>SJYV01036637.1:573893-650257 GCA_006410875.1 Neotragus pygmaeus
AAAAAAAAAAAAAAAAAAAAAAAGCTCATTGGTTTCTTCTAAGTAAATTATCCTCGGGTATTTCTGAGGCAAGGTCCTCTACCTAGGTGATCAGCTGGATGCACATTGCATTTCTCCAAAGACACTAACCTACAAATTCAGATAGGCAATTCTGGAAATCAAAGAAAACTTGCCATGTGCTATAATCTTTAATCAGGGCATACCTTTAGGTATAAATAGTTCAGCTGAAAACATGCCTGTACAGACAAGCCCGGTACACTGAATATGTGCACGCACACACAATGCCATTGTCACAAATAGGAAGTTCCATGCTTTCAGGACAGTCACCAGCCAAATCCTTAAATTGTGAAACTAAGAATGAAAGTGACAAAATGAGTGATTTCAACCCCTTTGATTACATTTTTGGAGCTTGGTCAGCAGAGCAATTCCCAAGTGAACCAGCTTAGACGGTTCACCAGGGAATGTGCGATTCACCAGCCGGAAACCAAGCTCTTCGTCAAGCTGGGGGGATGTTTCTTCTCATTCCAGCTCAGGCTCCAGTCATATAGCTTATTAACTAAACCACAGGTAACCAGCCCTCTCCAAAATGTGTAAGGAAAAAGGTTTTAAAAAGGAGGGGCGAACAGAATAAAACCAGCTCACACTGTGAGCCAGTGGAAAATCGGTGAACAGCCAGACAGCTCCACACTGAGCACTAGTCGCTAACAGGCACAAGAAGCCAGTGTGCTCCATTTCAGACAAACTGGGAGGACAATCTGAGTTCTCACACGTGTCTCCATGTGTGGCCCTACACCCATCATCCAGGTAGGCAGGAAAATAGTTTCCCTTAGGTGAGCAGACTTGCTGGAGGAAGTCATGTCTATAAACAAAAGCTGACCCTGGGGACTGGATAAAATCTTAACTGGACGCCTTTCTATACTGAGGGTGGGTTGAGATCACATAACCTATCTGGGGGCATCCGCTCAGATGGAGAGGAGCTGGGCTCTTAGCAGGGAAGAAGCAGCTGTGGGTGTCCTGGCCTGAGAGCCCAGATCCAATGTGCCATCAGTCTGCCTTGAAGATTCTAGGATGGAGTCGTTCTCCTGATCAGACACAAAAATCCACGAGAACTGCACTTTAAAGCTCCATAAATACACAGTAAGTGAATTGTCGCTGACCATTTACATGCATGGCATTTGTGGTAGCAACCACTTATACAGAACTTTTGCCCATTTAGGATCTGAGGCTTATGTTAGGGAAAGCTATTACAAAGTAAAAAAAATTTTTTTTGACAGTTTCTTAGCTCATTGGTGTCATCACCTATCTTGGAATTTTTAAAAATAAATATCTAATAATCCAGACAGCAAATGGTATCATTTTATTCATGCCTCAAGTGTTGGGCATGAATTAGCCTCTGCCTCTCACCATCATAAATTTCAGACTGATTAAAAATCCTAATGTAAAAATCAAAATGAATATTCAAAGGAAACAGAATATTTTACAATCTTGAGATAGGGAAAGACTTTCTAAACAAAACATAAAGCTCAGAAACCGTAAGGAAAAAGATTTATAACCTTGACTGTATAAAAATTTTAAGCTCTGTGAAGTGAAAGCCAATATAAATAAAGACCAGGAGAAAATATTTATGAGAGCTATAACACAGAAAAAATATCCAGAATAAATAGAATACATACAAACCACCCAATAATTAATGTACAAAGAAGAGTTATAGAAAATTCACAAATATAATTGGCCAGGTTGATATTACTCATGACCCCAAAATTTCATTCCTAGATAATATACCCAACAAAAATGTATGCACATGTATTCTGAAAGACACGCACAAGAACATCCATAGCATCATTATTTGCTAGTAATTGAAAGTTGGAAGGAATCCAAATATCCATCAGTAAATAAATTGTGGTATATTCACATAATGGAATATAATAAGCAATGTAAATGAATATATTACAGCTACAAGCAAGTACATGAATGACTCATAATGTTGAATGAAGGAAGCTAGACATGAGTGCATGCTGTATGATTCCATTTTATGAAGTTTAAAACCAGGCACGTCTAATCTATGCAAGTTATATTGCAGAATAGTGATTACTTTGGGGGAGGTGGGAAAAGTTCTGATAACATTCTGTTTCTTGACCTGGGTGGTGGGTATAAGAAGAATTCTGTTAATTCTTTCAGTAGTATACTTTTCTGTATACTTTTATACTTTTCTGTATTTTTATACTTTGAGAAGAGGTTACCAAAAATCCAAAAGGCCAATAGGCATGTGAAAAGATGCACAATGAAAAGATGCAATTTTAAATGATGCAGCTTTTTCTGCATATGATGCTGGTAGTATTTTTTAAATTTATAATGTTCAATGTTCATGAGTATTTTGGTGTCTTTATAAATTAGAACAGAATTTTCAGGGACAAGCTTTGGCATTATCTACCCAAAATTCAAATCTGCTTGCCTTTTGATGCAGAATTCCTACTTCAGGAATATATCCTTCAGAAATATTGATGCATAAGCACATAAATTTGTGAACAAAAAGCTTGCAGTAGTATTGTTTGTTTGATGCTGAAAAATGGCAAGATGTGTATAAGAGACAGCCATAATANATTTTCAGGGACAAGCTTTGGCATTATCTACCCAAAATTCAAATGTGCTTGCCTTTTGATGCAGAATTCCTACTTCAGGAATATATCCTTCAGAAATATTGATGCATAAGCACATAAATTTGTGAACAAAAAGCTTGCAGTAGTATTGTTTGTTTGATGCTGAAAAATGGCAAACCACCTATGTGTCCATAATTTGGCAAAAATGTAGCCTTTAAAGAAAATGAGGGAAGCTTTTATGTACTGACACAAAAAGAACTCCAGCAAACATTGTTGTTTAAAAAAAGTTAAGTCATATAACAGAAATATATGATCTCCTTTATATATAAATGACCTGAATGTAAACTTTTAAAATAAAATTTAAAACAAGAAAACAAAACTAAAATCTGATGTGGCTTATTTATTTAAATATCTTACAAGTCCTATCACCAAAAAAAAAAAGCACCTTGACTTCTCTCCGGAGATAGATAGAATGCAGTCCCTGGAGCGTCTCTCTGTTTCCTGGACAAGTCCTAAGGCTGAACCGCAAGAGGAAAGAAGTGTTTCTTGTTCCACAGCCTCCCAGAGGAGCCTCAGTGTCTCACAAATGCCAGCTCCCACACAGGCCTGAGCAAGGGCACATGGAGTCTCTCCAGCTTTTTGTGCTTCGGAAGCACTTTTCAATAATTAACTAAACTGCCTGACAGGCGAGGTGGGTGTGGCTCCCACGACTCTACACTCCCCGGACAGAAACAGTCCTTTGGAATGCAAAGGCGTCCCTTAGCAGTGGCTGTTCCCTGGCCCCTGCCCTTCCTCGGCCCCCAAACACAGAGAGGCAAGGGCCTTCAAGGCCCTGCCCAGAAGGCAGTTCTTCTCCCGGAAGAGTTAGTTATACTATTCTCTGTCCTCCTGGAAGAACATTGCAACAGGCAGCAAGAGAAATAATATTTTAATACTGTCAACTGCAACTCTGCCTTTTTTTTTTTTCTTGAGGATCCTACCAACAATGAAAAATGCATACATCCTTCCAGTTTCTTATTGTACAAATAAATAGCAGGAGCAGTCTATGCTATTATATTTTCAAATGGTTAGCATCTGGAGCAAACTTTTCCAGCCTTTGGAATTTAATAAGCCATTAAAATTTCACAGTTTCGGAGGAGCCCAACAAAGGATTAATGATTTTCATTTTACCAAGTACAGACGGTTTCAAAAACAACCTGATTCTAATACCAAAACAATGTGAAAAGGACAATCTCAGATTTTAAAAGCAGCACTCTAATACACTAAGATCTTACGAAAAACATGTTTTCCTCATAGACTGTTAAACATTTCCTCACAGGCTGGTGTCAGTCCCCTTGAAAAGAGTTGATAGAGATTATATCCTAAATTCCCAAACCTGTCTATGCCCAAGAAAGACAGGAAGGCATTAAAAAATAAAAAAAATACAGATTCCAAGTACCCATCCCATATTTACAGCATCTGCCTCTCAGTTCTTCAAGAATGGAGCCCTGGTATGTGTATTTTTTTTTAACTGTTTTTAACTATGGTAAAATATTTATAATGTAAATTTTATCATTTTAACCATTTTTATATGTACAATTTAAAAATAAATCGTGTGTGTTTTTTTCCTAATGTACANGAATGGAGCCCTGGTATGTGTATTTTTTTTTAACTGTTTTTAACTATGGTAAAATATTTATAATGTAAATTTTATCATTTTAACCATTTTTATATGTACAATTTAAAAATAAATGGTGTGTGTTTTTTTCCTAATGTACAATTTGGGCTTCCCTGGTGGCTCAGACAGTTAAGAATCCACCTGCAATGCAGGAGGCCTGGGTTCAATCCCTAGGTTGGAAAGATTCCTTGGAGGAGGGCATGGCAACCCACTCCAGTATTCAAGCCTGGAGAATCCCACATACAGAGGAGCCTGGTGGGCTACCGTCCATGGTGGGGGGGGTCACAAGAGTCAGACACAACTGAGGGACTAAGCCCGACTAACCAGACATATGTGCAATTTAGTGGCTTTAATGCATTTGCAATGTTGAGCCATCATTATCACTGTTCATTTCCCAAAACAATTTTATCATCCCAAACAGAAACTCAGGAATAGTTTAAAAATATTCCCATTTCTCCCTCCTCCTGAGCTCCAGGCAATCTCTATTCTACTTTCCAGGTACCACATATATATATATTGAATCATATGTTATTTGTCCTTTCATTATTTTACTTAGCATAATATTTTCAAGTTTCATTTATTATAACATGTATTAGAATTTCATTCCTTTTTATGGCTATATATGCATTATATGTATAAGGANTTTTTGTTTTTGGACTAGGGCATCTGGAAGGTTCCATGTGGTCTAGGAGCAATAGTACAACCATATTGAGTCTATTACATAGTCATTTCTATAGTACTGACTATTGGAGAAAATAGAAACAGTTCCTTTGTTTCACTTTTTTACAGGGTCGTGCTATTTGTCATTAAAGTGGGATTAAAATTATGTGATTATTACACTCAGTGCATTTAAGCAATAGCTGGTATTAGGAAGCTATTAAAGGTATTTCAATAAACATTTTTCCCCTCGAATTAAACTGAGGGACTGATACTATTATTCTTTCATTTAGAAATATTGTAATGAAAAAAACTTAAGTGAGGATTTTTTGTTTTTACCATAAAATGCATACATTTACACAATATATATGTGTGTGTGTATATACTGGGAATAGTTTTCAGGTAGAAGTTCATCTTGGGAAATGACTTACTAATTCATTTCTAATTCAGATTGTTACTCTGTCAGTAAATTGGATTCAGGGCCAAAAAGATTACAGTATAGGCAAATTTTAAACTAAAACTTTAAATGATGTTTCCATTTCTTGTCTTTGTGTTTTTTCCCCAATCAGCACCTTGGATTTTTACTATGATAGGCTAAATAATGGCAACTCTAAGATGGCCACATCCTAACACTTAGAACATGTGACTGTGTTACCTAGGAAATGAACATTGCAGATATGACTAAGTTGAGAATCTTGGATGAAGAATCTTGAGATGGGTTACTTCCTCCTTAGATGATCTGCATGAGCTCAGTGTAATCACGTGGGTCTTTGTAAGAGAGAGACTAGAGGTTCAGAGTCAGGCAAGGCCATGTGGTGACAGAAGCAGAGAAAGGGAAAGGTTTTGAAGGGAAAGGGTAAGACCAGCGGCCAAGGAACGCAGTCATCCTTAACAAGCTAGACAAGGCAGAAAATGGATTCTGACCCTTGAGAAGAAACAGCCCTGCCAGCACCTTAATTTTAGTACTTCTGATCTCCTGTACAGAAGATAATAAATTTGTGTTATTTCAAGCCATTAAATTTATAGGAATCTGTTACATACACTGTCTCTCTTAGTCGCTAAGTTGTGTCCGACTCTTGCGACGCCATGTACTGTAGCCCGCCAGGCTCCTCTGTCCATGGGATTCTCCAGACAGGAATACTGGAATGGGATGCCATTTCCTTCTCTAGGGGATCTTCCTGACTCAGGAATCGAACCCAGGTCTCCTGCATTGCACACAGATTCTTTACTGACTGAGCTATGAGGCAAGCTAGCCATAGGAAACTAATACACAATTTTTGCACCCACAGAGGAATCTACTGTGACCATATTAAGCTGGCAGTACCAAGCTATATCCAGGGTGAGGCACAGGCAGTTTTTTTTCTTTTGGTTTTGGATTGAGAAATAGTTAATATAAAATTTCAGTTTTTTGTTTTGTTTTCCAGTTTTTGAGATGTTATTGACATACAGTATGGATAAGTTCAAGATGTGTATTGTGATTATTGGATATATGTATATATTGGAAAATGATTTTCATAATAAAGTTAGTTAATGCGAAAAAATGATGTTGATGCTTTTCTGTAAGATGGGGAATCATTAACAAGTGAGTCCATGATATAGCAATCACCTGTCTCTTATACACATCTAGATGTGTATAAGAGACAGGAGCTGTTTCTCCATTCTTTCTGTATCTNTTTTCATAATAAAGTTAGTTAATGCGAAAAAATGATGTTGATGCTTTTCTGTAAGATGGGGAATCATTAACAAGTGAGTCCATGATATAGCAATCACTGTCTAAAGTGCTGCTAGTTAGTAATATTTCTGTGTTTGTATTAGATCCCCAGTAGAATAGCTCCCTTAAAAGAATATGTGAAGAGAGTTTATTCAAGGTATGTGCACGATTAAAACTCACTAGGGATGGATTAACACCCAGGGGTTAGGAACAGGAGAAGCTTTTCCCCTCTTCAGTCTGAGGGGTAAAGAGAGAGAGCAGTTACCAGAATCTGGTGAACATTGTGTCATTGTCGAAGGGCTCCCCTCCTGGAGCTGTGGTTTTATGATGGGGACCACAGCCTCGGTCAAACCCACTGTCAGCAGAGGCTGGGGGCCTGGCGGGGAGGGGCGCTTCTTTCTTCTCCTGCTCTCTGATTGGTCGATGCCTCCTCTCAGTAGAGCTCAACCTGGAGCCATCTGCTCGGGTAAGGGAAATGAGATGATGACCTCGGTAGAGATTGGCCCTGTGTTCAAGTTCTAAATTTTTATAGGTTTGAAGCAAGTCTTTCAGTTCTTTGTATACAATGACCTGACAAAAGAGAGCTCTTTAAAAAATTGGGTTTGGTCAAAATAGCACTTAAAATTAGTTTTTAGAACCTGTTTAAGGACTTTATGGGAATAAGCAGTGGCTCAGACGATAAAGCGTCTGTCTACAATGCGGGAGACCTGGGTTCGATCCCTGGGTCAGGAAGATCCCCTGGAGAAGGAAATGGCAACCCACTCCAGAAAATCCCATGGACGGAGGAGCTTGGTGGGCTACTGTCCATGGGATCACAAAGAGTCGGGCACGACTGAGCGTCTTCANGCGGGAGACCTGGGTTCGATCCCTGGGTCAGGAAGATCCCCTGGAGAAGGAAATGGCAACCCACTCCAGAAAATCCCATGGACGGAGGAGCTTGGTGGGCTACTGTCCATGGGATCACAAAGAGTCGGGCACGACTGAGCGTCTTCACTTTCATGACTTTATGATACTGTAAATTTGTATACATTTTATGAGATAGGGGTAATATTCCTTCTGCTTTCTGCTATTTCTGATGCCTTTATTCACTTAAATGCTCACTGTCTCCCATAGGTCAACCTCTGTTGAGCCCTCTTCTGTCAGATCTGAATAACAGCAGTCTTTGCCCACTGGGCCTCACTGTCAGGGGAGGCTTGCTACCAGTGCTCACCACTCTGGGTAACACACACCGTCACGGCTGTGCAGAGCGTCTGTGGAAGTTCTGCAAAAGGACATTGCATCTGGCCAGAAGTTGTGGCACACCCAGGAGATATTTCCAAGAGGATGTTTATTAAATGAGAAATAAGCATTAGCCAAATTGGGAGAGGGGACAAATAAAAGAGTATTTTAGGGAGAGAGAGAGAAATTCGTGCAGAAACATGGAGGCGTTACAGAATATGGTGAACTGCAGCAAGTTGCAGTTGTGGGATATGGGCTTAGCTGTTTCATAGCACGTGGGTCTTCCCAGACCAGAGACCCATGTGTCCTGCATTGGCAGGCAGATTCTTTACCACTGAGCCACCTGGATGTGCTCTTGAGGAATACTCTAAACAGAAACTGTTTCATTTGCTTAATTTTATTTTTTATGTGGGATCTTCCCAGACTAAGGATCAAACCTGTTTCCTGCATTGGCAGGCAGATTCTTTACCCCTGAGCCACTAGAGAAGCCCTAAGATAAGCTATTTTAAAGCAGAAAAGTTACATCATCTGAGGTACATTTTAGAATAAGTATTCTGGAAGTAGTATGGAGGCTGGGATAAAGGGGGAGACGATATTGGGAAGCTATTGTAATAAATTAACTGCCGTAATAATACACCATTTTCTACACTACTGGCAGTCCAATGGATATCTTAAAATGTAGAATACATAGGACTTGGTAGCTTAAATGTGAAAAAGTAGGGTTTTTAAGAAGGCTGTAATTGTGTATAGAAATTTCAGTCAGACTTCAGGGGACTACAGGAGGAAGAGGAGATACATTTATTAAGAAGGAAGATGATATGTTCAACTTGAGCTGCCTTTCAGACCTAGAAATGGAGTGCTTTAGGGGGAATTTGGATATGTAGTTCTTGAGCGGGTTGGGCGTTGAGGGGACAGATGTCTAGGCTAGAGATACGGAATTGGGAAAGTTTGGGGAAAGAGCAGGAACACTTGTAAGCATAAGCTACCTGTGTTTCAAGCTGTGGGCCAGGCAACTTATTTCTATTTTATTTCATTCTCTACAGTGCTGTGAAGTAGGTGTTATCATCTCGTCATCTCCGTTTTAATGATGTGGAAACTAAGGCTTCAATAGGATACGTGAGTTAGCTAAGTTACAAATGGCAGACCTGGAATCTAAACTTTCTCTCTTTATCAAAGTAAGACCGTCAGTCATACAGAAAAGTGTACGTATCGTAAGTGTATATAGCATGATGAATTTTTACTAAACACAGCAGTGTTAACCAAGCACCCATATCAAGACAAGGAACATTACCAGCACTCTGGAAGCTTGACATGTTGCACCCTCTTGCCCCAACCTACCCCGCTCCCCGACTTTTCACAGCATAGATTCATTCTGCCTCTTTCACCCTTTATATATGGCCCATTTTTGTATGTTGAAGCCATAAGTTGGGTGGGAATTAAGTAATTTTGCATGGAAATGTCCAAGGAGAAAGTGTGAAGAGATCAAAGCTGGAACTTTGGGACAATTTAAAGGATAGGTTGAAGAACAAGTTTTGAGATTGAAACTGAAAGAGCAGTAGAGGGTTATGAGGGGAATCTCCTAAGGAACTGGCATCGCATAAGTCAAGGAAGAGGACTTTTGAGAAGCATAAGATACTGAGATAGAGGATAGAGAAGAATGAGGAGGTTAGACAGGGTGAATATTTAGAAGAAAAGATCTGCTGTGACCTTGTGGGGAGCAGCTTCATTGGAGTGGAGGTCGCTCATTTCCGTCCACCTCTTTGCTACCCCATGGACTGTATAGTCCGTGGGATTCTTTAGGCCAGAATACTGGAGTGGGTAGCCTTTCCCTTCTCCAGGGGATCTTCCCAACTCAGGGATTGTGAGTCTCCTGCATTGCAGGCTGGTTCTTTACCAGCTGAGCCACCAGGGAATACACCCACGCAAACAGGCAGTGTTTTAATGGCTTGGGTGTAAGGCGAGCAGGGGCTTCCCTGGTGGCTCAGTGGTAAAGAATGCATGTGCCAACACAGGGCATGCAGGTTTGATCCCTGGGTGGGGAAGATCTCCTGGAGAAGGAAATAGCAACCCACTCCAGTATTTTTGTCTGGGAAATCCCATGGACAGAGAAGCCTGGTGAAAACTACAGTACATGGGGTCACAAAAGAGGTGGACACGATGTCATGAGTAAGCAACAATCAGGCAAGAAAGTGGAGACATTAAATGTGGATAGCCTTCATTTGAGAAAGGAAGCTTAGAGAAGACTTACAGAAGAGGATGTTGATTTTCTAACAGTAATTTTGCATGGCGGGTGGGGGGAAGTATTATTTGGGAAACTATTTGATTTTGTTATCTTATAAAGAAGTTTTATCAGTTGGTTTGAACTACTTTTTTAATTAAAAGATGACAAAACTAGATTTCTCTAGGGGATATGGAAGGGTAAGAAGAAAGTAGGTAAAATGAGTGTAGTTTTAGTGGATGAGCTTAGAAAGTGAATTTTTAAAAATAATTTTTAGGATGCGGTGAGATTCTTTGGTGGGGTTACATTGCTTCTGCTAAGTCTCTTCAGTCATGTCCGACTCTGTGCGACCCCGTAGACGGCAGCCCACCAGGCTCCCCTGTCCCTGGGATTCCCCAGGCAAGAACACTGGAGTGGGTTGCCATTTCATTGCTAGTATATAGAAATGTAACTGATTTTTTGTATTTTTTTTTGTATCCTGCAACTGCTAAATATTATTCACTCTAGTTGTTTTGTATGTGTATGTAATCATTAGAATTTTTTACATAAAAAATTCTATCATCTCTGAACAGAGATAATTTTATTCTTTTTTTTCCAATTTAGATACCTTTTCATTCTTTCTATTGCCTAATATCTCTGGCTAGAACTTCCAATATTATGTTGACTAGAAGCAGACATCTTTCTTTCGTTCCTAATCTTAAGAGAAAAGCTCTGTCTTTCACCATTGAGTATGATATTTGCTGAGGATTTTTAATATATGGCCTTTTTAATACTGAGGAAATTTCCCTCTGTTTCTAGTTTATTGAGTGTTTTTGTCATTGAGTGTTAAATTTGTCAGTTTTCTGCATTAATTGAAATGATCCTGTGAGATGTTTTTTTCTTCATTACATTAATGTAGTATATTGCAGAAATTGATTTTTAAATATTGAACTCTCCTTGCATTTCATGAATAAATTCCATTTGGTCATGGTATGTAATCCTTTTAATATGTTGCTGAATTTGATTTGCTTATATTTTTTTAAAAAGCTATATTCTTATTGGACCCTGGAATATAGTTTTCTTTCCTTGTAGTATCTTTTTCTGGCTTTGGAATCAGGGTAATGCTGGTCTCACAAAATGAGTTTAAAGATATTCCCTTCTGTTCGATTTAGAAAGATTGTGAGAAAGAGTGGTATTAGGCTTTAAATTTTTGGTGGAATGCATCAGTAAAGATATGTCATCCTGGAATGGTTTTTTCCCTAATTTATTTTATTGAAGTATGATCTCCTGGTGGTTCAAACAGTAAAGAATCTGCCTGCAGTGTTAGAGTCCTCAGTTTTATCCCTGGGTCGGGAAGGTCTCCTAGGGAAGGGAATGGCTACCCTACTCCAGCATTCTTGCCTGGAGAATTCCATGGACAGAAGCCTATCAATGGGGTCATAGAGTCAGACCCCACTGAGTGGCTAACACTTTCAGTTTAATGATTGATTTACAATGTTGTGTTAATGTCTGCTGTACCTCAAAGTAATTCAGTTACACACAGATACATTCTTTTTCATATTCTTTCCACTATGATTTATCATAGGATATTAAACACAATTCCTTGTGATATACAGGAGGTACTTGTTGTTTTGGAGTGTATATTTTTTTTAACCAACTTCTCCCTCTCCCCTGCTCTCATGTTTCTGATAAAGAGTTGGGTTTGGGTCTGACTACCCCAAACACCCAGTCTGACCACTCTTAGATAGAACTCTTGATCAACTAGTCATATTATATTTTAAAAAAGAAAGAAAAGGCTTTGGATAAGAAATGTACCCAAGCTACCCAGCTCTGAAAGTGCCCACAGGAGGGAAAGAAAAGGACACGGGGTGAGCGAGCCTCTGAGAATGAGGAGAGCATTGACACCCTCGGGAGGAAAGGTTGCCTGGAGTACAGGTTCACCCTTTGCCTGACTGCACCTGCTTCTATCCAGATAGCTTCTCCCTGCAGTTATACCTGGCCTGCAGCCACTAGCATTCTGGGCAACTGCTTAGTCTGAGAGAGGGTGAAAGGAGAAGTTGCTATGTACAAAATGCAACTCACAGGACTCAGATGACCAGGCATCAGGTCCCTCCCTGAGCTCTAAAGGACCAAGCAGTGATGCTGCAGCAGGGGAGGAGCTCCTTGGCGTGAACTGATCAGTGTGAGGTTATTCTCACCAAAACGTTTCCTTAGTCTTGTGCACAGAGATCCTGGACAATGGGAAAGCATCATAAAACTTGTAATTAGACAGGAAAGCTATTTTCTGCAGGTCCCTTTGCTTCTTAACCTCCATCTCTCTTCTCCCCACCCCCATCTTTCCTCAGGCACTGGTCTAGCTTCCAGTAAAAACTTGCTCAGCTACTTGTGTAGAAAGAGGAATTAATATTTGAATACTCAACGGACTGGTTTTCCTTGGGAGCAAGTAGCCAAGTAAATAGCCAAGTGAGAACCAGGGAAGGAACAAAATGGCATCAAGCCCAAGTGAGAAGTGCTTCAGTCACCCTGCAACACCCTGGATGTGCCCAGAGAACTACATCCTCTCTCTAGGTGAGTCACGGCCTCCACACCCAGCAGGGTGTAGACACACTGCACTGAAACTCTAATGAAATAGTAAGAAGTCGAGCAGGTAAAACACTTCCTTGCTATCAGTTTGATAAAATACTCAATGCTGCTTCAAGATGGAAGACAAAACAAGGTTGGGTTTTCAACAATACAAGGTTTTACATGATCCCACTAAAACTAGGGTCCTGCAATAAGGCTTGAAAGTGTGTAGTCCCACAGATCTTTCCATCTATAAACACAGAAGTTCATGGAAGCTCTGAAAAAAATTTTTGTTTGTTTGGTTTTAAGGGGAGGCGAACTTCAATGCTCTAGACCTTCAGTGCTCTAGACCTTAAATAGATGATAAAAGACAATTTGAGAGATCTGAGTTTTCTCTTAAAAAATCCAAGATGTAAATACATACTTAAACTATTCCTATTTATACTTTTTTCCCCCTTACACCTCATAACATTGCAGTACAAAAGAGAAAGTGACAATAGCATCTTAGCTTTTCAGAACTGGGTCAGGAGACCAAAGGCTGAAAAGAGATTGTAACATTAGCTAGAAAGCCTGTGATTAAAAGTCCAAAACTTAAGACCTAACACTGAAATATTCTAAGCTACTATTACAACAGAAACATTATTTCTCGAGACTGAGAAGGACTAATGAAAAACTTTATGGACCTGAAAAGGCATGAACTTACCTTCAATGGTGCAGTAACCTAAGCTCTGATCTTGACAAGCACAGAAGTTCATCTGGCCCTTTTTATAGCTAGAAAGTTTCCCAAATGAACTTTACCAGGTCATTTCATCACTATCATGATGACTATTGTCAATAAACACTGATTAAGCATCGGGACTTGGCCAGCACTATCATGAACAGACCTATTTCAACTTCCCTGAATCATTCCTTGGTGAATATATCCAACGGCATTGCTCCATCATTGTTCTGGAATTGTACTCTTTGCAATTTATATATATATACGTGTGTGTGTGTGTGTGTGTGTGTATGCTGCTTTTGACACAACCTTTCCTTGTAAGTAGGCATTAAAATACAGGCTTATAATTAGCTTCTAGGGAGGCAAATGTATGGTAGAGTAGGGCTCAGCAGGAGAGAAGTCAAGGCAGGTATTGAATGAAGAAACATGGCCTGGAAGATGCATAATACAAAGGTTTTTTGAAGTGTGAGAAATACCACTAAAGTAAGGAAAGAAAACAGAGTCCTATCACTACAGACTNAGGCAAATGTATGGTAGAGTAGGGCTCAGCAGGAGAGAAGTCAAGGCAGGTATTGAATGAAGAAACATGGCCTGGAAGATGCATAATACAAAGGTTTTTTGAAGTGTGAGAAATACCACTAAAGTAAGGAAAGAAAACAGAGTCCTATCACTACAGACTTTTCAGTTATTATTTCCACATATATTAGCACGTGGTTCTGAAAGTGGATTTGCAACTTGTCCAATCTTGGAAACCTACAGTAGGCTGGCATGTACAACACCTAATCCCAGACAGATCACAGCTACAGGAGCGCAGCATCGTGTCTAATCGTGCCGGTCTCTCCGGTCCGGGGCCAGCACCTTGCCCCAGAATGGGCTTTCGGTTCCTTTCCCTCTCTCCCTCCCTCCCTCCGCACTTTCTTCCTGCCTGCCTCCCTCCCTCCCTTCCTTCTTTTCTCTCTCTCTTTCTCCCTTCCTTCCCTCTTTCTGGTGTGACATGTGTATTTTATTCGGCCCTTGGGCAACTTGAATTGCCATCTCCCCTCCCCGCACCCTGCCATGGATTTCAAGGTGACAAACTGGTGATAAGTTGGAACTGTTTTGCCTCTTAAATTCATCACAGACCACAGCTGCTGAATCGCTTCCTGAATAAAATGTAGGTCGCATCATTCACTGTCTGGTGATCACTCTTCTTCAAGTAGATGGTTCGCAGCCATCACCGTGGCAGGAAGTCGTCCCGTGTAGGTGCATCCACAGTCCTGTGTAGGTCATCCACAGTCAGACTCTCCCCCAGGAACGCTCCTTCAGCACGTGCTGGCGTTTAGACAGCTGTCCCTCCTCTGTACTCAGTGCCGTTACCAGCCATCAGACACTTGAACGTTAACTCCCATTCCTTCAAACCATGGTAGTACCAACCCAGTGCCCACGATGATGGAATCCCCTCTGGTTATGGCTCATGAGATCATTTCTTTAAGAAGTGTTCTTCTGGAGACATCTGCCTTAAGTGATGGAGTCCCCAAATGTGCAGTTCTCCTGGATAGCAAGGTTGTAATCAGTACCCTTCCCATCTTTGTAGATGCTGGTCACTATCCTCATACAGCCTCTCTCACCCCACGATTCACTCTGTAAATTCTGGATAATTCAGTACTCTCTTCCATCTCTGACATCCCACCTGGCCACAGAAATGAGCCTCCTCATGGTATTCAGCATAGATGCCTCCAGCCTGTTGCCATTGTACTGCAGCTGATGGACCCGCTCACCTAGATTTCTGCCATCATCTTCTCCCTCCAGAGAAGGTGAAGTCACCAACTTTCTAGAGGGTGTGGTTCTGGAGGATATGGCACTGTCTGAATTCGGCGCCTGTTCTGCACTGGCTAACCTTGCACACTCCTGGTCCTTGGCCTGGTACTTGTTACTGGTCTCCTTGGGGCTGTGGTGGGGTAGATGCTGGATCCACTGGGTGCTGTCATCCTGGGGGTGTGCTCGTTCCTGGTAACACTGGCCTAGTCAGCCCCATCCCACCTTGCACCAGTTCCAGTTCTTGGGCAGATCCGATGGCGACCCATACTCACGAGGCCCAGAGTCTGTCCTGCACCCCAGCTGGGCATGCTGTTCCCAGCACAGGGAACAGCCACAGCCCAGGCTGTAGCAGCCACAGCTGTAGGCTGTGGGGGCAGCCCTGGGCCACGCAGCCAGCAGCAAGGGCAGCACGAGCAGCGGCGGCGGTGGCCATGCTTGCCCAGATGACTCCCTGGCTCCCGTGAGAGTGGAATCTGACCCCAGCTCAGACCCCAGTTCAAGTATTTCTTGAATCACATGCTCACAGACCTCCCCATTTGTTCCTTTCTTAGGCTCTGGCATCTAAATCTAAGACCAGAAGTGAACTCNAGTCCCTTTCAGTCAATCTTTATCAAGCACCCTATATATCAAACACCATGCCAGATACTTTAGGAATACAAGAAGGCAGTATGATATATGGCCTGTGTCCTCAAGGCATTTTTAGTTTAAGTGGAAAGAGCAGTGGTATGTAGATATAGATACAAAAATCAACAGTGCTAGCACATGAGTTGTACCAAGTCAGAAGTACAGACCTGGAGCCCAGTGCCTCATTTTGAATCCCAGCTCTACCCCTGAAGGCCAGGATTAGAGTTAAGGGCTCACACCAGTTTACAAGGGTGCCAAAAGTTTGGTGATCAAGATAAATATTTTAATAAAATATTTTTAAAAATTCTAAATTAATACAAAAAACTCATGTGCACAACATGGCAAAAGTTTAAATACATACAGTCTCCAGCAATCCTGTGTCAAGTCATACTGGAGCCCTAAACAAAAGAAAAACATGTGTCCCTACGTAGATGTTTCACTGTAGTTTTAACTGCTATTATTTTTCTGTGACACTGATGTAGTCGAGAAAACGTTGAAAATGAAAAAGTAGGTGCACTAAACATCACATTATTTTAAGTTTCAATATTTTACTTTTACTCAAACTAGAATTTATTCTAATTTACTTTCCTGGCTTTCAAGGAAGGAGGGTTATCCCTGACTGGCTTTGTAAACCTGCGTGAATTTCTTAACCTTTCTTCTGTTAGTTTTCTCCTCTATAAAGGGTGGGGCAAACAGGGCCACCTCACAAGGTTGTCATGATGGTTAAATGAGTTATTACATTTTAGGCACTTAGAACCTCACCCTGCCCAAATTCTTTCCAAGGTATGAATTTGCTATTACAGTGTCTCACATAGACAGTGAAAGTTCTGGAAGATCAGAGACCAGAGGTCAGCTTCTGCAGAGATGATTGGTTACTCATGATCTGACATCACTGCACGGGAACATATGCTCCAAGGGGGCTTGCTCACCACCTTATAGTGAGGTCTACAGTAGGTCAAGACCCATGACAGGCACTTGACACATGTTATTTTATTGGGCGGGTGAAAATCAGAAAGTTCTTTACAAAGAAGATAAAATTTGAGTTGGTTGGCTTTGATTAAATGATCGGAATAAAACTGGAGATGATGAGAGAAGGCATGGTGACTTTAAATGTGCTGAGTTTGAGGTACTAGCAATATACCTAACTGGGAGTATCCATCGATCATATGGAAATGTGAGGGAGGCAGTTGGGAAGAAAGAACCAAAATGTAAACGTGGCCATAATTCACGTGGTTGCGATAGGAGCATCACAAAAGCAGACGCCTCTCTAGAGGAGCAGACAGGCATGAAGAAGAGCAAAGAGCAAGACCAAGATGCAGAGACAATGACTGGATGAGTCTACAGAGGAGCCGCGGAAGACGCCTGAGCACTCAGGATGACTCTTGAGAAGTAACAGCCTCCAAGTCTATAACATCTCCCTGACTCCTAAGACATCTCTTGCTGCTGCTGCTGCTAAGTCGCTTCAGTCGTGTCCGACTCTGTGCGACGCCATAGATGGCAGCCCACTAGGCTCCCCCGTCCCTGGGATTCTCCAGGCAAGAACACTGGAGTGGGTTGCCATTGCCTTCTCCAATGCATGAAAGTGAAAAGTGAAAGTGAAGTCGCTCAAGTCGTGCCCGACTCTTAGCAACCCCATGGACTGCAGCCTACCAGGCTCCTCCGTCCTTGGGGTTTTCCAGGCAAGAGTACTGGAGTGGGGTGCCATTGCCTTCTCCAAAGACATCTCTTACATAAGTGTAAATGATATGAATTAAGAACGACTTAGATCATTAAAGGTACCCACTAAAAATTATTTTGTGTCTTCCAAAAGTTGATGAAAGTTCAGATGAAACATCTAGCAGTTAATAGAGTAGGGAATTGCCTGGAAGTCTGGTGATTAGGACTCTGTGCTCTCACTGCCAAGGACCCTGGATCAATCCCTGGTCAAGGAACTAAAATCGAGGCTAAAAAAGTAAACAAAAGGATCACGTACACACAAAAACACAGTTGATAGGATATGTGTTAACATCATATATTTACTTCTAATTACATTCCAGAAAACACATTTATAAGCCATTTATTAGCTCATTGGAGAAGGAAATGGCAACCCACTCCAGTGTTCTTGCCTGGAGAATCTCAGGGACGGGGAAGCCTGGTGGGCTGCTGTCTATGGGGTCGCACAGAGTTGGACACGACTGAAATAACTTAGCAGCAGCAGCTCATGGGGGATAAGCTGGTATGATATACACTGTCAGTTGCCTGTTTAAATCTATCCCTTCCACTCTTGGGAAAGCGTTGACTTGGTTCCCATGGCCAGGTGCCACGGAAGGGGCACCATGGGTCTAGCCCTGGGACAGTGTTCTAGATTCAATTCTAGCCAATGAGACATGAGAAGAAATCTTCTGGTTAGGGGCATACTTCTGGGAGAAACTTTCTTGCTATTAAGGAGTGACAGGCAAGAAGAGGCCATTCCTTCCCTCTGACTCCGGAAATTTTGCTGGGATTTAGAGCTTGGAAGAGCTTCATCTGTCTTGGGACAAGGGAAAAGCCAACACATAGAGGGTGGCAGAGAAGAAAGTTGGATAGAGCCCGGGTCTTCCATGATGTCACCTGAGCCCCTGGATTAACCAATGCTAGAATCAACCCACCTCTGGCCTTTTAAATGGAACGATAAATCCCCCTATTGTTTAACCCCATTTGAATCAGAGTTTCTGTGACTCAGACAATCATGGTTATAGGTTTAAGAAGAACTGACCTTCCCTCTTCTAGTGATTCATCAATTTTTTTGCTAGAATCCAGCCTTCATATGTATGGCATGAGTCAGAGTTGTGAATCCCCAAAATGTGGATTCTTTGCTTCTTGGAATAGGATCTATAATGAATGAAAAAATGTTAGCATATGCTTGCTTGTCTTAAATGTATCAATAAATTACTAGGCTCACATGCCAGGAGAGATACCCCACCTAAGCTGCCTTGCTATGCAAGATTGGAGACTATAATAGTAAATGGTCTCTATTCAGAGAAGTAGCTGGAATAAGGGACTCAGTAAGAAGCTTGATTGTGGATTATATGCTGTTTCATTTGTTACACAAATATTTGTTTCCAGCTGGAGTAGGAGTCCCATATTAATTAGAGCTAGAATTGCTGACTTGGTTTACAGAATGTAGACAAGAAACACTCCCCATTCCTGACTCTAAAAAGTTAGAAGGGGAAAGGAGGAGTGACATTATTCATACCAGAATAGCTTTGAGATGAGGTTGCATCACTTATGAAATTTTAAGGAATCACAGAGGATAGTGACACCAAATACAAAGCCAATTAACCCTTCTATTTGGCAGCTAATAGCCTTTCAGCATGTCTATTTTCTTTTTCCCTTCATTAATTTTAAATGCTATTGACAAGACTTTTTTAACCTACTCATTTGTTTTCAATCCCTCTCCCACCCCATGCAGTGACCACTCTCTCCCTTCTACCATGTGAGCAAAGAACAGGTTGTGTGCTTCCTTGTCTCAAAGGATGCTGTGGCAGAGCATAGAGCCAAGTTACTTGCAATATATTTTCCTTCTTGACCTTTGTTCTCAAAAGCTTAAGCCATTGATTCATTTGTAGGGTGCATGTGTGGCAAGAGGGGTGGGGGACCTATACGGGAAACATGAAGCAAGTGGAGTGTTCATCAGACTAAAAGATTCCAGGGGACAGGGGAGATGGACAGAGGTCTGGGCTTCTGAAGCGTCAGCAACCAGAGCCACATCCATAAGTGACCCAAGGAGTGACCTCATCTTCAAAGGCTCAACTTTATGATACAACCAAGGAACTAGAACTCTAGGCAGCAGCCTCACTATAGGTCACCATGCTCTATGTGCTGCAGGGGAGAAAACAGAGCCAGCAGGTTTGAAGGGACTGAACTGGCTGGGGCAGAAGGTGTCTCAGAGGTCACCGGTACAGTCCAGGTACTGAAGAACAGAGGGCCTTCCCCTATGTCTTGGTGCTATGAGACCCCAAACTTCTGAACAACCCTTGGGGTGAGGAGGCTCTGGGGGCAGTCATGTATGCCTATTGATATACATTACTCTCTTGCTATATAGGAAAAGGTGAGGTTGAAAGTAAGCTGATTTAAATACATGCAAAAACTCAGTATCCTTGCCACCTAGGTCTGTGGCCTAGAAGTCATACCTGCAAACACTGAACATTTAGGGCCCACCTTCAGCGAAATCCCTCTCTATGTTAAGTTTGGGAAAGTGCCAGAAAGCCTTGACTCTAAATTTGTCTTAAAATCTCCAAGTACAGCAGCTTTCATGTGGAAGAGCACAGCATGCATGCTGCCAGACCATTCTAGATAGACACCAACTAGCAGTGCCAGAAACACCTCTTTAAATTTCAGGAGCATCAGATGGTCCAACCTAAGGCCTGGTTGCAAGCAACAGAAGACAGCTCTGCTCACTTTATCTTAGATGGAGTATTGGGAGGATATTGAAGAGTTCATAGGATAAATGGGAGGATTGGAGACCAAGGTTCAGAAAATGGGCTGGACACCAAGAGAGGATGGACAGTAGGGACCAAAGTCATGCCATGGGAGTGTCTTCCCACAGCACACCACCACCACTCCAAGTGGTTTCTAAACAATCTTTGAATCTTCACCTTACTCCCTTGATGTTCAATGTCCCAGAGAGGAGGGGCTGACTGGCTGAGCCTGGATCCTCCTCAGAATGACTGGGCTAGGGAGGAGGGATCATCCTTGATACAGAGTGGAGCACTGCTCCTCCCCAGTACGACACACAGCGAGGCATTGCCTCCAGATGGAAAGGGAGATGCTGAGCAGAAAACAGACTAGGCAAACATCCACCACATTCCCAGCCATTCAGGGAGAACGAAAGGGTATTAAAGTTCTGAAAGCTCCAGCTTTAATGAATTACCTTGGAAATACATTTGCCTTATTTCTTGGAATCAAACCCTGTAAAAGTATTACGTAGGCTTGTAATTTCACTCCCAGATCAATTTGTAACCCATGACCCTGATTCCTGCCCCGTACTTGGCCCTGGATTGCTTCTTCTGTTGATTTTAGATTACGATAGCAATTCCCAGCTCAGGGACAGGCTTGCCAGGCACCCACATTTAGAACAGCACTTTCACTTTATCTCTCACCGCTTACCTCTCAGGTCCACATGAGTCCTGTTGGCTTCATGGTAAAGTTAAGAGGGAAGATAAGCTTAAGGACCTTATTGATCCCTAGGTAGGGAAGATCCCTCAGAGGAGGAGGAAATAGCAACCCACTCCAGTATTCTTGCCAGGATAACCCCATGGACAGAGGAGCCTGGTGGGCTATAGTCCATGGGGTCCCAAAGAGCTGGATATGAATGTGCGTCTGTACACGCACACATATATTCAGATTCAGGCTTAAGGGCCACAGAATTAGAAAGATATTTCATCTCCTTACTTAGAGACAGAACCAAATTCTTGAAAAGTAGGAATATGGCCGGTTTTTTAAGCTCTTCAAGAGGCAGAGAAACACTATTCTCGATACATCCAACAATACGTAAGACACAAACTGTGTTTGAAGACTCAGAAGAAAACAGAGAACCCTTGGTAAAAATGGGAAGTAGGGGGAGGGATAAATTAGGAGATTGGGATTAACATAGACACAGTACTATATTTAAAATAGACAACCAGCAAAGACCCACTGAATAGTACAGGAACTATACTCAACATTTTGTAATAATCTATAAGAGAAGAGAATCTGAAGAAGAATATATAATATATATATATAAATATAACTAAATCACTGTGCTGTACATCTGAAACTAACACAATATTGTAAGCAACTATACTTAAATTAAAAAACAAACCAAAAAATGTGAAGGAAGATAGACAAGCATAGGAGGAAGATGCTGTCCAAGGGATTATGACACTGGCTAGCGACACGACCTCCCCACAGGCATGACTGCCCCTGGCTGCTTTGCCAGCTTCAGGCAGCAGGCGAAGTGAGCAGACAAAGCCTCTGTTGGAGGCAGAGGCTTCTCTCACATCTGTCAGCGCTGGAGGGAATAAGCCTCAGGATCTGAGTCTGACAAAACAGTCTCCCTTTTTCAAGAGGTTCATCAGGATCCAGACAGAGGGAAACACATGCTCTGGAAAGGGAAACCCAGATGAGGTCTAAGGGCACACTCAAAACTGTGTGTGTTAGTTGCTTAGTCGTGTTCGACTCTTTGCGACCCCATGGACTATAGCCCACCAGACTCCTCTGTCCATGGGATTCTCCAGGCAAGAATACTGGAGTGGGTAGCCATTCCCTTCTCCAGGGGATCTTCCCGACCCAGGGATGGAACCTGGGTTTCCCACATTGCAGGCTGATTCTGAGCCGCTATGCCACAAACCTGCAGTGAGCACTACAAAGGTCTTAGCATTGGTCAAAGCATGACCAATGCTTGATATATGCGAATTCATTGAATTTCTTTTAAAAAGAGAAGTAGGGAAATTATAAGTAGAGGCAAAACCTCTCCAATGCTTCTTGTTCTAGTTTTCCTTAGCTCTGTCCCTCGGCTCATGTTATATGTAAGGGTCTTATGTTGTTAGTTAGGCCAAAGAAGGACCAAGTCATCCCAGGCCATGCCTCCCTCCACCTTCCCCAGTCCCGGGTAACCGAACGTGCCAATAGGCAGGGTCTTGAAAGCCACAGCACCAGTGGCTCCATAGCTGGCCACTGGCCAGCGGTGAACAGGTTCTGGCTGGCCATAGCTCAGATGTGGAAAGCTGCTCTGTACCCAACCCTGAGGTGCGGGGTGAAGCCCGGACAAGAACAGGCAAGTGCTGCTGAGTTTTGTGGATCCACAGGGGTGAGGAGTCTGCTCTGGGCTTACTCCAACTTAGACTCTGAAAAGGGAAACCTGGGGCAAAGGTAGAGTCCTGAAGGAAAATAGAGCAAATTTTAAAATTCTAAGGATTCCCCTGAGACACAGAAGCCTGTATCTCTTCCCTGCCCCCTTCCCTCATGACTGATCACTCTGCTTAAGGAGTTTCTGCCTCGGGGAAAGTGAAACTATGTATTTGTCTCATTTCTCATCTGAGTTGAAGCCAACATATATAGCAATTATAGATATAATAGAAAATATAAATAAAATACCTAATATTGAAGTTCCTCACAACATTTTCTTAAATATGATTGACAACAACTGAAGGTCATGACTTGAGGTTTTTGTGTGACTCATGTTCATTTCTTTCCATTTCTTAGCTGTCACAATCATCCCACAGTAAAAGGCTTTCTAGCCTATTATTACTTCAAGAACACTAACATTTCTTAAGGGACCTCCCTGCCCCAAGGAGTTTTTACTCCATCTCCAAAGAAGATAGAACATTCTTAAGGAGTGAGTCAACTTATGACATTAGTTAAGGCATCCATTCCCGGCCATCAGTCTTTATATCAATCAGATCTGCATAGATATGCTATAGAGGAGACCAAGTTGCTCATCTGAGGGCAAGCCTTCAACTGGTCAGAAATTCCAGGGTGAGCTTTACAAGCAGTGCTGGGACCCTCATGCTTTCGTGTTTCTTGGTATAAGTTGCTGGCTCTCAATCATCATGTTTTAGGGCTCAGCAGGAAATGAAAATGACTTCAATTCCAAAATGGAAGTGTACCATGCAGTTCCACAAGATCTAGGTACACCGGATTTTTAACTTATAAAGATGCTTGCAAACTTTACCAAATGCTCAGCAGTTCAAGCTCCCTCCATGCTCAGCAGATGACTCAGTTTCCTGATCCATGAAGAAGAAAAAGGGCATCAGCACTGATAACTTGCTTCATGTCTCTCCTCTCTACTTCCTGCCTTACATGTTCACTCACCTCCTGCCTCCAGCTGAAGGAATGGATACCTCTTCCGAGACCTGCATAATGCTCCTGATAGTGCTCTATCCTCTTTCTTCATTTTCTCCCTTTCCAGTAATTCCCCTACCCCATCTTCTCCCTGAGAAACATGGTCAGTGCTCTCCATCCTGAAAAACCTCTTCATTCTACTCCTCCCCTTCTCGCTGCCAATCTCCTTGAATCCACTGTCTTCCTTTCTCTTCACCTGCCACTCATGCTGTGCTAATGCACTTAATACTAGCTTTTTTTCCCACTTGCACTTTCTTCTTTGGATGTTTACATCTATTCTCATGATGTCATATATTACTTAAAAGCTGGTAATTCCAAAGATCCATCTTTAGTCCTAAACTTGTAGTTCCAAACCATTTCTCAGAGCATACTGGTTATGTCCACCTGGCTGTGCCAGAGGTGATGTGCCAGAGGCACCTAAATAAATAAGTCTAAATCCAAACTCATCTATTTTCTCATCTCTTTTCAAATCCACATCCCCAGAAAATGCCTGAATTTTATCAACCTAAGAGTTACGTTCAAACACCAGAAATTCTGAACAAGAAAACGCTACACACATTAAACAATCCCAACGATATAGAGGAATATGGAAGAAATCTGTGACATCCATAAAAGCAAACAAGAAAAACACTGAAGAATAATCTAAAAAAGTATTGAATAAAGAAACCCCCAAAGATGTATGGGAAAACAGATTAAATAGTGAATTAATAAGGTATCTTAGAGGCAACTGGTGAAGATGAGACAGCTATTAATTAAGAAGTCAAAACTGATGGTTCTTGCTTGAATTTAATTTGCTTAGGCCTACCACGTCCCACTGAAAAGATCAAAGGACATCATTACCTGGAATATGGTATTACTGTTGGCAAAGTTGATTTTCTTGCTGGATCTGCCCAACAGAGCAGGAACATGTGCTTCTAGGAGAAAGGTAAATGTGATTTGTAGCTTTTCACACTCACTTACAGTAGAGCAGACACCAGAGTAAACAAGCCCTAGAAGTGCCAGGGGAAAAAGCCAGGAGATGGGTGTCAAAAATCTTCATTTCCTCCATGTGTTAAACACAGTTACACACATCACAAATTGTGGTCATTTTCTACAAGTGACTCCAAGATTTAAGAGAACTAGATTCTAAGCAATATTCACCAGTTCCCAGCTTTCACATGTGTATTATTCAGTGACCTTTGGCAAATGACTTACATTTTCTAAGATGATTTCCAGATCTCAGGACTGTCACACAAAAAGGACTGTCACACAGTTACAAATCATTCGACAAAATCAAGCTCAAGCAAGACAGTTAAATGTTCGAAATTCCCAGTCCTGCCAACTGACTTGTAGAATGTTCAAATATAACTTTCCAGTTGCCAAAAAATGGAATCATGTTAGCTTACATTTCTAGGAAATGTCAGATGAGGCAATTTTGAAAATCCACCTGCTGTGCCTAAGCCTGAATCTAAAACAATAAATGGTCCATTTTTCTCTGGAAGTTGAATTCTACTGAATTAATCTTGTTACAAGATGAAAGCCTGAAAGTAAATCCGATGAATCACTCCTCCCACCATGCCGGTGTGTGGTGCGAGCGCGGCACCCCGCTTTCTCCCCAACATGGCTCGAGTCAGGAGCCAAGCTTCCGAAGCAAAGTGTGATCAACAGATGCTCGTTTCCATAACTGGCGCTTCTCCAGTAGCCAACCCCAAATTTAATTAGCCACTTATCTGAAGCAGAAAAGGATTTCTAAAGCATTCTAGTAACCTCTGCTCGACTTTCCTCTGCTGCTTGCCCCAGCCCCATCTGCCTCTTCACCCAGAGGTCTTTGAAGCGTGCATGTCAAGCACAGGATATGTACTAATTCTTACTGTAAATAAACAGTTCTCTAAAAATGTCCCTGAGATTGTTCTAGTAGAGAGAAAGAATAACATCCCATTGAACTGAAGACCACATGTCTTCATGGGAATACTAGAAATGAGGCTGCACATGTAACTCAGTACTAGCAGGTCTCTACTAATGTTTTACTTGGGCTAACTCACAAGTCTACTGTAACCTACCCAGCACTGGGCTCCCTTCACCCTGTGGCCAGATCCCAGATCCTGCCTGGTCCCAGAGGCTGTGCTTGTGTTATACCACCTGAGCAATACCCTCACCCCATTCTTCACTCTGCTGATCTCATGTTCAGTGAATTCTGTCATTCTTGGAACAAAGGAATTGTCTACACTCAGTCCTCTTTCCAACTATCTACTCTAAGATGGGGTTTCCAGGAACCCATGTGACTTCACAATATCTCAGGGGGTCTTGTTGGTTCAGAGGGCTGATGTCAAGCTGAAGCAGAAGGTATGGATGCCCATGGAGTCTCGCAGATGGCGAGGGGAGGTCAAGTCAAGCACTACCAGCTGGAACCACGTTCCTCTTGCCTGCCCAGGATCCTTTGCCCTGCTTTTCCAGGAGAAAAGAGCCTCTTGGTTGTGGTAAGCCCATCCATGTGTGTCAGCTGACCTCCCCTCATCCTCAGAGCACCCAATTCCTCCAAGGCCACAGTGACTGGGATAAAGTTGAACCTGTGACCCAGGTCAAGCCAAACCTCTTATAATTTGAGTTCTCAGATAACACTTTCTCTGTGCATGGAGTTAAAAGAATGTGAGTCTTGCTCACCACATGGAGAGAATATGTCTGCCAGGTGGAGGCAGGGGACTTTCCATACACACCATTTGAGCCTTGCATCTGACCCTGTCTGGAGCCTGGAGTTCACTTCTGTGAGCAAGTCAAGTCCCATGTTTGCTTCATCTATATATTATGTGATTCTTTCCCTGAAAGCCTCCCAACACCTAAGCTCATCCCCTCCCCAGCTTATTTATATGGTTATATTCCACCCTTTTGTGGCCTTTGCCTTAAATTTTCCATATTATCCCCTCTAGTCCTTTAAACTCAGATCAGCACCTAACTCTGAAAGGATGTTTCCTGTATAAATCCATACCTGCCAAAGCCTTCAAGCCTCTGATACACGTGTACATGAATGCATTCCATCCCATAGTCCTATCCTAACTGCTATTCCATAAGACCCATTCTTACTCTATCACTGTTCTTTAAACAAGAGATTTTAATTGGTGGGAAAAAAAGAGAAGATTCTCACTTTAAAGCATCCTACTTTTAAGAAATGAAATCCCATGGTGAAATACAGTGAGGATCCAAGGTGTGTGCATGTGTTTTTTAATAAATGCTAGTGTTTGAAAGCTTATTGTACACTAAGCAGTGTGCTAGGGACCTTATATGTATTTATTCATTAATCCTTACAAAAACCTTATGTGCTGAGTACTCTTCTCTCCTGTTTAAAGGAAGAGGTATTAAGGCTTCAAGAGGCTAAAAAATCTGTTCAAGTTCACCCAGCTGGTAGGATGAAGGTACTGACTGAATCCACAGACTCTTTTTTATCATCCCTTAACCCCACCTGCACACCAGGGAACAGACATTTGCCTTCTTGGAATGCCTCAATGAGGCTTCTGTTGGAGTTGCTCTGCAGAAGTAACTCAGTACTAGTAGGTCAACATTTTAACTGGGTTAACTCACAACTCTTCTACCTAGCTCTGGACCCCCTCCAACACACAGCCAGATCTCAGGGGATCTGGTGGCTGCATTCATTTAGTATTATTCATTTTATTAATAGTATTAATATCCTTTTTTTTAAAAAACTTAAATGAAATATGCTTGGTTAGTTTGCTTCTTGGTCCACAGCAATTCTAAAGGAATAAAAACTTAGAAGTGACTGTGAGGTGGAGGCTGAGCCCAGAAAACAGTGAAATGTGACCAAGAGAGTCAGAAGGAGTCTGAAAAGCTCTTAAAGAGCCACAGGAATTCTAGATGTGCCCAGAGTCCACCTCTTCCCATGGCTCTCTATTGCCTGATTCACAGCCAGCCCTCAGAGCAAGGAGTCCACCTTCTATCGATGCTGAAGTACAGCATCATCACATGAATTTGGTCCTCCAGGGCACTGGGGGCACTGTATAGCCCTGGAGAGTTGGCAAACGTGTGACTCTACTAAAAAGCTTATGTAAGGATTAAGCATCATCAAACTGTCCTTTAAAATATCTCAGTTCATCTCAGCTCTTCCCTTCATGGTAATTTTGAAGCCAGGAATCACATCTAATATGTCTAACTTCATAATGTGTCATATAGCACTTAATGCCCAAATGTCTTTATTACATAGATAATAAGTTCTATTTCCTTCCATGATGAACGAATTGTACATCCTTAAACACTGTCCACATTGTAAATGTTTTGTGTTAGATATTCCAGAGATATCATTCCCTGAAACTTAAATGTTTAACTTACAGAAAGTTACCTCATTACCTTCATCCGCACTCAATATTTTTATTTGCCCACAAATCCAGGAAGACTAGAACAAGAATAAGAAGTGTAGGGACAGTGTTTTGGAAACTGGGATAGGAAGTGAGAAAAAGTAGAAGAGACAGAAAATCTATATCAAAAGTAAGCACAGTAAAAGAATCTGCTAAAAGTTGCAAATGATTCTCAGGAAAGAAGGAAATCTCCCCCCACAGACTCTTTACTTCCATCTCTACTCTGCAGATGCTAAAAAACAGCAATATTTTTGTATCATACTTTGTAGAACAGTTGTAGTCAGCCTCCAAGGTGACCCCAGTGACTCCTGTCTGGTGGTATTCACACTCTGGTGTAGTGTGTATGTATTAAGGAAGTGGATAAGGGATGCATACATGCTTGTATATCCATGATTGGAGGGAAGAGATCTGGGTTTAAAAGTATTCAATATGTTCATTAAAGAAAATTAAAACATAGGTAAAAGAAAATTATTTGAAGTCCAGGCCCTCATAGAGCAGGAGTTCGCCTTGTTTATTTCCCTCACATCCTCTGCCTACCCAGGCTTGCTTGTTTGTACAGCACCAAGAGTCCATGACAATGACAGAGGATGAATCAATGTTCAAGCCTGGCCTTGACAACCCTAGCAAAGCCTCTGCTTGACGATATTTTTTCTTTTTTTTTTTAATTTTTATTTTTAATTGGAGGATAATTGCTTTGCAATGTTATGTTAGTTTCTGCAACAACATGAACCAGCCATAGGTGTGTATATTATATATATATATGTATCTACCCCCTCTCTCTTGAGCCTCCCTCCCATCCCCCACCCCANACCCCATGGACTGCAGCCCACCAGGCTCCTCCGTCCATGGGATTTTCCAGGCAAGAGTACTGGAGTGGGTTGCCATTGCCTTCTAGAGGTGACCAACACAAAAGCCTTTTTATGAAAAATAAAATACTGTGGTTTGTGAGGTTCTTTAAATCAGACAATGCAATATCTCCAATTTAAAGCACTTCTTCATTATGCATTGCCTCTCCATCACGCACAAGTTTCTTTTTTTGGCAGATTCCCCTGCTTTGGGCTTCCCTTGTGGCTTAGCTGGTAAAGAATCTGCCTGCAATGCAGGAGAGCTGGGTTCAGTCTCTCAGTTGCGAAGATCCCCTGGAAAAGGGAAAGGCTACCCACTCCAGTATTCCAGCCTGGAGAATTCCATGGACTGTATAGTCGATGGGGTCACAAAGAGTTGGACACAACTGAGCAACTTTCACTTCACTTCACCTGCTTTGAAGCATATGATATTCATCAGCTATATTTCTTCTTCTTGGAAATAGCCATAACAGTTTAAAATCAATGACTTAGAAAAGAATCTGTCTTACTCTCATCTTCATCAGCTAGTTTCTCTTCTCCATCCACCATTTTCTCCTGGTCAATGGGCACCTCAGCCATTCCAACTGATTTTTCTGTTTGCCCACCTTGGCTGTCATTATGTGCTAAATCAACACAAAACCTCAGATATAGAACTAAGAATGGTCCTAGCTTACCCTGGCCTTTTCTGGGATAAAAATGCCCCACAACCATACTTCTGGTCCACTAGGCTAGTGAATGGGCTTCCCAGGTGGTGCTAGTGGTAAAGAACCCACCTGCCAATGCAGAAGACATAAGAGATGTGGGTTTGATTCCTGTGTTGGGAAGACCCCTTGGAGGAGGGCATGGCAGGGCAACCCACTCCAGTATTTTTGTCTGGAGAATCCCATGGACAGAGTAGCCTGGCAGGCTATAGTCCATAGGGTGGCAAAGAGTCGGACACGACTGAAGTGAATTAACACACAGGATACTGAATTCCAAACTAGTTAAGTTAAAAGAGAAAAAACTTAACAGTGAAATGTGTGTTGACACAAGTATTATTGATGTACCTGGTTTTTAGCTAATGTAACAGGAACTTTTCTGACTTTTAAAAAAGTAGATAAGGCTGAGTTTATTTCAAAATCATGAGACGTGGAAAATCATGGATCCTATGTAGAGCACACATCTGGCTCCATCCCCAGTATCCTTGGGAATATCCCGCCATGAACAAGGCAAAAAATGTCAAAATATACCACCATTTACCTAATTTTTAAGTGAGTTATATCAAGATTGAAGGCCATTCATTGAATTTCTGAGAAATAGAGTAAATTAGGCATTATATAAATTCTGAAAGTATGACACATTCCCCCTGAGAGGAAATGTTTGAACATTTATGTGAGATATTAGAGAAGAATATATATATATAGGCTTCCCAGGTGATGCAGTTGGTAAAGAATTTGTCTGCCAATTCAGGAGATATAAGAGATGCAGTTTCAATCCTTGGGTCAGGAAGATCCCCTGAAGTAGGAAATGACAACCCACTCCAATATTCTTGTCTGGAAAATTCCATGGACAGAGGAGCCTGGAGGGGTGACAGTCCATGGAGTTGCAAAGAACTGGACATGACTGAGCGTGCAGTGCACACATCCAGTCAAAGAAAATTAATGAAAGTCTAAGGGCATTCCTCCTCTGCCCAAAAATCTTTTCTTGAAAAATTTAAGCAAAGAACAAAGTTGAAAGAATTTTGTGATGAACATCTATGTACCTTCTGCCTTGATTCAATTATTTCTGTTTTGTTTATACTTGCTTTATCACCTTATCCATCCCTCTACCTGTCTCTTATACACATCTGTATAATAATCTCATCAGTGTTCACAGTAGAGAATTAACAGATTATTGGCTAAAGAGAAGATTAAGGACAGTATCAACCATCCTTAATAGAAAACTCTTAGATCTAGGAGGAAATAAAAAATTGACATTTCAGAATATCTAAAATATAGCAATAATGAAAACACTACAAATCAGATTTTAGAGGTACNTTTTTTTTTTTTTTTTGGCCACCATGCACAGCTTGCAAGATCTCAGTTCTCTAGTCAGGAATTGAACCTGGATCATGGCAGTGCCAAATCCTAACCACTAGACCAGGAAACTCCCATAGATGCATTTTTTTAAAAAAATATAAACATCAGTACACTTCCCCCTAAATATTTCCTTCCTACGATTAACTAGAATTCAATATTTATTTACAGTTTTTTTTGTAAAATTTGTATATACAATGAATACATTTCAATGTTTGCTGTCTCAACAAACGCACCTATTACTGAGTTTTAACTAGCACATACATCTGTGTAAACCAAACCTCTATCAAAATATAGAACATTATTATTATCCCCCCAAATTCCCTTTTGCCCCATCCTAGTTAATCCATACTTCCATGCCCTTAGAAGATATCAGTATTCTGATTTTTTTCCAACATAGATTCAGTTCAGTTCAGTCACTCAGTTGTGTCCAACTCTTTGCAACCCCATGAACCACAGCGTGCCAGGCCTCCTTGTCCATCACCATCTCAGGGAGTTTACCCAAACTCATGTTCATTGAGTCAGTGATGCCATCCAACCATCTCATCCTCTGTCATCTCCTTCTCCTCCTGCCCTCAATCTTTCCCAGCATCAGGGTCTTGTCCAACAAGTCAGCTCTTCACATCAGGTGGCCAAAGTATTGGAGTTTCAGCTCCAGCCAGTCCTTCCAATGAACACCCAGGACTGGTCTCCTATAGGATGGACTGGTTGGATCTCCTTGCAGTCCAAGGGACTCACAGGAGTCTTCTCCAACACCACAGTTCAAAAGCATCAATTCTTCAGCGCTCAGCTTTCTTTCTAGTCCAACTGTCACATCCATACATGACCACTGGAAAAACCACAGCCTTGACTAGCCAGACCTTTGTTGACAAAGTAATGTGTCTGATATTTAATATGCTGTCTAGTTTGGTCATAACTTTCCTTCCAAGGAGTAAGCATCTTGTAATTTCATGGCTGCAATCATAGATTAGTTTTGCTTAATTTCATATAGATGGTATCATAAAGTATATACTCTTTTGTATACGGTTTCTTTTGTTCACCTTGTTTTCAAGATTCATCCCTGTTGTTTTTTGTATTTATTATATGTTATTGAGTTGTATTCTACTATATCACAGTGTATGTATCAGTCTCATATTAATGGATATGTAGGATGTGAGAGCTGTGCATTTAGAATCCCAACCCACAACATTTGAACATTCCAGTTGTTCCACATCACCACCAACATTTGGTATTGTCAGTCATTTAGGGTTTAGTCTTTTGGTAGGTGTGTAAGCAATTTTATTTTTAAATTAAAATATTCTTTCTATTCCAAAAAATATTTGCAGTTTACTAACATTCATTTAAGATGAAAAACAAACACAAAAATTAGAGTGAGAAAAAGAATAAGTGTTCATAGGTATGATGAGTTCAGGAAGTATTAGTGCAAAGAAATAAATGCATGAAGTAAGTGCTTTGTAATTATTAAAAGTGGTCCACTTCATCAGACCCTGGGGATCTTAGTGGCCAAAAAAAAAANTATAAAGTCTGACACTGTTTCCACTGTTACCCCCATCTATTTTCCATGAAGTGATGGGACCAGATGCCATGATCTTAGTTTTCTGAATGTTGAGCTTACATCCTAAAATGGCTTCTCCTACATTAAAAAGGTTTACCTGACTCTTTTCCTCTAAGACCATCTAGCCTATCTGCTTCCATTTCATCAGATAAACCTTCTGAGCCTCCTCCATTCATTTTCTACAGGTTCCCAGAGGACACAGTATACGGCATACAGTTCTTATTTATAAAACTCACAANCCTGACTCTTTTCCTCTAAGACCATCTAGCCTATCTGCTTCCATTTCATCAGATAAACCTTCTGAGCCTCCTCCATTCATTTTCTACAGGTTCCCAGAGGACACAGTATACGGCATACAGTTCTTATTTATAAAACTCACAATCCTTCTTTAATGCCTGGCTTTCCCACTAAGGGGCTTCCCTTGTGGCTCAGATGGTCAAGAATCTGCCTGCAAAGTGCGAGACCCAGCTTTGATCCCTGGGTTCAAAAGATCCCCTGGAAAAAGGGAACCTGCCTGGAGAATTCCAGGGACAGAGGAGCCTGGCACGTCACAGTCCATGGTGTCACAAAAGTTGGACATGACTGAGTGACCAACACTTTCACTACCTTTTCCCAAAAAGACCATAAACTACATGAAGTCAAGGAGTGTCTCTTAGTGTAATGAAGATATTCATACCTTTGGTATTCAGCTAGCAACTTCTGTTGTTACAATGAAAAGAAAGATGGACATTACAGACCAGCCTTTGCTGAATGACTAGGGAGATTAGTACACAAAAAGTTTAAACATCTACATATGCCACAGAAAAGCTAATAATTAAATAGAAAATCAAAATTGCAGACTTTACTATGATTTCTAAGCCCCAGTCATACTGAAGAATCAGGAATTCTCTGTATGAGTCAAGTTCTCTCTTCTCTGTGTTTTTCCAGGCTGCCTTATCAACCTGGAAGCCCTTCCTGCTGTCTTGCTCCAGCTAACTCCTAGGACCCTTCAAGGCTTAGAGTGGATATCACCTCATTTAAGACTTCTTCATAGGCAATGTCATGCTAGATGAATCACAAGCTGAAATCAAGATTGCTAGGAGAAATATCCACAATTTTGAATATGCAGATGATAACATCTTAATGGAAGAAATTGAAGAGGAACCAAAGAGCCTCTTGTTGAAGGTGAAAGAGGAGAGTGAAAAAGCTGTCTTTAACTTAACTTTAAATTTAACATTCAAAAAACTAAGATCATGGCATTCAGTACCATCACTTCATATCAAATAGAAAGGGGAAAAGTGAAAACAATGACAGATTTTATTTTCTTGAGTTCCAACATCACTGCGGATAGTGATTTCAGCCACAAAATTAAAAGATGGTTTCTCCTTTAGAGGAAAGCTATGACCAACCTAGACAGTGTGTTAACAAGCAGAGACATCACTTTGCTGTCAAAGGTTGGTATAGTCAAAGGTATGGTTTTTCCAGTAGTCATGTATGGAGGAGAGTTGGACCATAAAGAAGGCTGAAGGCCAAAGAATGGATGTTTTTAAATTGTGGTGCTAAAGAAGACTCTTGAGAGTCCCTTGGACAGCAAGGAAATCAAATTGCTCAATTCTAAATGAAATCAACCCTGAATATTCATTGGAAGGGCTGATATTGAAGCTGAAACTCCAGTACTTTGGCCACCTGATTTAAAGAGCTGGCTCAACAGAAAAATCCTGATGCTGGGAAAGATTGAGGGCAGAAGAGAGCAACAGAGAATGAGATGGTTGGATGGTATCACTAAATTCATGGACATGCATTTGAACAAACTCCAGGAAACAGTGAAGGACAGGGAAGCCTGACATGCTGCAGTCTATGGGGTCTCAGAGCTGTGCATGACTGAGTGACTGAACGAGAACAACAAAGTTTTGACTCACCAGACTATGCACCTTTGCATGGAGCAATTAAATTCTGAGAATGGATGCAAACCATTTAACGTCTGTCAGAACCACAGTTGCCTACTGCTCTCTTCACATCCTGTCTGTAAAGACAAGGACACCATGTGGGTAAGGATTTAATCCCTAGGGTGTTCATATTTCTTCAAAAATCTGGAAGTAGTTGGGAATGTAAAATGGTACAGCTGCTATGTCAAACAGCACCAGGCTTCCTGAACTTTTTTTTTTTTTAATGCAAGTACTGTATGATCCAACAACCTCACTCCTAGGTAGATATCCAAAAGATTTCACAGCAATATCTCAAAGAGGTATGTGCACTGTAAATTTCCACAGTGGCTCAGGCAGTAAAGTATCTACCTGCAATGTAGGAGACCCAGGTTCAATCCCTGAGTTGGGATGATTCTCTAGAGAAGGGAATGGCAACCCACGCAGTATTCTTGCCTAGCGAATCCCATGGACAGACGAGCCTGGCAGGATACAATCCACAGGGTAGAAAAGAGTCAGACATGCCTGAGCAACAAATCATGCACACATTTATTGCAACCTTATTTGCAACAGCAAAGAGATATAAAAAACCCTTATGTTCAGACAGATGGATAAAAAAATATGTGGTATATTAGTTCAATTCTATATATATGTGTGTGTGTGTGTGTGTGTATATATTTAAAGAAGAGTATTGTATTTAAACTGACAACCTTCTAGGTCATAAATACAACTATCTCTCTGAGTCTACACGTGCTTCAACTACACACAAAACAAAAAAGGTGAGGGACTTTCTGTTTCCCTGAATGTTTCAAGTCCGTGGAACTGGGCTGTGGGTGACGTGGACCTGGCAGAGTGAGGCCTCTCCCCAAGATGGGACGAATAGAAATTATTTGGATGATTCTTCATTTTCACTATGCCAGAGTCACCCTGAACAAATTGGCAATACACAGCAGAATTAAACATAAACTTACTTTAGGAGCCAACAAAGGGACTCACTCTAATCCCTAAATTCTCTTCATAAGTAGCCTTGTTGCAGTAGCAGGAAGTCAGAAGCAGCTTGGTGTTTATCACTAGAGAAACTGATAAATAAGATCTGGTGGATACATACAGTAAAATTCAAGTTATAAACAATGAATTATATGTGCATGAAAACCTATGTAGATCTTTTAAAAAGAATGCTGAGTATAATTGAGGTGTAAAGCATAATTAGATTTACATAAATTAAGGACACAATCATTCACAGAATGACATATTTTAGAAGAAACACATATATCCAAGGACTTACACAACACACATTAGTGTGGATGAATACTGGGGAATTGGAAGTGCAAGTGAGGATAGAGGATGAAAATAAAAAGGAGAGGGATCTTTTGTATACTTGATGATAGAGGAGCAGAGGCTAAAAGTATCGTAAGGATATTATCAGCTGTTTACTTTTTAGTAGAAATTCTTACCTCTCTCCAAGTCTTGGAGAAAAAAAAATTTACTAACTATCCCCAGGAAAATCACAGGACAAGGAGTCTTGAGTTTGTGCTGCTATGTCAATGTAAACATCCCTATTGGAGGATTCTGCACAAGGCTTGTCTCTCAATTTGGTTACTGCAACTAAATGTGTCAGCAGACTCTTACAGCTTGACCTCCACCAGTCTTTCTCCTCTTGTATCTAGGCAGGAATTGGTTATTATTCTTGGGAATAATAGAACTGGCTCAGAAGCTGACATGAGTTCATGACCATTATATTAAGTTTCCTAGTACCACCAACTAGGTGACTTAAAACAAAAATATTGTCTCCCACCACTCCAGGGTAGATGTCTGAAATCAAGGTATAGGCAGGGTCATGCCCCCCTTCAAAGGATCTAGGGAAGAATCCTTCTTTGTCTCTTCTAGCTTCTGGTAGTGCCAGAGGCACGTGGGCTTTCTTGGCATGTAGATCCATCACTCCAGCCTCTGCCTTCTCTTCAGATTGCCTCCCCACTGTGTGTGTGCATATGTCCTCTGTTTTGTTTTCTGATGAAGACACCAGTCATTGGATTGGAGGCCATTTTATAGAAAACAACCTACATTACAGGGAGGAAACTGAAATACACATTACTAAGTNCCAGTACTCTTGCCTGGAAAATTCCATGGACGGAGAAGCCTAGTAGGCTGCAGTCCATGGGGTCACTAAGAGTCGGGCATGACTGAGCAACTTCACTTTCACTTTTCACTTTCATGAATTGGAGGAGGAAATGGCAACCCACTCCAGTGTTCTTGGCCTGGAGAATCCCAGGGATGGGGAGCCTGATGGGCTGCCGTCTGTGGAGTCGCACAGAGTCGGACACGACTGAGGGTCTCATATATAAGACCTCGACTGATTCTATAGTACACATTTTCAACTGTGTGTTCTATGATAAATATACATTGTGAATCAAATTGCCCTTTTAAATATAACATCCCTCAGTGTAATCCAAAGGCTTACTGGAGCTTGTGACTCCAGAACAACCCTAAGAAATGAAGTGCAGCAGAGAATGTGAACATCGCTATTGGTACTGAAATGAGATCATGCAAATCACTTTTTCTAGTTTTTCTCTCTGCCTCATAGTCTCTGTCTTACCTGAATTGATTCCTTTAATTAAAAGAATTGATGTATATTAAATTAATTTCAAATTATCCATATTTATTTCTTGAAACATTATACCCTTATCTCTTCCCTCAAAATTATGTGTAATATTTCCTTTGTTTATGTGTTTTCACAGATGATCCTACTACCTCTCCAATTTGATTATAAACTCCGAAAGGCAATGGCCATTTTTATATTGTAGTCAGCAGTAAATGTTGACTAAGATATTACTGGTAGAGAAGAAAATATGACATAAATATAAGCACTATGCAGTTATACAGTATAACAACATTTACATTAAAACAGAAAATATTTTTATGATGCTAGGATAATACTAAAACACATGTGGAATACCATAAATCTGGTATAGTATAAACCTAAACATGGAACCATTTAGAAGTCAGTATTATTTTGTATGTTCAATTATCATTTTAGTTCTTTCCAAGTTAGGCCTTTAATCATTTTGCTCTCAGAAATTCTGAGAGGGAAAATCTGTGTTATTATTTGAAAAATCTCCCTTAATTGTTTATAAGAATGCATAATACTTAGCATCCTCCTCTTCAATATTAAATATTATTGTCCTTGCATTCTCAGTCGCTAAGTCATATCCAACTCTTTATGACCCTGTGGACTCTAGCCCACCAGGCTCCTCTGTCCATAGAATTTCCCAGGCAAGAATACTGGAGTGGGTGTCATTCCTACGCCAAGGGATCTTACTGGCCCAGAGATCAAACTCATGTCTCCTGCTTGACCGGTGAATTCTTTATCACTGAGCCACCTGGGAAGCCATTAAGTATTACGACCCCCTTACTATGGTGATAAAAGCTCCTGGTGGCAAACACTGCATGCTGGCTGACCAGCCAACGCTTCCAACACTCTTCTCCCTTGCCTGCCTCTACTGCAGAAGGTACAAACGTTAAAAACTCACTTTCCTAGCTGTCTTGGCAGCTTTGTGTGGTCACATGACACAGTGTTACAAATAGGACACAAGGGAAAGTGTGCAGAATTTTTTTTTAATTCAAGTATAGTTGGTTTACAATATTGTGTTAATTGTCAGGTATACAAATTAGGGAATAAGTAATTTTTGCAGATTATTTTCCATTAGAGATTATTATAAGATACTAGGTATTACTTCCCTGTGCAGTGCAGCATATCCAAAATTTTTGCTTCTCTATTTTATATATAATATCCCATATCCCTTATTATCCCTTCCCCATTTCCTCTCCCCTTTGGTAACCACAAGTTTGTTTTCTCTATCTGTGACTCTGTTTCTGTTTTGCATTTATATTTACTTAGTTTTTAGACTCCACATATAAATGAAATCACTTGGTATATGTCTCTGACTTATTTCACTGAGCATGGTATTCTCTATGTTCATCCACATTGCTGCAAATGGCAGTATTTCATTTTCTCACAGCTGAGTGATATTCCATTACAGGGGTGTGTGTGTGTGTGTGTGTGTGCGCGTGTGTATCACATCTTCTTGATCCAATCATCTGTTAGTGAGCACTTGGGTTGCTTCCATGTCTTGACTATTGTAAATAGTGCTGCTTTGAAGATTGGGGTTCATTAACTTTTTCAAATTACTGTTTTTGGTGTTGTGGGTATATGCCCAGGAGTGGAATTGTTGCACCATATGGTAGTTCTATTTTTAATTTTTTAAGGAACCTCTGTACTGTTTTCCCTATGGCTATACCAATTTACATGCCCATCAACTGTGTGCCCTTTTCTCTATACTCTCTCCAACATTTGTTACCTGTAGACTTTTTCATGGTAGATATCCTGATAGGTTTGAGGTGATATCTCACTGTGGTTTTCATTGCATTTCTCTAATAATTAGTGGTGTTGAACATCTTTTTATGTGCCTGTTCACCATCTGTATGTCATCTTTGAAAAAATGTTTATTCAAGTCTTCTGCCCATTTTTTAATTGGATTGTTTGGTTTTTTGATACTGAGTTGTATGAACTATTTGTATATTTTGAATATTAACCCTTTGACAGCTGCATCATTTGCAGATATGCAAACCCATTCCTTGGGTTCTCTTTTCATTTTGTTGATGGTTTCCTTTTCTGTGCAAAAGTTTTTAAGTTTAACTAGGTTCCATTAGTTTATTTTTGCTCTTAATTCTTTTGCTTTAGAAAACTGACCCAAGAAAATATTGCTATGATTTATGTCAAGGAGTGTTCCATCAATGTTCTCTTTTAAGAGTTTTATGGTTTTATGTCTTACATTTAAGTCTTTAAACCATTTTGAGTTTATCTTTATATATGGTATGAGGGAATGTAGTGTGCTGTATTTCATATTTCTCCTGCTCTGCTTTCCATTCTGGCACCTAAAAGTAACACTTGGCAGAACCACAGCTGCGTTCCAGCCATAGGACAGAAATTCATAACTATGGATGGCAGACTGGCAAGATGAGAAAGAGCTTGGATCTATGATAACGTACGTTTATCTTCATATTACCTATGAATTTCCTACTGTGGTGGCCAGCATCCCAGTTGGCCCCCAGTGACCCTTAACTCTTGGCCTTTACAGCTTTGAGTAGTACCCTTCCACAAGGAATTAGGGCTGGCTGTGTGATTAACAGAATAGAGCAGAGTGATGCTGTGTGACTTCTGATGCTGGATCATAAAAGGCATCACAGCTTCTGCTTTGCTCTCTTGGATTGCTCATTGTGGGGAAAGCTAGCAGCCATCCTTTAAAGACATTCAGGGAGCTTTCTGGAGAGGCACATGTAGGGAGAAAACACTTCCTGCCAACAGTCAGCACCAATTTACCAATTTAATGAAAGTGAGCCACTTTGGAACTATATCCTCCAGCCCCAGTCAAGCCTTCAGATGACTACAGCCATGAGAGTTAACAGCAATCTGATCAAAGACCTTAAAACAGATTTACCCAGCCAAGTGATTCTTGAATTCTTGAACTATAGAAATCATAAGCAAGAATAAATTATTTTTATTGTTTAATCCATGAAACTTTAGGGATTATTTGTTTTGCAGAATTAAGTAACAGATACATCAGAATTCTTGTTATATAAGAGGAGATTCAGCTCAGATGATAAAGAATCTGCCTGCAATGCAGGAGATACAATTGTTATTTGGGTAACTTCTTATCATTGGAAGGACTGATGCTGAAGCTGAAACTCCATTACTTTGGCCACCTGATGCAAAGAACTGACTCACTGGAAAAGACCCTGATGCTGGGAAAGATTGAAGGCGGGAGGAGAAGGGGACAACAGAGGATGAGATCGTTGGGTGACATAACCGACACAATGGACATGAGTTTGAGTAGGCTCCTGGAGTTGGTGATGGACAGGGAAGCCTGGAGTGCTGCAGTCCACGGGGTTGCAAAGAGTTGGACGCAACTGAACTGAACTGAAGTTCAGTTCTAAGTGATAAACTACTCCTGGAAATTTCATGTATGCAAATCCATCCTAAAAACTGTATTCAAAGCAATATCAAACCCCAAATGAGGTTTAATTTCCGTACCAGTATGAAGAATAAAATGGGGAAAATGAACTACATTTCAAGAAACCTAAACTCTAGCCCCAACTCTGTCATTATTAACCTATGACATTGGGCAAATCTATCGGAGATACTTTTATTCATTGGAATGATGAGGAAACTGGACTAGATGATTTCTGTAACTCCTTTTAAGTCCTAATTTCTGACTCTGAGTTTTGAGTTCAATGGTTCAAAGAATTTGAAAAAGAATAAATACATGTATGCTGCTAAGTCACTTCAGTCGTGTCCCACTCTGTGCGACCCCATAGACAGCAGCCCACCAGGCTCCGCCATCCCTGGAATTCTCCAGGCAAGAACACTGGAGTGGGTTGCCATTTCCTTCTCCAATGCATGAAAGTGAAAAATGAAAGTGAAGTCTCTCAGTCTTGTCCAACCCTCTGCGACCCCATGGACATGTATAACTAAATCACTTTGCTGTACATCTGAAACTAACATAACATTGTTAACCCCCCAATATAAAATTTTTAAAAAAATTTAAGGTTCATTGGTACTGTTTTCAGGGCTCTGATAACCTTTAAAGTGAAAATTTTACCTATTAAGTTAGTGTAGTATAGTCAATATTGAGGAAAATGCAAGGTTATTGGCATTAACATACTATTGTTGGTGACAGAAATTGGTTTAATCCTCTTAGAAAGCAATTTGGTGTTATGTCAGTGGGTTTCTTTTAAGCCAATGTTCTAACAGAAAAAAAAAAATGACATTGTCATTTTAAAAGTGGAACATATAGTACCCTTACAAATAATGTTTAAGAGTTTATACTGATAACATAGAAAAATATATTCTCATACTAAGAAAAAGTTTAAAAGGAATAGAGAGATCTCTTTTGATAGTCTTCTTTGGGTGGTGAAACTAGAGATTACTTTCCTCTCCATCTCCCACTGTTTTCATATTTTTCAAAATTTTCATCCATGGCTAATTTAAAAAATTTTAAAGCCTGAATGAGAGCCTAGAGAAGGTAAAATTCAAAGAGGAAAATGCAAAAGAGTGAAAAAAATTCAAGAGGGTGACTTTGGGTTCATTAAATAAGCCAGGATCTATTGTGGGTAGCTTGGTAGTTAATCAAGAGCAGATGTTGGCAGTAAGATAGGCCAGTGAGAGAAGCAGCAGTTTGATGAGGCTATGACTTGGAAAATTGGATTAGGAAATAATCGAACACATATGGCACAAAACCAAGAGGAACAGAGGAATAGGAATATGGCAAATCCCAGGAGTCAAGGCCAATAGGAAGTAAAAAAATTAAACAGAACAAAATATATGGATATAGCAATCACCTAATAACAGGTGAACTGAGAAGACTAAAGTAAACATTCAGTGTAGGTATTGCTGTAGTATGCCTATTTTTAAAGATTTTTTTAATGTGAACCATTTTTAAATTCTTCATTGAATTTGTTACAATGTTGCTCCTTCTTCTTCTCTCTCTTTTTTTTGGCCACAAAGCATGTGAGATCTTCCCTCCATGACCAAGGATCAAACCCACACTACCCTTATTGGAAGACAAAGTCTTAACTACTAGACCACCAGGGAAGTCCCATGTAGTATGTGTATTTAAGTTAATCAATAGACCACAACATCACATATACAAAAAGCAAGGATTTCTTTTGTAACATACAGTGGAGTATGAGCACTAGGTTATAAACGGTTTGGAATTAATATTTAGCACAGTTGTTGTTAGTTTTTCCTATAAATTTTTATATAATAATATCAGTTTTGCAGTTGATGTGCTTAAGAAGAGATTGAACATTTTGTTTGGTACTTGCTTTCACTTTCTGGGCACTGAGATTAATCAGGAGATCAATAGCGAGCATGGACAGTAACATCCCCAGAAAGTGTGTATGATCTCAAAGCATAAGAGAGGGACTGTGTCAACTTAGTGAGGGCCTAGGAAGAAACTTATCTCTGTGATTTTTAGATTCAGACTTTTCCCTTCTGTATGTCTCCCCACTGAATTAAAATTAAATCATACTTCAGTACAAAAACCTATAGGGTGAGTATCTTTAAGAAAATAGGACAGTACTTACAAAAGTTGTTTTGAAATTACAAATCAAAACAACAGAGAAAAGTTCTCTCTTTGATATCGGGACTAGATGTAATCTGGAGACAGAGCAAAGCCAAAACAAATATTGTTAGCTTAACACACAAGCGTACTTCCTCACACGCAGTGCAGTGCTCTACAACATGATGAATGTATGGTTCTTGCTTCATCTCACTGATTGATCCTCCATTCATTCTTTTTTTTCCCCCGCATCTTCTAATTATGAGCCTTCCCTTTGGCTTTGTCCTTGGATCCCCAACCTAACCTTTCTCCTGGGGACAGCTCATTCACATCCATGGTAATGCATGAAAACTTACTGAGCACCAACTATGGACTAGGCACTATGCTATACACCAGAACACACCAAGAACACATTTTCCATGAGCCAGAGCAAAACACTTGAGTAACAGCAGTATAATGTGGTAAGTAGTGCTGAGTGAAAGTCACTCAGGCATGTCTGACTCTTTATGACCCCCTTGGAATTCTCCAAGCCAGAATACTGGAGTGGGTAGCCTATCCCCTCTCCAGGGGATCTTCCCAACCCAGGGATCAAACCAGGGTCTCCTGCATTGCAGGCGGATTCTTTACCAACTGAGCTATCAGGGAAACCCATAATGTGGTAAGTGCCCTACTAAAGGTTCATGCGAATCATAGGAGGAAAAAAAAAAAGAAGAATGTGACTGACATCTGAGAAATTTTCACAGAAGGAGATATTGCTAAAAGACGATCAAAATGTTCAAAGATGGATGTGAAAATTTCAAGCTAAGGAGACAGTGTAAAGACACTGCATAACATGTTAAGGACAAGTTTGATGTAGAAGAACTTAGAGGAGTTCAAGGGGGTAGAAGGAAGTGAGGCCAGAGATAAAGTGAGAGAGTTCTTCTAAGCACTGATAATAAGTTTCAACTTTATTCTTTGTGTATTGAAAGCCATTAAAAGCATTAAGCAAGAAGGAAACAAGATCATCTTTGTATTTTAAAATGATCCTTTTTGTAGCAATCTGGATGCTCCTTTGCTAAGACTCAAGCAAGTACAAAGTATTTCAATAATCCAGGTGAGAAATAATGGGAGCCTAAACCAAGAGAGGGGCAGTGGGAGATGAAAAGGAAGAACAGATTCAAGAGCACTGATCAGATCTGTAAGCAACAGAATGTAGGTGGGTAAAGAGAGAGATCAATAAAAGGCAAGTTTTAACATAGTTAGCTAGTTTGATGTGATATCACTAAATGAGACAAAGAATATGAGGCAAGTATGATAGAGATAAGGCAAAGGATAAAATGAAAATACATATTTTGACATGGTGAAGTGAAGAGTCCACTGGGATATCTGTGGGCAGATATCCTGGGAACAGTTGAATACAAGAATGCAAAACTTAGAAATAATATGGGGAGTCAGAGCCACTGGCAAATGACAGCTTCAGTGCTGAAAAGACATCCAGGAAATATAGGATGAAAAGTATCTAATTGTCTAGATAGTCGCATTTTTCTCTGATACTCTACTGTTAGAAAATCTATGTCCTCTGTCTTTGTTCATTACCAGACTTTTCCATCTGGATATCCTACCATCGCCACAAACATGAGTGAATCTAAAATGGTTGAATATTGGAATTATGTATATTTCCACCTTAGTGATTAGCATTTTACAGCTGGATTACCCCAGCAGTTTCCAGACTTCCTTATCATGCAGCTCACTACTTTACAATTTATATTGCCAGATATTTCTTACCTTTTCCTCACATATCATTTCCCTGCTCAAAATCCTTTATTGGTGTCCTGTTAATCACTGTAGCCAAGCCGAGCCCCACATTCAGTCTCTGTCACTTCTCAGCACTATTCTTACAGGACTAGGCTCCTCAAGTACCCCAGTGTTCACTGCATCCTTGGTTCATGCTGTACCCCTATTTCCTCCTCTCAGCTTAACCAAATCCCATTGAACATTTCAAGCACTATTTCTCATCTTTTTGACCATTTCCCTTCAATAGAGCTAACTCAAAACCCTGCTTCATCCTTGTCCGCTTCCACTAGAGAGGCTGGAAAAGTTCAGTGCTTGTTTTCTGAGCCTTCCTTGCAACTAAGAGAAACCAGGTGACACAGTTCTAGCCAATGGTGCTGCCCCCTTCCCCTCCTTGCCTTGAAAATGAGCACAGGTACCCGGAACTGCAGCAACCATCATGGGCTCATAAACAAACAAGGCAGCCTGTTTAGTCTTACAGCCTGGGAAAACACAAATTACAAGGTCTTTGATTCCATTCCTTATGTCACACCAGGCCACAACTGCCTACCTCTGGCCTTAAATTTGGAGAAGGAAATGGCAACCCACTCCAGTATTCTTGCCTGGAGAATTCCACGGACAGAGGAGCCTGGCGGGCTACAGTCTATGGGGTGGCAAAGAGTCGGACACGAAAGTAAGCACTCACTTGTTTAGGCTACAATTGGCTGTTTTTGTTTTTTGCTGCAGAAAAAAATTCCAAATTGATATATATGGCATACTTCCATTATTTATTTTCAAACAATAAGATACCCTTAATAGCTAATATTAATAAATTCATATGAGTGTTTTTATGTGCAAAAATTCATTTGACAGCTCCAACACATATCTAATAAACTGTCAGCTAGGATATGTAGATAGCTTTGTGCAGAAGCTATTCTCACTGAAGTTCAGAGAGGCTAGGAGAAGCAATAATTAAAATGCTTATATTAGTTAAAGGGAAAATTTCAGTTCTTCAGTTGCAATATGTTTAAGTTATTCTGTAAGTATTTAGTTCTCCTTCACTGCAACTAAAAAGAGAGTTCTAAATTACTGAATTATATATATATTTACATTTTGCTTTCCCACTAAAAAGAGATGGGTGACCCCTCACAGAAGAGCACTGAAGTATCCTTGTGTCCTGATGTGGACAAAGGATCTTTCCATGCTCTGGTAGGCATCCTCTAAGGAGGCCCTCAGTGTTCCCCACCTCATGGTATTTACAGCCCTGTTTAACCTGCTCACATAGAGTGGGGCTTGGATTTAGGGGCCAGGTCATATGGTAACTCTATGTTTACCATTTTGAGGAACTGCCAAACTCACACCACAGTGGCTACAGTATTTGACATGCCAGATAAACTACTTTTTTATCTCTAGAGCAAAGGGCAAATTATTTAACCTGAGTTTCCCATCATTTATAAAATGGGATAATTCCAAAAGTACCTGTACTGGTCTATGTAATTTCTAAGATTTTACTAATTTAATCCCCTGTGTAGGGTTGTCAGATAAAATAAAAGATACCCCAGGAAATTCAGATAAAAAATAAATTTTTTTTTAGTATGATTCTGTCCTCTGCAATTTTGCCCAAGGTCTCATAGTAAGTAGTATGTGCTATTATGTGCCAGGGTGGGAATCTAGGCAGTCTAACTCTGGAACAACTGCTGTTTATTTTCCATAACTTCAAGCAATTCTTGCAAGGTGGATTAAGTACATTTAGAAACTTGGTACCCACAATAGTAAATTTCCAGTAAATGTTAGTTCTCTTCCAGGCTTCTTCCTTTGCTGGCCTTCTTTACTGACAACTCCCAAGCCTTTGTGTGCCCATAGCACTTTGTTTATATTCTTCTGTAGTGTGTGTGTGTGTGTGTGTGTGTGTGTGTGTGTGTGTGTGTGTGTGTGTAGTTGCTCAGTTGCATCTAACTCTTTGCAATCCCATGGACTGTAGCCACCAGGCTCCTCTGTGCACGGAATTCTCCAGACAACAATACTGGAGTGGGTAGCCATGCCCTCCTCCAGGGAATCTTCCCGACCCAGGGATCAAACCCAGATCTCCCACACTGCAGGCTGATTCTTTACGGTCAGAGCCACCAGGGAAGTCTCTTTCGCAGTAACAGACTACAGAGAGGTTGTCATGTTCAACGGTCATAATTTCTGAACTGAGACTTTAATGAAAAATTATTTAAATATCAGTTTACTATAGTAGGTTATAGTAAGGATACCAGCATCCTCAGGGAAAACTTTAAGAAATAAGCACTTATTTTATAAATGCAGAACAAAAAAGTGAAATTCTCTGTTCTAAATTGGCACCTCACTTCTGATTTTGTTCTTTAAAAGTAAGTCTTCAATTTAATCAGTGATCAAGAATATCAAATTTGATGAAATACTAAGCACATTAATCTAATCATATTCCTGTACTTCGAATGTCAACTGTTTAAATATATTAACAGCAATTTTTTATTTCTCAAACACGTTAACCTCTAGAATTCACCCCAGAAGATTTGCAGAGATTTTTTAAAAAGTCGTTCTTTAGCTTTCTGCAGTAATGAATGTGCCTTTAATCAATCATTCAACACAAAAAAAGACTTTTTTTCCCTCTACATCTCAGTGGTGTACAGAACAACCACATCCCTATGAGGAAGTGCTCTATACTTGTTCACTCTCTGGAATTTTTTCTGTTATATTTGTAACTCAGTATACATTCATTCTTAGAAAATGTAATATGGTACAGAAGAGGAAACACTGGTATATATCCATTGTGATCCTGTAATAACGAAAAAAATGTCTGCATATAAAGCTGGCTCCAATGTCATAGCAGTCATTTTGGTTACTGTGTTTCCTGTACCAACTGCTGTCTTTTTCCAGCTGAAAATTATGTTGGCTGAGAGCCATACCACAGAACCTCCACCCTAAGGAGTGACTCAGATAATTAGACAAAAGCATGTAAACCTCTCCAGGATTTTTTCAGACTTCTTTCTTGACATTCCTTTCTCTTAGGCATAGAATTGGTGACTACACATTTTGTGTAGTTGAAGGGAAAACACTACCACCATTCATAAATCTACAATGCCTGTTCTCAATCATCATCTTTAAAAAGGAATTAATACAACAAATAGTTGGCTCCACAGTATCTTGAGAAAGTCTTTGTTCACTGAATGTTTTTTATGTACAATATAATTTTTCAAACTTACTATGGATAATTTCAAACATTCAGTTGAATACCCATGTACACATTCACTCAACTTCAACAGTTAGCAACTCATAGTCGATGTAGTTTCACCTGTAAGTTCAGTTCAGTCGCTCAGTCGTGTCCGACTCTTTGCAACCCCACGAACCGCAGCATGCCAGGCCTCCCTGCCTATCACCAACTCCTGGAGTCCACCCAAACCCATGTCCATTGAGTTAGTAATGCCATCCAACCATCTCATCCTCTGTTGTCCCCTTCCCCTCCTGCCTTCAATCTTTCCCAGCATCAGGGTCTTTTCAAATGAGTCAGCTCATTGGATCAGGTTGCCAAAATATTGTAAACCCACTCCTTATTCCCAGATTATTTTAAGACAAATCCAAGACATGTAATTTCATCATTAAGTACTTCAAGGCTAGCATAAGTCTTGAATTTTATTTCTGCTTTCATTTTTTTTTTAAGTTAGAGGGAAGAAAGAAAATAGAACATCTACTGAGTGCCTCCCATGCCAGATGTTACGCAAGAGATTTCTCCTAAATTACCACTTTTAATGACAAAACCCTGCTGGGTGAACATTACCAGTCTCATGTTTAGAAAAGGAAGCAAAGAGAGAAATTTTACAATGTCACTTAACTATTGAGTAGCAGGGCTTGGGTTCAAACCTAGGTCCGACTCAAAACGTTATGCTGTTTCCCCAAATTGACCCTGTCAGGCAGGGTCCTAAGATGCCGGTGGAAAGGTAGAAGTTGTCTTAGACAACCTTTTTGAGGAGGGGCCACCTCTTCCATCTTCAGCCCTCCCTCTGTGCTATGAATGATATCCCAACATCATACATAGGATGTTTCCAGAGTCTAATTCTTTATTCTAGTATTTCTAACACTTATGCAGAAGCCACAGTTTCCTCAGTCACTGTTTTGATGCTCAGGAAAACGACATGGACTCTGATGTGCACCAATAGGTGACATGCTTCAGGGTTTATTAGGAAGGGATGTGCACTAAGAAAAAAACACAAACAACAACAAACCTGACAGCCTAGAAATCGCCATAAGTGTAGAAAAATAAATACTAACACATCTAAGCACACGGCAACAAAAACCCTGTCAACAATACTAGAAGGAAGATTAGTTACCCAGGGTATAATTTGGCAATTTTTCCATACTAGTCTAAAATCTATGCTCCAAAAAAAATAAATAAATAAAATTTTAATTAATAAAACCTATACTCAATGAGATTTCCAACAAATAATAAGAGTACCTGATAGTATTTATTTAAAATATCTTCTCCAAGATGTCTCTATCACATTATTACACTAAGTAAAGAAAGAAAAAAAAAGAATCAATATGTGATATTTTGTTGTATAACTTAAGTTTGTCTCAACGACAAAAAGAAAATAAGATTCCTCAAATAAGTTTCTAAATACTAGGTTCTTGTGTGAAATGCATTCACTATCTTAAATCAAGTATTATGTATGAATTGGAGAGAATAAAAAATATAAATCAGGGACTTCCTTGGTAGTCCGGTGGCTAAGACTCTGTGCTCCCAACGCCGGAGGCCTAGGTTCGTTTCCTGGTCAGGGAACTAGATCCCACGTGCCACAACTAAAGATCCCAAGTGTGGCAACTAAGACCCAGCTCAACTAAACAAATAAATACATGTTAAAGAAAAAAAAAAAAAAATATATATATATATAAATCAATCTTATAAAAAAAATTCAAATCATAGATAGGCAATCAACCACAAAAGGCTAAGAATTTTTCATATACCAGTACTACTGTTTACTTTGCCATACTTACCTATCTTTATCCTCAAACTTGATAATTACAGTTCAGAATTTTTAAATTTCAAAAATAAGCCATACTACAATGTGTTCATTTCAGATATAGACTTAAGCTTCCTAAGGAACAATTCATGGTCTAGGAAAAAACTCGAGTGTATCAAATGAAAATACAATGTGTCAATAGCTACCAGTGTCCCAGGTTTGTCCTGTTAAGTCTATAAATGAGTCCTTAGGTATTAACCTCAAAAATCTTGCTTTAAAAGTAGTTTAAGAATCACTATTGGTTACCTTGAGCTAAATATAAATACAAAGATACTGACTGACTTAACACTTTACTACCAGATCACTATGCATTTTTTTTAATTTGAGGTATTAACTACTATTTTTGATACAGTGAATGTGTTGGAAAAATGAATGAATCCCAAATACTAATATTAAAAGAGTTGTTTTTTAAATTTACTTATAGCATGAAAGAAGATTTTTTAAAATAATTCAACATTAAGCTCTCAAAGTCAAAGCCTCAGAAAAAGGAAAGTTATGGTTCATAGCCACTGACTCATTTCCTTAGATGATTCAACCTCCTGGCTTTAACAGTGCCTTGCCCTCCCCTCCCCCTTCCACTTTTAATTCAGTACTGGGGGAAATAAACCTCTACCACTAAACAGCTAGCTTTCCTGTGCTAGCACATCATAATCTTTTAAGTAAACGAAGTCTCTCTTCAAGCTTTTATATACTTTTGATGTTAAAGTCCTATTATATAATTAACAGTGGCTCAAACACACTATGTGGATTTTTCCAAAAGTTATTGAAAAAATGCAGAGGTGTTTTTTCCACCTCTTAAATATGTCACTGGCACAAAGATGATTTCATTAAAATGTGCATCCTTCTGCTACCCTACCCTGCACAAAGCTTTGAATATAAGCCTGTCTTCATCTCACTTCTCCACGTATTCTTTAAATATTTATCTACCTCAAATGTTGAGTTCCTGATGAATAACATGTTCATGAGCTTAGCTAACACAAAGTAGAGACCCACAAAGACAGATGAAGAGAATTAACACAAATACACCAAAGGCACGTCTACACATGCCCAGAACTCCTGGCCAAATTCACAACAGAAACCAATACATCTGGCTCCTCCTCCCCAAGTAAGGCAAGACTAGCCAGCCACACAGAGTTCATAAACCATGTGTACTGATGCTGCTCCTGAAAAACAACAAACCATCCCCTAATCAGAGGCATATAGAGGTATATAGTTCAAACCAAGTTGAAAGAAAAAGTGAAAGTCACTGTCACTCAGTCATGTCCAACTCTTTGGGACCCAGGCTTTTCCAGACCAGGATACTGGAGTGGACAGCCTATTCCTTCTCCCGGGGATCTTTCTGACCCAGGAATCAAACCCAGGTCTCCCACGTTGCAGGCGGATTCTTTATTAGCTGAGCCACAAGGGAAGCCCAAGAATNTTATTATTCGTCTGGGTACTGACCATCCCTGCCTTCAGGATGAAAGCCCATCGCAGCCTCTCTCTTCCCTCCGGACTTGCGCCAAGACCCTAACACAACAACCGTGTACTTGCACAAGAAGCACGTGCTGCTGAAATAGTAGCTTTAAAAAGCTGCCAGCACCCTCCCCAAGCCTCAGAGCCGTGCACTGGGGGAGGGGGTGTGTGTGGAGTCCTGGGCAGGGCGTAGGACAGCCTCTGGTGTTACCTGGAGCTGCACTTATCTGACTCTGAACCTACTTGGCAGCTGCCTCCCGAGCTGCTGTCCAGAAATGCCTGTGACTTGATGGCAGAGGATGATAAGGGGGGCAGGGGGTAGGGCGCTAGGGCGTTCTCTGTTCACCTGCCCCCTCAGTTAATCACGCCCGCAATCTCTGCCCTGAGTCACGGGGAAGGCACTCTCCCACTTGTGTTTTTTTAACTTCTCCCCACGTGCGTTAAAAGCAGCAGAAGCCAAAGCATCTGTCTAGCTGCCAGAGAGCTGGGAGAACTCAGCAGGGCTGTGAGAATGAGGTGAGCCTTCTCCTTAGGATCTGGGGGTATATGCTATTTTCCATTCCAGGCAAAACCTCCTTCTTCCCAAAGGGGTGACATGAGTCATGTTGCACTGTCTCTCTCTACTGATTTACGAACCCCTCAACTCCTTCATGTCTTGAAACCAGGGCAAGTTATCAAATGACTTTATGAGGCATTTATTGCCCGTCTCTATGTGCCCAGTGGTGTTTCTGAGTTTACAAGCACATTAGCAAGCAAGCCTCAATTCCAAGTGTGTCCCGAAGGCCCCCTGCTCTGGGTGGAGCCAGCCCAGCTGGCCGTCGCTTCCCTCACTCCACCCACACTTCCACACCGCCAGCCAGGTTTGGGCTCACGCTGTTCCCTCCTCCTGGAATCTTCTTCCACTCACACTGTCTTATTCATTTCTACGTAGCCGTTTAAGGCCTGGCTCTAGGTGAACGGTCACCAAGAGACCGTAAACTGTCCCACCACTTCTCATCAGAATTCCTGCCCCCTTACCTCCTGGATCCCATTGAAGATTTCTGTGCCCTTTACAAAACATCACCTGCTCTCTTCAGCCAGTGCTCACTCCCTCACTCACAGAGGACATGTCAGTGCTGTGAGGAGACAGACAAATACCCAGAGGACAAGAGACCCCATTCTGGCTCGGGCTGAACCTGGAGAAGGATGGACGACCCTGAGCCTAGAGTCCTCTTCTCCAAGTGTGTGGAACTGGTCCAGAGCAGGGCTCCCTGTCCTGGCTTTATATTACCCTGTCTCCTGGGACAAGATGTCCAAAGTACAGATTGCTGATTCCTTCCTCAGACTGGAGAAATTAGACTCTGATGAAAATGCATACGATCTAGAGTCTATATTTTTAGAAAGTTTCACAAGCAACTCAAACACAGCCGGCACGGGGCCTGCCCCAGGGCTGCCCTAGAGGACCCCGGAGGACACGCTACAGCTCTGTGCTCTCTTGAATGATCTTTCCCCCCCCTTACTTTGATGCTGCCTAGAATAAACTACACCAAAACCACCACCATGAGAATGAGTCTGGTGCTAGAACAGCAAAGCCCTGGGTCATGACCCTGCTTTCATGTCTCTCTTGAGTCTACTAGTTTCTGTAGATATTTCAGGTAGTTGAAAATGGGTAACCACAACCAACCCATCTGTCTTTAGTCAGTTCGGGTTGCCATAATGAAGTACCGTAGACTGGTTGGCTTAAATGACAGACATTTGTTTCTCACAGTTCTGAAGACTGGGAAGTCTGAGATCAAGGTGTCAGCAGATTCAATTCTTGATGAGGACTCTTCCTGGTTTGCAAACGGCTGTCTTCTTTCCGTGCTCTCCCACAGGAGAAGAGGGCTTGGAGAGAGTGCTCTGGTGTCTCTTCCCCTTCTTAAGGTCACCAACCTTATCACAGCAGGGACCCACCCATATAACCTCATTTAGCCTTTATCACCTCCTCACAAGCTTGTCTCCATGCAAGCTTGTCACGTGCATGCCTGTATGTTGGGTTGCTTCAGTCATGTGCAACTCTTTGCAGCCCCATGGACTGTAGCCCACCAGGCTCCTCTATCCATGGGATTTTCCAGGCAAGAATACTGGGGTGGTTTGCCATGCCCTCCTCTAGGGGATCTTCCAGACCCAGGGATCTGTGTCTTCTGCATTGGCAGGCAGGNTCTTTGCAGCCCCATGGACTGTAGCCCACCAGGCTCCTCTATCCATGGGATTTTCCAGGCAAGAATACTGGGGTGGTTTGCCATGCCCTCCTCTAGGGGATCTTCCAGACCCAGGGATCTGTGTCTTCTGCATTGGCAGGCAGGTTCTTTACCACTAGCACCATCTAGGAAGCCCCAAAATATAGTCACACTGGGGGCTAAAGCTTTAACATATGAACCTGGGAGATGCGAGCATATATCATTAATACCATCTATGCCTGATGCTCTAGAGAAAGCCAGGCTGACCTAACATGGCAACTTGATGTCTAGGAAAATTCCGCAATCTATTTTGCCCAGTAAGTTCTTGAGGACTAGCTGCTGCTCTCTCTGTTGCATGGGTAATTCAGCATCCACAGCTCACAGTGCCCATAGTTGCCCCTCCTTTGTGGTGCTGGGGTTCCATTTGGCATCTCCTGTGTGCTCTTGGGATGCTTTGGACAAGTTTCAAGGCAGCTGGTTTCTACCAATTCTGTGAACTTCTCCATTGCCCCTTAACAGCACTGTCTTTTAACTCAGCTAGCACAGGCTTCTGCTACTTGGCCACAGGGAACTTTGATACATTCATCATGTAAGTGAAGTGAAGTTGCTCAGTCGTGTCCGACTTTCTGCGACCCCATGGACCGTAGTCTATCAGGCTCCTCCGTCCATGGGATTTTCCAGGCAAGAGTGCTGGAATGGATTGCCATTTCCTTCTCCAGGGGATCATGTAAGGAACAACTAAAGGAGTTGTCAGTGTATGGTCTGAAGCAGGGAGCCTCATGCTTTCCAGGTANCTCCTCCGTCCATGGGATTTTCCAGGCAAGAGTGCTGGAATGGATTGCCATTTCCTTCTCCAGGGGATCATGTAAGGAACAACTAAAGGAGTTGTCAGTGTATGGTCTGAAGCAGGGAGCCTCATGCTTTCCAGGTAGTGCTTAGTGGTAAGGAATCCACCCGCCAATGCAGGAGACGTATCCCTGGACCAGGAAGATCCCCTGAAGAAGGAAATGGCAACCCACTCCAGTATTCTTGCCTGGAGAATCTGATGGACAGAGGAGCCCAGTGGCCTATAGTTCATGGGGCTGCAGAGTCAGACACCACTGAAGCGACTGCGCATGCGACAAGGGGAGGACTCAGGGAGTTGCTGTTTGTCTGCAGAGAGCTGAAGGGCTGTCACGTGAAGAAGAGACAGCCTGTTTCTCTGTGGCTTTGAAAGGCAAAACTAGACCAAGGAGGATCGCTCTGGGGAGAAATACTTGGATTCAGCACGAGGTATTATCAGTCACAGTTCTTAGCTGCAGGCAGCAGAAGCCCATATTTGGCATATGTACAAGTCATCAGATACATGATTTGCAAAAATTTTCTCCCCTTCTTTTGGTTGTCTTTTCACTTTCTTGTTGTCCTTTGAAGTACAAAATGCTTTTAATGAGGTCCAGTTTACACATTTTTTGTTGTTTATGGTTTCGGTGTCATATCTAAGAAACTATTGCCTAATCCAGGCTTATGGAGATTTACTCCTATGTTTTCTTCTCAGAGTTTTACAGTTTTAGCTTTACATTCGAGTTTTTGATCCATTTTGCTATTTTTATATATGATATGAGGAATGGGTTCAACTTTATCCATTCGGATGTTGATGTCTAGTTGTCCCAGCACAATTTGTTGAAAACATTATTCTTTCCTTATTGGATTGTTTTAGCACATGTGTCAAAAATCAACCGGCCATAAATATAAAGGTTTAGTTTGGGGATCTAAATTCTATTCCTTTGATCTATATGTTTATCCTTACACTAGTACCATTATTTATTGATTTACTGCATTTCCATAGAAAGCTTTGAAATCAGAAATGTGAATCCTTCAAAGTTGCTCTTCTTTTTCAAGATCATCTTGACTTTTCTGAGTCCCTCAAATTTCCATATGAATTTTAGGATCAGCTTATTGATTTCTGCAAAGAATTAAGCTCGAATTTTCATGGAGTGCACTGACTCTGTAGATTAGTTTAGAGAATAAATACTATCATCTCAAAAAATTAGGCCTTCTGATCTATGAACATGGGATATCTTTCCACTTATTTAGAACTTAATCTTTCATCAACTTTTTTTTATGATTGTCAAAGTATAAGTTTTGCATTTATTTTGTTAAATTTACTCCTAGGCATCCTAATTATTCTTGATGATATTATAAATTAAATTGCTTTTAAAATTTCATTTTGCTAGACTCAGGCACTAGTTCTAAACTTTTTTAGTAGATTAGCAACATTATTGTCTCTAAATAAAATCATGTCAACTGCAACAATCTCAGTGTCTTTTATTTTGTTTTGTTTTGTTTGTCTGATTGCCCTGGATGGACCATCTAGTACAACGTTGAATAGAAATGGCAAGAGTGGATATCCTTGTCTTCCTGATCTTAGGGGGAAAGCAATCATTCTTTCAACATTAATTGTGATGTTAGCTGTGAGTTTTTTTACAGATACCCTCTGTGAAGTTTAGGNTGGTCCAGTGGACAAGAATCTGCCTGCCAATGTAGGGGACATGAGTTCAACCCCGGGTCCCTGGAGATTCCACATGCTTTGGAGCAACTAAGCTTGTGCGCCGCAACTGCTAAGCCTGAGCTCCAGAGCCCACGAGCCGCAACTGCGGAAGCCTGTGCGCCCTGAGCCCGTGGTCCACAAGAGAAGCCACCGCAATGAGGAACCTGTGCGCTGCAGCCAAGAGTCGCACCCGCCGGCCACAACTAGTGAAAGCCTGCAGGTAGCAGGGAAGACCCAGTGCAACCAGAAACAGACAAATTGATGAATATTCTTAAATAAATCAACTTTATTGTGATACATAAATAAACTTTATTAAATAAACTTCATTGAGATATACTTTATATACAGTAAAATATACCCATTTTAAGTGCATATTGATGATTGTATACACTTATGTAACCATCACCCCTCCAAGGTCTAGAGTTTTCCACCATCGAGTTCTACAACTTTCCATGATCCCAAGAAGTTCCCTTTTGATGTTGATGTCCCCATCCACTCTTCTCAAGCATGTTGCCCCTACATTTCTCTCCTACCTGGTTCACCTCTTCTCCCTTGCTGCTGGGTCTTTTTTCCTCTGGTGTGCAAACATGCTCTGGCACCCCTTCTTTTGACCACGCCTCTCCCTTCAGAACAAGGGGGACTCATGTTTCCTGTTGACTTGTGGTGCCTGTGAAAGCAGGGATTGAGGTGTTTGTTTGTTTTTAAAGATCCTGGCTTGCAGGATCTCAGTTCCCTGACCAGGGATCAAACCCATGCCCACCCTCTGCAGTGGAAGCACAGACTCTCAACCACCAGACTGACAGGGAAGTCCCCAGGGATTGATTTTTGATTTCTCACCATATCACTCAAGATCAAGGAGCACTTATCAAAGGGATGAAGATTGTCTCTCAAAGTTCCAGCTTCTGTGTTGATTACACATTGTTCAATGGAGAGATGATTGTCAGTTTTGAGCATAAACTTCCAGTTGTTTCCATAGATACCTGATCATAATGACTAATTAAACAACAACAACAAAAAAAATGTTTTCTATTTTATTATCTCTCTAATATTAAAAAAAAGTCCAACCTCTTTTCGAGTTGTTCACATTTTTCTTCTTTTTTGGAAACATTAGTGAGTCTTTACAACTTGAAGAAAGATGGTAGAAATAGAAACCACGTTGCTCCTTTATCGTGTGGTCTTGAGTGTTTATTCTCAAAGATGATACCAGGTCAAAGTCTACTATCACTGTTTTTGAAATGTTATTCATTGATTCAACCAACCAGCCCTGTGAGCACTGGGAAGTGTAACTACAACTCAGTCTAGTTGAGGAAGTANTGGAAGGAAGAGAAAGAGCAGGACACAACCAGGCCCGCAGGTGATAATGGATATATAAAGAAGAATGTTTGGGAGTTATTTAAAATTGCCAACTTTTTCACTCTTTGGAGGGAAGTACCCTGCTCATACACTTCCAACAATCCCTGCCCTTCCAAAAGTTGTTTTGCCTCCAGGAGCATCCACAAGTCCCTGATAAGTTGGATTAATGATGGACAGATCTCCTGGATGACTGCCACCATGTCTTACTGGATTCCATGTTGGAAAAAACAAAAAAATAAAATTATTGCAGTTTGTTAGAACCTTCCCCTCCTAAAGCCTATTGCTTTGAAGTTAATAAGACTTGAGTGTGAATGTAGGCTTTCCCACTTAATAGCTGTGGTATCATGGGCAAATTACTTGAATTTTGTACAGTAAGTTTCTTACCTGTAAAATGAAAGATAACACCACTTATATAGCTAGTCTGTTGTGAGGATAACATTTAAAGTCTGTTGCACACTGGCAGGCACACAATAACCATTCAATAATGTGTAATTCAATAAAATTATTTAGTACTATACTCCACTTTTTCATCCTGTAGGATTTTTACCTCTAACTCTTAAGTCAATGCAGAAGATACACCATGAAATTCAGAACTGATTCTGACAGGCAGTATTGTCAATTTGCAAATCTTTTTTTGCTTGTTTTTAATAATTTTATTTATTTATTTTGGCTGTGCTGAGTCTTCATTGCTGCTCAGGGTTTTCTCTAGTTGCAGGGAGCAGGGGCTTCTCATTGCAGTGGTGTCTCTTGTGTTGGTGCACAGGCTGTAGGGCACATGAGCTTCAGTAGTTATGGCGCACCGGCTTAGTTGCTCCATAGCATGTGGGATCTTCCCAGCCTAGGGATCGAACCTGTGTTTCCTGCATTGACAGGCAGATTCTTTATCACTGAGTCACCAGGGAATCCCGCAAATCTTAAGCTTCTAATAAATTGGTAACTATATTTTAGTTAAATTTGGATTAGGTCAATCATTATGTCTACACATTAGAAACTCTTTTAAATTTCACTCCATGGCCATATAATTGCCAAATACAAATAAGTTTTGCACCTCGTCTCAGCTACATCACTAATTGCTATGATTTCCTGGACAAGTCAGAGCCACCATGGCTTACTTTTCACATTTCTGAGATCGGGATGGCACCATCACATTTGTAATTACAGTGGGACTAGAACTACCTGGGCATGGTCACTGCATTTCCAACAAGAGAGCTCCAATTAAGCTAAAACAAAAAAAAAAGTATCTTACAGGAGTTAAGGTTTTCCCTGATAGCTCAGTTGGTAAAAAATCTGCCTTCAGTGCAGGAGACCCTGGTTCAATTCCTGGGTCAGGAAGATCCCCTGGAGAAGGGATAGGCTATCCACTCCAGTATTCTGGCCTGGAGAATTCCGTGGACTGTATAGTCCATGGGGTCACTAAGAGTCAGACATGACTGACTGACTTTCACAGGAATTAAGGTGAATGTTTTTCAAATGGTTTCTTTTTTCCTTTCCCTCTAGGAAACAGGTGGTAGGGAGCACATGTTCTCCATTCCCCATTCCACCATTAATAATCAAGACCTGCTGCTGCTGCTGCTAAATTGGTTCAGTCGTGTCCGACTCTGTGTGACCCCATAGACAGCAGCCCACCAGGCTTCCCCGTCCCTGGGATTCTCCAGGCGAGAACACTGGAGTGGGTTGCCATTTCCTTCTCCAGTGCAGGAAAGTGAAAGTGAAGATGCTTGGTCGTGTCCGACTCAGCAACCCCATGGACTGCAGCCCACCAGGCTCCTCCATCCAAACTAGTTTCTGACCACTTCACTCAAATTTATCTAAGGAAGATCTCAATGACTTTTAATGTCAGTTCTAAAGAAGTCATTCTGAACTTGAACATTCTTGATATCCATGTAGGATATGATCGCATTGATATTCTGACCCATGTCTTCTAAGTCTTCTCTGTTAACACCCTCTTCTTCTAACCATCCCTTAAACATCGGTGGTCCCCAGGGAGGTGTTCTATTCTCTGCCCTTTATTCTTCTTACTCCAAGGAAATCTCACTAGCATCCTTGGTTTGAAAAATCACCTACAAGCTAATTCCTAAACTTCTATCTGTAATCTAGATGTCTCATAACCCAGCTGGATGTAGACTGGACATCTCCATGTAAATGTCCATACCATAGGCACCTAAAACTTGCTCTCAAATCTGGGTATGTCATCTCCTTCCTCCCTTTAAACTTGTTCTTTTCCAGCTATACTTTTACAAATATAAAACTTTAATTAGCAGTCACTTATGGAAAATTTCCCTCTTCTTCGTCTCATTTGGTTGACCCAAACTCATTTATTCTGTCTCTAAAATAGGGTTTCCCAAACTACAGTCCTTGGGACCCTTGACTGTTTTTTTTGTTTTGTTTTGTTTTTAATATTGGGGTGTGGGATCAAACAAGTTTGGGAAATGCTGGGTTAAGGCAGGACTTCTAAGAATCTTCAATATACTGCTAAAGAGTCTTGTGAATCCCAAATGCAGATACAATCTGAAGTGTTTCCCAAATAACTTGGAAGCCTTTTTTTTCCAAGGATTATCTTCTGTGATCAGTGTACCAGAGAACATACTTTACAAAATGCCATTCAAGGATTTCTCAAATGGATCTTCTCCTCTACACCATCATAGCCACTGCTTCAACTAGGAAATTCTATCTCATCTAGTCTATACAGTAGATTTCCGGCCTAGGAGCTTTATTCATCTTTTATACAGTATTTCGTGAGCTCCCGACAGTATAAATTTTAGGCAGTTTCATGCTTACAAATCTTACAGCTTTTTCCTAGTACCCAAATTATAGAATCCAAAGTTCCTCAAAAAACCAAAGGCACTTCATGATCCAGCCCCTCATCATCTTTTCATCTTCATCTCACACCAGTCCACGCTATGCTCCAGGCCTAACAAACCAGAAATTCCAGCGAGTGGTGGTAACACTTTTTTGGGTTTTGCACATAACTGTTCTGCCTAAAATGTCAACCAGCTTTTGCTTATCTGAGTAATTGCTATTTGTCCTTTAAAACTCACCTCAGATGGTCCTCTTCTGAAGCCTCTCATTCCCCAGTCAGAGGAAGGTGCCTCACTGGTGTGCAGTCAATGAGTCATCTACCATAACACATCTTTGTAATTAACTGTGTATATTTATTTTCAACTGAACTGTGACCTTCTTGAAGATTAAAGACATTTATTTATTCCAGCTACGGAGCCCAGTGCAGTGCCTGGAACCTGGTAGATGAATGCTTGGTTAATAAATGCATCAATATATACATTATCTTTTAGCTCTTTCAATATTATTTCTTTCTGAAAACTCATTTAAATGTATTTAAAACTATGGGTTTTATCCTTGGAACTTTAGTTTGGGACCTAGAAAGATATTTGCCAACTTCGATTAAGGGCCAGATAGTAAAGGCCTTGTGCGCCATATGGTCTCTGCCCTAACTACTCAACTCTGCTGTCGCTGTGCAAAAGCAGCCATAGACTGTACACAAATAAACGACCATGATTATGTTCCAATAAAACTTTATTTAACAAAAGCAGGCAGTGGGCCAGATTTGACTTGTGGACACTGGTTATCAATCCCTGGCTGAGAGAGCTTATCATATCTCAATGATCCTTAACTGGTACCCTCTAATGAAGTTACTGAAATTATAAGCATGGGATTAGGAAGAAATAACTACACTCTAAAAATGAACTGTCCAGTACAGTAGCCACTAACCTCATGAGGTCATTGAGTACAGGAATGTGGCTAGTCCTAAATGAGATGTGCTTTAAGTATACAGTATTGCATACTCTTAGATTTTGAGGATTTTGTGTGAAACAAAGGTGAAATTATCTTAATACCAATTATACTAGTGACATTGAAATAATATATTTTATATATTTGAGTTAAACATATTGCTAAAATTGATTTCACTGTTTATATTTACTTTTTAAAATGTGACAAGTAAAATATTTTAAATCATACACGTGGCTTGCAATACATTATATTGGACAGCACTGCTCTAAGAGAAAAGTTACAAGAGTGTGCCTAACAGACTCAACCTCTTTTCATTCAAACTATAAATGAGACGCTTTACCTGATTATCAAACTGTTTCTATTCAAAGCTGCTGTGTATCCAGCTTTCTATCAATGATGCTATCATTATCTTTTACGTAAAGATTAAGGATCACAATCTAATTCTTCTCCCTCCACATTAACACATGAGTAAAGTGGCAGATAAATATAGGTCAGCCAGTTAAATTGGAGTTTCAGATAAACAACAATTTTTAGTTTATAATTTTAGTATATGGTTTGGGATTATTTGTACTGAAAATTAATGTTAGTGTGAAGTTGAAATTTAACTTGGTGTCCTGTATTTTTATTTGCTAAATCTGGCACTCCTAGTCAGACAAGTCTATTCTCCATCTCCCAAATACTATATATAGATTACTACCCTTGCTTACCTATTTTAACTGAGATAATCAATTCACTTAGCACAGTGCTTAGCACACAATAAGCTTGAAGTACTGATATTGTTATTCCTCTGACTTTGTGGGTCTGGTACAAAATATAATCTCTCTCCTAAATCTAGTATTTGACAAAGTATTTCATTACTTACTTTGAACATTTCATACGTGTCTTATCTAGCCTTAAATTTCCACCTCATATAGAAATTACTGAGTAATAAAATAGGATTGTTAAATAAAGGCATTTTGCAACTTTTTATCAACGTTTACTCTTAAGTTCCAGCTTAAATTCCTAAGTATATGAATAAAGCGCCCTTGACGACCCTGGACTCTAGGCTCTTGCTGTCAGGACGATACGGTGTTCAGTAAACCTCACTTACACAATGTGAGGTTACAAAAAGCAAGAAATTCATGTATTAATACCTGAAATGTCCATAGTTATAAATTTATCAAGTAAAGACAATATAAATTGTACACTGAATTTTCTAAAACTTTCTTAAATCAGGAGTCTATTTATAAATAATCGTACAATAATCAGCTCATTGAAAATGTTTACCTATTTTTCACAATGATCTATAAAATTCACAATTCAGCAAGTAGTCACATGTTATTTTTACAGAAAAAAATTTTTTCTCAGTTGGAGTTTAATACAATACTATGTTCGCCACTATACAGAAGACTCAAATTATATAGGGACTGAAAATCTGTTGATGACCAAATAAAATTACGGGATATTCCTCAGAATAAGCTTTCTGTAAACACACACAAAATTTTAGGTACATTACTAACCAGTGGTTCACCTCAGTTATAGTCTCAGGACAGTATAGACTATTTGAGTTCAAAGTCTGTCTCTGCTACTTATTAACATATGCTATCTAGTTGGTGACAGACAGGGAGGCCTGGCATGGTACAGTCCACGGGGTCGCAAAGAGTCGGACACCACTGAGCAACTGAACTGAACTGATCTAATCCTCAGTTTTCTCAACTATAAAATGGGAGCTCTTTCTGCCAAGGCATTGTGGGGATTAAGAAGATATGCATGAAATGCTTAGAACAATGCCTGGCACATGGCAAACGTTCAAAAAACGCTAACTCTTATTATTCTTAGAATGTTTTCCAATTTGCTTTCTTCATGCCCCTCTAGCTCCAACTTAGGACTTATTCACAAAACTAATTTTTAGAAATAAAAAGATCTGGAGGAGAGAAAACACTTTGCTGTATTAGAACAAACTTCAAAAGTCCTGATCCTTGCTAACTCCTTTAACAAATTTGGCTTTTGCCCTTATATCCTATGACTTTCTGAGGCCAGTCTATTCATATGTAATGGGAAACAGCTTTCATGTTTATGACTAGCCAGTTTCACATGGACCCTTCTATGAACAAGAAGTATTTTTATTTTTTAAAGCTTACTTGTAAATATCCTCCATAAAACTTACTTCCGTAACTTCTAAATCGTTTTAGTTCTAAGATAGGAATTCCCACATCCTACTATGTATATAGTATAGAACAATTTTTCTATGCAAGTAATAATTCACATGTAAATTATTTTTCCTAATTTATATTGATTAGAGGAATAGTGGTCCGTGAATAGTACAATAAGAAACCAAATACCTTGCATTATATTATTTTCCAAGTCCAAATAAAACACTTCCTCTTACAAAGTTTCATAATTAAAAATACTGGATTCAGGACTTGATTAAAATAATACCAACTGAATAAAAACCACAGTTCAATGATGTTATCAAACTATCCCAAACTAATCCAGGTTACCTGGAGGAAAGGCACTTTGAGGAAGGGTACGAAAAGCATGCTTAACTTATATCCAAAGACCAGTAAAACGACCATAAAAATAAGAGAAATATTTTTTAATGAAATGATTCACGAAATTTTTAAGAATGTGAAAACTGATACTGTAAAACTATGGATTTCACACACTCATCCAGCAAGAAAAAACCCCAGGTTAGACTACTCAAATACAAGTCTCAAAGATCACTACATTTTCAACTGTGGTAAATTATATGTGCCACTGTCCTAAAGTTTTGATTAGACTTATTTAACAATGGTCTTTTGAGGGATTTGGTCTATATTTTGGTAATGCTTTTAAAATTGGGCTTTAGGGAATTCCTTGGTGGTTCAGTGATTAGGACTCCATGTTTTCACTGCCGAGGACAAGTGTTCAGTCCCTAGTTGGGGAACCAAGATTCTACAAGCCTCGAAGTGCGGTCAAAAAAAACCCCCCCAAAACAGGGCTTTAGATCTGGGGTCAACAAACATTCTCAGTCAAGGGCCAGATAAGTAAATATTGCAAGCTTTTCAGGATACTGTGACATATTCTCATTTGGTTTTTTGATCAGTCTTTTAAGATCCTTTAAAATCTGAAAATACATTCTTAGCTCTTAGCTTAGTCTCTATAAAAACAAGAGTAACTACATTTGCCCTTGGCCAGTTTCCCCACCCTTGTTTTACACTATACATATTTTTTGTTACTATGTCAATTTCATTGATATTAATTTTTCTGCCTTCAAATCTTTGTTCAAATGTCACCTTCTCAATGAGTACTTCTCTGGATACAAGCCTACCTGCTCCCTATGTATATATATGTGTGTGTGTGTGTGTGTGTGTATATATATATATATATATAAAACATACTATGTAATACATAGTATATCACCTAACATTTTTATCACTGCTACCTCCCAACACCAATATAAATTCCATTAAGGAGATTTTTGTCCACTGATATATATTTTTTTTCTTCACTGTCCCTAGAACAGTGCCAGGCACATGAGTGGGCTCTCAGTAAGTAAACTTAAACACTTAGAAAGGAAATAACACAGTTGATCCTAGAACAACTTGGAGGTTAAGAGTGCCAACTGTCTGTGCAATGGAAAATCCAAATCTTTGCATAATATTGTAGTTGCACAGTATCTGCTGATTCAACCAACTCCAGATTATGTACTGTAGTATTTACTATTGGAAAAAAAATCCATGTATAAGTGGACCCACTCATATCCAACAGTTCAAACCCATGTTATTCAGGGTCAACTGTATATCCAAATGAAGACAAGAGAAAAGGTATCCAAGAAGACTGACAAATACTTTTTTAAACATTGTTTCAGGCAGTCATAAAACATTTTAAAATTCTAAAGTATTTTCTTACTGCCAAAGAAAGTAAGGTTATTTCTAGACTAATCCCCTGGAAGTTTACCATTACTTTGGCTTATTTAACAAATTTCAATTGTTATTCCTAAACCTCTCTATTTCACCTCTTTGACCTCACCTCTATGTATTCCCAGCCCATTCAACTCACTTATCTAGTCTGGCAACTTTCAAGTTTAGCAAGCAAGGAGGGAAAAGTTACTTTGCCTCTTTTATCACTACATCTCCCAACATTCCCTTATATAAATTTCATAATATTGTAATCTTTCCTACTTTGTCTTTACCATTCAATACAAACAAAGCAAAAGAAGATTCTAGTGAATATTATATTCCAAACACATTATACTAAGTGATTATTTCTAATTGCTGTATGTGGTTTTACAATTCTTACCTCTAAGGAAAAATCTGCCTTACCACCACCTATATATATACTCGGCAAGGTAAAGAGGAAATAACTTTGGGAATTCAGTAAACTTCACCACCATTCAGATTACAGTTATAATATTTCTAAGCTTATATTAAAACATAAAAACTAAGATATAAAATATCCTCTACCACTATCTTTGATACTTGAAAGCCACTAATAATATTAATGTGGGAGTTAAATTATACGAGATCAAAGATATTCTAAACAAACTACTAAGTTAATAGTAGAATACTACTATTCTTTGCTAAGAAGGAATGCCCACAAAAAAGGATGTTTTTAAAAACCCTTTATACATTATTCTTCATCTATTTTATTTTCTAAAGGGCTACAATTCTGCCACGCTTATAAGACAAGCAGTCTTGGTTTTTAAAACAAACTTTCTAAAACCCAAGTCAATTGTCAAGGATTAAAACTATGCTGTAGGCCAATTCTTTAAGGCCAATTCTAAAAAAAAAAAAAAGCAGCAGCATAATAAAAACTACTATAGAACTTCCACTTTCTAAATTTTTCAACTGTTTTTGTGTCCTAAAAGTTATCATAAATTCAGATTAAATTTGGTGGAACTAAATCAGCACAAAAGTTCCTTGACAGCCAGAATCACAAGAACCAAACTGATTCTTTTTCTTCTTACAAAGGCTAGATGACTCCCAAATTAAGTCACTTCGTACCATACATCCCTGGAGAAAAACATGGCCCAACACACCACACGTCCCACTTAATCTAGTTCAAACGAGTAACATAACGTGAGAAACTGCACTGTGTAATTCCTTTATTTTCTGCATATTAGTGCTTTACCAACACTACAACCATAAAGAACACAATTCCAAGTACTGTACTTTTTAGTTTGGGGAGATCACAGTCTACAGACTCATTTACTTATATTAGACAAGATTAACCCATTCAACTTACTGCAGTTTTTAAATGCACATAAAATACAGAAACTGATGCAATTAAACAAAATCTTCAGGATCTTATTTCTTAAATTCTTAGATTGTAACTTTTTTCTGCAGGCTTAATTACCGGTCCCCATGATCACCAATGGTTATGGCTCAATTAACTACACCAATTTATCAACCTTTTATATCCTTAAAGATAACATAAGTGAAAATTACAATTTCTTATCAAAAGGTTTAGGGTTTTCCAAATTTCAAATATTTGCTCTCCCTCCTCCCCCCACCTTAAGACATTTCAAATAAACTAAAAATAACCACATCTCACCTGCAACATTCCTTAGCAATCACTTGATGTATAAAATTTTAACTATGCTCCCGTTATTTTAAGACACAAAAATGGCTGCCTACCAACCTGTCTTCTCACAAGTTAGAAATACTACATTTAAGAATTAACATGAGGGTTTCAAGTTTCCTCCAGTTTAGGCATTTATACCTTTGTGCTTGTCGCTTCAGGATGTTACTGTAACATTGATATTTGTATAACCCATGTTTATGTACCTTATATGTAATCATTTAAAACACTAGTAATTAAATGTATGATGGAGCTTTGGGAATTTTAAAAACAACGAAAATGTTCTTAGATGTGTGTCAGCTTTATTTCCAGAGATACTTCTACTAAAGTGAAACTAAGAACTTGGTACTTTAGTTGCATTTTGAATTCAAAAATCCCTCTGCACCATTAGGAGCCTACAACATAGCACCTTTTCTCATCTGCTTTACGTAAAACGTTTGTCAAGTTTTACTTTGAAGAGTTAATTTTCTATAGCCTTGTATTTCTCATACATCTTTGGTAAAAGCTCCATTATACAATATGGCCAAAGCATGAAGGACCAATACTGTCCAATCATATACCATGATATCCCGTTCAATTTTTGTTTTCAGACACCCTCATAAACAAAACCCACTTCACCTTTTCCTGTAAACTGCGTTTGCAGTCTACATTTCTGAAATTCCCTAAGTTTTAATTCCTTGAGGATCTCTACAATTAATCCTTAAGGCTATGTAAGAACCAGATGCTGCTACACTGTTCTGTATCAAGCATTAACATTTGGTTCAAAGTATTATCATAGTGGTCTCAATAATCTAGTTACTGGTCCTAACCAGCTAAGCAAGTAATCTTGTTAAGACCTGGGTATCACCAGCAAGCACACTGCTTACACTTGAAGAAAAATAAATTTACATTCATTGTCATCTGTAGGTTCTTCTTCTACATCTTACTTCTCTTTGTCATTCCTTAAGTCTACACATCATTCATTCATCACATTTTCTTCCTTAAAGGAGATAGTGTATTTTTGAACCAACAGGATATCTATTTGCATGAGTTAATCCAACAGAATACATTTTATAAAACATCTTTTCCAGTGTTCTAATTAATGGAGATATGGATCACTCATTTACTAAAAAATAAAAAAAGACATCTTCAGGTTAATCAGTTGCTGTAATGTGGAAACAGGTTTTTTTTTTGAACTAGGTAAAAGGTGCATATAATTTGAATTATTAAATGATTAATGAACAAAATAACCATTCCAGTAATTTAAAATCTACTGGTCTTTAGATATTTGAAACATGGTAAAAGGATATATTCCAGTTTTGCCCAAAAGTCACTTAAAATATCTACAAATATTTCATCTGTGTATGTTATACACCATTATTGCTCCATTTTCTGGAAGAGTACGTTTTTAAAGTTAACAAAGAGGGAAAACACAGCAAAGTTGCTAACTTTGAAGTGAAAAAAATCTGTGTCCTTGACAGGTTATATTTTCATAGTTTTATGCAGTGTAAGTTAGCTTTGCAATGGGGAACTTGAGTTTTATCCTTACTCATGCATGATGTATGTTTCAGAACTTAATAGCTGAAATTTCAAAGAACTTCTTACATTACCTGTTTTAACATACTGATGTGCAACTGGAACATATTACAAGGATATTACTCATTATTTGCCACTGTGGGCTAAGTTTACTATACTGGTCTTAGATATAAAAGGTCACATTTGAATTTACTTAAAGTCAGAACTCATAAGTGAGGGGGAAGGTCTTAGATATAAAAGACAAACAGCAGTTTGATTAAGCAATAATTTTCAGTTTACTAGATGAAACAGACTTGCAACACAGTCTGCATGAATGCAAAATAAGCCATCTACAGCAAGTGATAAGGAAACTGGGCAAAAAGGACAAAAAGCATACATTGGAAAAGAAGATTCTCTCGAGATAAAAAAATCAAACATTATAAAGGAATTTACCAAGAACTGCTATATTTCCCCCATCCCATTTGCTGGAAGTCAACAAGAGCATCTAGCACTTTGTGTTCATGTCAAAAAGTCAGATCAGAGCATCCTAACGCAAAGCAAAAAAAGAAAATCCCTAATCCCCTCCCCCAAACCGCAGAACTGTAACTCCAGAGTTCAAATTCAAAAGAAGAGAAAGTGGCAATCGAAAAGAGGTGATGGTGGCGATAATCCTATGAATGGGTTTTTGATTTCTCTCCTTTCCGGGGGGATGGGTGGAGAATGCTCATTAAGATTTGTAGTTAGAGGTTAACCATGTGAGCCCCTCATAGAGTCCGTCCCCCGAGGTGGCACAGGAGGGCTGCACATACCAGTTCCTGTCCCGAATCCGGGTCAGGCCCAGTTTCTCCTGGATCTCATGGGGTTTCATGGCATCGGGGAGGTCCTGCTTGTTGGCGAAGATGAGGATTATGGCGTCCCTCATCTCCCGGTCATTGATAATGCGGTGCAGCTCCTGCCGGGCCTCGTCGATGCGGTCGCGGTCGGCGCAGTCCACTACGAAGATGAGACCCTGGGTCCCGGTGTAGTAATGCCGCCAGAGCGGCCGGATCTTGTCCTGGCCGCCCACATCCCATACGTTGAACTTGACGTTTTTGTAAGTCACCGTCTCCACGTTGAAACCCACAGTGGGGATGGTGGTCACCGACTGGCCCAGCTTCAACTTGTACAGGATGGTTGTCTTGCCGGCCGCGTCCAGGCCCAACATGAGGATCCGCATTTCCTTGTTCCCGAAGATCTTAGACAGCACCTTCCCCATCGCGTCGGAAGAGCCGGGGCCGGGGGCATTCAGGTGTCCCGGGTCCCCTCCGCCAACAACGCCGCCGCCGCCGCGAAACAGAAACGGAGCCTCCCAGTCGCGAGGGCGCCCGTGCGGCCTGCGTGGAAGTCGCCTCCTCTGGGCAGAGGCCCGGGCCCGCCGCTCACTCGGGCATCACCCACCACACAACTTGATTCCTCCAGGCGCCGCGGCCGCCGGGGCGCTGAGTCTGCGCCGGGAGAGCCGCCGCCCTGCTGAGGCGCGGCCCGGCCCGGAACTGCCCTTCCCCCCGCAGGCGCCGCGCGAGCGCCGCCGCGGTTCCCGCTCCTCCGCCTTCTCCTGGCTCCGCCGCGGAAGACTGCGGCCCTTCGGCCCGGTCCCCGGTCCGCGAGCACCGCGCTCACCACTGACCCAGGCCACCCGAGAGGCAGCGCGGCTCCGGCGCCCGGTCAGGTCATGGATCCTCGCGGGAACTCGGTGCGCTGCCTGCGGAGACACAGAGAGGGGAAAAGGAGTTACTGCTGGAGCCCCAGACGAGAGCGGAGGCCGAGGGGGCCGCCTCGCCAGCTCAGCCCAGGAGGTTACCTCCAGCCGCCGCCCCGCGCGCGGGCTCCCTCCGGCCTCCACAGCCTCCTCCCAGTTCTGCCGCTGCCGCCGCCGGAAAAGGCGCCGAGGAAACCGCCTCACTTCCCCTCCCGACTACGCAGGCGCAACAGAGGGAGTCCGACCGTTCGGGCAAGAGCGACCTCTGTAAGGAGAGCGGCCCGCGCGCCAAGCGTCGGGGCGCCACGCGCGGGGGCGGGGCTACGGCGGCCCGGAGGTCTCGCAGGGGCGGCCAACCCCCACCCCCGCGAACCTCGGACTCTGACTAGCTCCTACCTGTCTGTCGCTGCTCTAGCGACTCCCTCCTCTGTGCATTCTTTCTGCTGCGCTCTCACTTCCTCCACCCCCAACTCGATCCAGGGAAGCCGATCTTCTACGGAACTCCAAGGGGTGGGGCTCACGGACCGCCCGCTCCCCCAACGAAAGCCTTCCCCGTGCTCCTTCCAGGCCTGTTCGCAGACCCAGGTGCCTGCCTGATGCTCCGCGAGGTCCCTCCAGCCTGCCGCAGCCTTCGGGAGCCCTCAGTCTCCCAGGGAAGCCGTAGCCACGGTTTTTACCTTTCCCCTGGCCCTCTTTGGCTTCCTTTTATCCCTCGTGTTCTGTGTGTTTCCTGAAAGACACGTGGGAGGCAAGTGGTTCGCGTGGAATCTGCCAATCAGTGCGGCGTTTTTACTGGGTTTGGGTTTGTTCTGAAGCCCGTCTTTGGGGCATTTGAGCCCAATCTTAACACATCTCGGCAGGACCAGTCCACGTTTTTGTTTTGTGTTTTTTTAATTACAGTATTATCAACAGGTTTCCATGCTTTTTGAACTTTTTAGAAGGTGGTAAATTTTCATGTGTAAATATTATCATCTTTTAGTGTAATCAGTAGTAACTTCTTACCCAGCCACTCATTCTCAACTTTAAGAATTAGAAAGACTACTTCTGTTGCCTCGATTTGAACATTTAACCTTACTGAGTTATCTCATGTTTAAACTGAGTGTACTACTGACTTTGCTGTCCGCAAACCTTACTTGAGGGTTAAGTAATAAATATAATGTTTGTAGAAAACTTAAGGAAACCTTTTTGTGTCAGATGTTTCTGGTAAAGCTAGACTTAAAGTGAAAGCTGGAAATGAAGGAAAAACGGGAAAATAGTGTTCGTTTTTTAAAGAAAATGCTGTAATAACATAAGGTAACATACTACTTATTTCACAGTTTAAGAAAATTGATAGTGGTAGATGGGTTAAATGATAACCTCATAAACGTCAGCCTGAAGTAAATTTACTTACCAAAGTTATTAATATTCTAGCAGTGATTTACTTACCATCAGCCTGAATATGCATGCACTGTCTTAAAACTGAAAGAAGGATTTAGAGTCAGAAGATTGGGGTTCAGAGTGTCACCCCTCCATTTCATAGCTGTGAATCCTTTCCTCTAAACGTTTGTAAATTCCATCTTCTTTAAGCTGTTGAAACAGATGAAGAATAATATCATCTAGAATGAAAGTCACTATTTATTGATTGTCATGATAAACAGTTGTGTCCGACTCTGTACGACCCCAGAGACGGCAGCCCACCGGGCTCCCCCGTCCCTGGGATTCTCCAGGCAAGAACACGGGAGTGGGTTGCCATTTCCTTCTCCAATGCATGAAAGTGAAAAGTGAAAGGGAAGTCACTCAGTCGTGTCCAACTCTTCGTGACCCCATGGACTGCGGCCCACCAGGCTCCTCTATCCCTGAGATTTTCCAGGCAAGAGTACTGGAGTGGGGTGCCATTGCCTTCTCCAAGGAACACTGTATTACACACTTTAAATATTTTCCTTCAACCTGCACAACAACCATGTGAGGTAACTTTAAGTATTACTGAAAACTGAGGGTCAGAGAGGTTAAGTTTTTGAAGGTTCTAGAGTTGAGATCGGAGTCCCTAACTAAATCACCATCTTATAAGAAAAATATTTACTTTCATAAAATGACTTCACTTTCCACTTTAAAATGGAATAAATGTCTTCTTTAACAATAGCACCTCATGCTATTTACCCTTATTTCTGAACTCCTATAACTTTGAAAAATCACTCACTTTGTATGACTCGGTCGTATCTTTCTTTCCTATGCAGGGTCAGGGAAATTCTGGCCACACATTGAGGGTGGAAACCAAAATGATAGTTCACTCCCTCTTCCCACGTCAGCTGAAGAACTACTTTCTAGTTTTTCCTCTTTAACCATTAAAAAAAAAAAGTATATCCCAATCAAAACCTTGATCATTAGTTATGGCTGAGTATGAAGACTTTCTCTCATTTTTAGCAATATTAAGAGTGGAAAAGATATAACTAAAAACAAAAGTTTAAACTACAGTTGATATTGTAGCAAATAGTTTAATAGTTATGTCTTCAGACCATAAAAATAAACACTGGGGTAATGAGGTCTACTGGCACAAGTGAATACAAAAAGCTAAATTACATCCTTAACTTACTCCTAATACTTCTTGATTTAGGTTTAACTTGGGTAGTTNCCCGGCCGCTCTCCTCTGCAGCCCTGCGGGTCCCGCCTCTCGCAGCCCAGGTGGCCCCACCTTCCCTTTCGGAGGCCCTGCCTCCTCCACTTCCTCATTCCTCAGTAGTGGGCTGGGCAGGACCGAGCTGGCGTTTGGTGCTGGAAGCAGTGCTCTGGGCTCGTTCTGTTTCTTGTTGGCGGGTGATCATTCCGCCTTTTTTTCTTCAACCGCGTCAGCTCTCCTCTGGTGTTCTCTTCCGGCTATGCAGCCCAGGGTCTGGCCTTAGGCTAGTCCCCTGCTTGATTGTTGCTGAGGCGGTAAGCCGGGACCCGGTTTACCCACAAGCCTTCTCTCCCGGCTGCCAGGGCAGAAACCCCCAGGTTCTGACCCCATTAATGTTCCCATGAAGGACTGATTTATAAATGACTCGAGCCCAAGTGAATGGACGTATGTAGACAGGTTGAGACATTCCATTTGGAATGAATGCAGAATCGATTCTGACATTTAGTGCCTCAAAATTAACTGTCATTCAGGTTATGTTTTGAAAGAGCAAAACCCCAGACAGCCCATAACCTTGGTTTCTGCACTGTTAATAAATAAAAACCTAGATTAAAGCTGGCAAGGATGTGGCGAAAAGGGAAAACTTGTGCATCGTTGGTGGGGTTGCAAACGAGTTTAGCTGCTATGGAAAACAGTGTGGCTGTGTCTCAAGAAAGTCAGAGTAGAACGACTACATGATCCAGCAATTCCACTTCTGGATGTACAATTGGAATCTGCTAAGAAAGTAAAACTTAAATGTTCCCCCTCACCCCGAAAAAAAAAAAAAAGGAAACACGTGAGGTGATGGATATGTTAACTTGATGGCAGGAATCCTTTTACAATGGACACAATTCATTACATTGTACACTACCTTAAATATCTTACAATTTTATTTGAAAATTGTTCCTCAATAAAGCTGGAAGAAAAGTGACTGATGCAAATTTTTGCATAATTAACTTTGTACTGGGTGTTATGTATATCACTAATTCATAAAATAATGCAGGTGAAAAATATAGAATGATGAAACAGTGGTTAGTGTAACTGATAGAGGTTCAATTTAAATCATCATCAATTATACATCAAGTTGAGAGACATACTGCCACTAAAAGTACAGTGACAAATCTGAAAAGCAGAACATAAAAGTTTTACTTAAAATTATGATTTTAAAAATGGATATGAGTATAAAACGGTGATTGTAGAAGGATACGGAACACAAAATAGAAAATCAGACTCCTTACAGGAGGTCAAGGCTGATTCATCCTTTTGGGGCGCCCTGGAGATGCCTGGAGCTCTTTCAGTTCCTGCCCTTTCTGAGTTTTGGTTAGCCAGAGTTTCCTCTGTGAGCTTCCCTAAATTAGAGGACAGAGTATGCTGCAATAATAGACACCCCAAAATATAGTGATTTAAATGAAATGGGGGTGTTACCAAAGCAAACTTGAGTCCACTTAACTGTGAAATAAAGTCAATCTAATGACACTAGGTTTTGGTGAAAGAAAATGCAGCTTTTATTGCAGACACCAAGCCAAGAGTCTAGGCGGCTAGTCCTCAAAAGGCCCAGACTCCTCAGTGGCCTTCAGGGAAAGATTTTTAAAGATAGGATGAGCAAGAGGGTTACAGGGTATGTCATCAGCTCATGTACATTCTTCTGATTGATTGGTGGTGAGGTAATTAGGAGTCAACATCATCACCCTTCTGATTCCAGCTGGTCTGCAGCCTACATTCTTGTGGGCAGCATACAGTTAACTTCTTCCACCTAGTGGAAGTTTCAGTATTTGCAAAGCAGCTCAAAAGACATGGCTCAGAATATTATCTATAGCCCTTGATGAGGCCCTAAAAGTCCTTGACTTTACTTAACGGGTAAACTCTTATTATTTTTCTTGCTTGACTGTTTTCCTTTGTTTTTACATTTTCTCACTTCTCTGATTAAATTTATTCTTTGGAACTCAGGGAAGGCTGAGGATGCTAAAGTTTTTCTACAAAATAAAGAGAGGCAGAGGATATGAGTGGCTTGGGTGGGTATGTCTTGGGAAAGCCACATAGGGTGCTGCTTGGTTACAAGAACTTACTTCTCATGTAACAGTCTGGAGGTAGAAGTGGCCCAGGCAAACAGGGTTGTTCAACTCCAGTAAGTTATCCATGGGCTCTGGTTTCTTTCCACTTAATGTTGCATCTCACCTCACCAGAGGTGAGGTCCAACTCTGCAACCCTGGGGATTGCAGCACACCAGGCTTCTCTGTCCTTCACCATCTCCTAGAGTTTCCTCAAACTCATGCCCATTGTGTTGATGATACCACCCAACAATCTCATCCTCTGTCGCCCTCTCCTCCTCCTGCCTTCAATCTTCCCCAGCACTATGATCTTTTCCAGTGAGCCAGCTCTACATATCAGGTGGCCAAAGTACTGGAGCTTCAGCTTCAGCTTCAGCATCAGTCCTTCCAATGAATATTCAGGGTTGATTTCTNCCTCTCCTCCTCCTGCCTTCAATCTTCCCCAGCACTATGATCTTTTCCAGTGAGCCAGCTCTACATATCAGGTGGCCAAAGTACTGGAGCTTCAGCTTCAGCTTCAGCATCAGTCCTTCCAATGAATATTCAGGGTTGATTTCTTTTAGGATTGACTGTTTGATCTCCTTAGTGTCCAAGGGACTCTCAAGAATCTTCTCCAGCACTACAATTCAAAAGCAACAGTTAATTCTTTGGCACTCAGCTTTTTTTATGGTCCAACTCTCACATCCATATATGACTACTGGAAAAAACCATAGCTTTGACTATATGGACCTTTGTTGGCAAAGATGTTTCTGCTTTTTAATATGCTGTCTAGGTTTGTCATAGCTTTTCTTTCAAGGAGCAAGCATCTTTTAATTTCACAGCTGCAGTCACTGTCTGCAGTGATTTAGACGCCCAAGAAAATTAAGTCCATCATTGTTTCCACTTTTTCCCCATCTATTTGCCATGAAGTGATGGGACCGGATGCCATGATCTTAGTTTTCTGAATGTTGAGTTTTAAGCCAGCTTTTTCACTCTCCAATTTCATCCTCATCAAGAAGCATTTCAGTTGCTCTTCGTTTTCTGCCATTAGAGTGGTATCATTTTCCTTGCTGCTGCTGCTAAGTCGCTTCAGTTGTGCCCGACTCTGTGCGACCCCAGAGAAGGCAGCCCACCTGGCTCCCCAGTCCCTGGGATTCTCCAGGCAAGAACATTGGAGTGGGTTGCCATTTCCTTCTCCAATGCATAAAAGTGAAAGTGAAGTCGCTCAGTCGTGTCCAACTCTTCACGACCCCATGGACTGCAGCCTACCAGGCTCCTCCGTCCATGGGATTTTCCAGGCAAGAGTACTGGAGAGGGGTGCCATTTCGTTCTCCATCATTTTCCTTATTTGCGTGATTAAAGCTGGGGCATTGCCAGAGGTTTGCATTGGCGCCATCTAGTGCTTGGGGAGACTTCCCTGGTGGCTCAGACGGTAAGAGCATCTGCCTACAATGCGGAGATACTGATTCGATCCCTGGGTTGGGAAGATCCCCTGAAGAAGGAAATGGCAACCCACCCTAGTTTTCTTGCCTGGAAAATCCCATGGACAGAGGAGCCTGGCTACAGTCCATGGGGTCGCAAAGAGTTGGACTCGACTGAGCGACTTCACTTCAGTGCTGGGGGAAGGGCAAAAGAGCAGAGTTGATTTATTTTTCAGCAAGTGATGCAGAAGTGGCACATATCACTTTTACTCATACTCTGTTGCTGAGAACTTGACCACACTTGGCCTTAAGAGAAACTAGGAAATGTGGTCTCTAGCCGGGGCTTCATGTGCTCTACTGAAAATTTATTAGTTTGGTAAAAGGAAAGAACAGACTTGGGGAGGACAGCTATCATTCTGCCACATTTCTTCTGTCGGAAAAAGTTAGTCAATCTAAGAATTGGAAATTTTTATTCCAGCCAGATTTGAGGATTATAACTCAGGAAGAATGTATCAGAAAGCTCTGAGAACTATTGTAGAAATATAGGCACAGTTATAAGTTTTTTTGAGACATCAAATGATGTATATTGAAAGATTACATAATCCAGATCTAGACAGCATGTGGTAGGTCATGTGACCCCTTCCGTACTAGATCAAGAAGACATGTTATTTTTGAAGGAGTTGCCTTGTTGATGCTAGGAGAATGTTGCTGTTTAAGGTTGGGGAAATGTTCCTGCTGATGGGGACGGTTTGGTTAATGGATGATGGAGAATGGTGGCAGGAGAGAGGAAGCCAAAAGGCAGAATTTTTTATATTTAAATTTTTCTCATCTTGCCATAAAACATACATTTTTTAAAATAAAATATAAATTTTTATTTCACACTCCTCTTTCCTTCCAATTAGTCCCTTCTTAAGTGGAGTTTGTTACTTCAGTTTACAGACAGTCCTTACTGTTTGCAATTGAAGTACCCTAACTGATGCCTCATTCTTCAGGTCTCAATTTAAATGACACCTCCTCAAGGAGGCTTATCTAGCTGTTACCCAAAAACTCTGTTCTC
>SJYV01036637.1:653380-669253 GCA_006410875.1 Neotragus pygmaeus
CTAAAGCTGAAACTCCAGTACTTTGGCCATCTCATGCGAAGAGCTGACTCACTGGAAAAGACTCTGATGCTGGGATGGATTGGGGGCAGGAGGAGAAGGGGACGACAGAGGATCAGATGGCTGGATGGCATCACTGACTCGATGGACGCAAGTCTGCGTGAACTCTGGGAGTTGGTGATGGACAGGGAGGCCTGGTGTGGTGCGATTCATGAGTTCGCAAAGAGTCGGACACGACTGAGTGACTGAACTGAACTGAAGCTTTAGTTGATTAAAGTCATCAGGGTCTGATCCATGGTCAACATCATCATCCCTTAGGTTCCAGTTGATCTAGGAGTTAAGCACTTCAGGCTAATCTTTACTACTGAAACAGAACTGGGAGTCTTTATAAATGATTTATTATCTTTGCTTTTGTTACTTCTCTTGCCTGATAACAGTCACTTGTTCCTACATTCTTTTTTTCCCTTAAGATCATTCATTAGAGACTTATTCAAGGATAAGCATTGTGACCAAGCTTGGATCACAGAATGACTTAGGCCAAAATGTCAGGAAAGTCATGCATGGTTCTCGCTTTCCAGGGATTTTCCTACCCGCCCCCCGCCTCTCATCTGCTTACACGATTGTTTTCTCTAAATTAGGTCCTCTCCCCTTTTCCTGCCATTATTGTTTTTATCTCAGCACTTTGTTTCCCTTATGGCACTTAACACAACTTGTGTAACTTTTTTTTTTTTTGCTATGCTCTGTCTCCCCACTGTGTCCCTTTTCTTCACCAGATATCTCCATTACCTTGCACACTGCTCATTATTGGATGGACAAAAAATAAATTTTACCTGGTATTAAATGAATCAAACAGTGGTCAAGAATGACTCAGAGAGTTCTGAAGTGACCAACTAGATGTATTGGTAGAGAAGTTAGAAACCGTTTGGAGGAAGGGAACAGAAGATGATCAGTTTTGTTTGCACATGTTGAATTTGAAGTTTTGAATAATTTCAATATAACACCTAGTAGGCATTCTGAAGGAGATCAGCCCTGAGATGTCTTTGGAAGGAATGATGCTAAAGCTGAAATTCCAGTACATTGGCCACCTCATGTGAAGAGTTGACTCATTGGAAAAGACTTTGATGCTGGGAGGGATTGGGGGCAGAAAGAGAAGGGGACGACTGAGGATGAGATGGCTGGATGGCATCACTGACTCAATTGACGCGAGTCTGAGTGAACTCAGGGAGTTGGTGATGGACAGAGGCCTGGCGTCCTGTGATTCATGGGGTCGAAAAGAGTCGGACACAACTGAGCGACTGAACTGAACTGAGGCAGCTTGAAATACAGATCTGGAGCTCTGGAAAGACCATCACATTGGAGCTATAGATTTGAGAACCTTGAGAACTGGTGAGATTAGTCATGAAGAGCATGAAAAAACTACAGAGAAAGTTTAGGAGGAACTACAAAGAATAACACTTATAGTGTGGGCAGAAAGAGCAGCAAAACTTTAGAGGACCCAGCAGGGGCTGTCAGCAAGAACCAGGGAGAAACCTTCAGGGAGCAGGGAGTGGTCACAAGTAGTTCAGATGGCTGAGCGGGGCGTAAATTATGTCGCATAGTCTGAAAGAGTCCCTTAGAACTGCCAATTAGGAGGCTTAGATACGGGGACCTTATAATAATTTCAGTGAGTAGTGGGCTGTGGTCTGAAGACAGAATGTTAGGAAGTGAATGTAGTAACTGTAGAACATGCTCTCAGGAAGGACAACCATGAAAACAGATTTTATTTGGAAAGAGAGGCAAGGTCAAAGGAGACTTGAAAGAAAGCTTAGAGTCTCTATATAAGAGGGGAGGGGAGAGAGGGAGTGAAGATGGGTGTGGACATAACTGATGGAAGAATTTGATAGGAGCGATTGACAGGAAGAGACAACAGAGAGTTGCCCTTCTTTGAAAATGTAAAGATAGTGCTCACTTCAGCAGCACACATACTAAAATCGGAACAATACAGAGACAAATAGCATGGCCCTTCCACAAGGATGACGTGAAAATTCGTGAAGTGTTCCATATTTTTAAATTAAAACTACAATGAGGTATCACCTCACACCAATCAGAATGGCTATCATCAAAAATCTACAAAGAATAAATGCTGGAAAGGGTATGGAGAAAAGAGAACCCTCTTGCACTGTTAGTGGGAATGTAAATTGATAGAATCACTATGGAGAGCAGTATGGAGATTCCTTTAAAAACTAGGAATAAAACTACCATATAACCCAGCAGTCCCACTACTGGGCATATAACCTGAGAAAACAATAATTGAAAGAGATGCATGTACCCCCGTGTTCTTTGCAGCACTGTTTACAATAACTAGGACATGAAAGCAACCTAGACAAATGAAAGGATAAAGAAGCTGTGGTACATATATAAAATGGAATGTTACTCATCCATAAAAAAAGAACACATCTGAGTCAGTCTTAATGAGGTAGATGAACCTAAAGCCTGTTATACAGAGTGAAGTAAGTCAGAAAGAGAGAAACAAATATCATATATTAACGCATCTATATGGAATCTAGAAAGATGGTGCTGATGAACCTATCTGCAGGGCAGCAGTCGAGATGAAGATGTAGAGAACAGATTTGTGGACACAGCAAGGGAAGGAGAGGGTGGGGTGAAAGGAGAGAGTAGCATGGAAACATGCATTACCATCTGTAAAACAGACAGCCAGGGGGAATTTGCTGTATGAAGCAGGGGGCTCAAATCAGGTGCTCTGTGACAACCTAGATGGCCGGGATGGAAAGGGAGGTGGGAGGGAGATTCAAGAGGGAGAGGATGGATATATGTATGTGCTATGCAGTGCTTAGTCGCTCAGTCGTGTCCAACTGTTTGCGACCCCTTGGACTGCAGCACACCAGGCTGTGGGGATTTTCCAGGGAAGAATATTGGAGTGGGTTGCCATGCCCTCCTCCAGGGCTATATGTATATCTACGGCTGATACATGTTGATATATGTCAGAGACTAATACAATACTGTAAAGCAATTATCCTCCAATTAAAAATAAATTTTTAAAAATGCAAAAATAAATAAATTTAAATAGATATATAAAAGAAAATGTAAAGATAAGGAAAATGTAAAGATAAATTTTAGAGGAGAGCGGAGTAACAAGGAATTGAAGTATTTCTGACGGCCTTTAAATTATCCATGAAGAGGGAGCAAAATAATCTGCTGCAACGGAGGAAATGGAGGGGAAATCTGGACTAGTTTTTAAGAGAAAAAGAAGGTGGCCAAGATTGCCTGTATAAAACAGAAAAGGTCTGCTGATTGCAGATCTACCATGGCTGGAAATTCTTTTCTCCTCCTTCCTCTTTATGCCTTCCTAACTTAGTCTTGTTCCTAAAAGACTTCAGGTTGCCAAACACTAATTCTTGCACAGTCTACTCCAATACTAGATTTTTTCCCCCCAACAATAACGGGCAATGAACGGAGGGCTCCCCACCACGCTCCCTTGAACAGTGAACACTGAGCTGGCCTCCAGCACTTCTGCGGACCCCAACCCCCGCTACTATGGATCACATTCCTTGGTACAGCTTGGTACACCTCCTAAATGCTTGCTGTGGACAAGGCTCGATTTAGGGACAGAAAGTCCGGTTCCTTCGTAAATAACTTCTTCACAGCGTGCAGCACGTGTTTAAGATCTGCTGAAGAAAGGCAATGCTGAGGGACCGAGCACTGCATTTCCTTTTGTGCTACCTGTCCGAACACAACACCTATGAACATTAAGAGCCAACCGACGAACTTTTTTCTTAAATGAAAATACAGTAGTCCAAGCAAAACACCAAGAGCCGAGCCTGGAACAGGAAAAGGTGCGAGTTCCAAGCTCGCAAACTGACCACGGGGGAGACGATAACCCCGCCCCATGACGTCACATGGCCTCAGCCTCCCGGCCCACCCTGCGCTGGGCGCGTCTTATGCCTGGCACAACCTCTACTTCGCCCCGCCCCCAGATGACGTCACCACACCGCAACCTCTAGTATCTCTCTGCCGAGGTTTCTCGTCGCCGGGCGCGGTGGCGCGCGCCTGTAGTCCCAGCTACTCGGGAGGCTGAGGCTGGAGGATCGCTTGAGCTCAGGAGTTCTGGGCTGCAGTGCGCTATGCCGATCGGGTGTCCGCACTAAGTTCGGCATCAATATGGTGACCTCCCGGGAGCGGGGGACCACCAGGTTGCCTAAGGAGGGGTGAACCGGCCCAGGTCGGAAACGGAGCAGGTCAAAACTCCCGTGCTGATCAGTAGTGGGATCGCGCCTGTGAATAGCCACTGTACTCCAGCCTGGGCAACATAGCGAGACCCCGTCTCTTTTGTTTATTTACATCGCCCTGATTTTAAGGGAACCTAATTTTGTGTAAGCAAACAACAAACGTTTACCTTTTTCCAGATAAATACTTTTTACGTGTTCAATGGTTCACTAATGTGTACATTAAAAACAGACGAGATATACCTGACCTTTATTACTGGCTCACTCTTTAACACTTGTCTCCTATTTTATGTCTCCTTTACGGTTAAAACTCACTGGGTAGGTAACTAGGATATTCGAGGAATTGTATCTACCTCATCACTGACCCCTACTGGAGAATCGGCAGAACGTCTTTGCGAAAAGCTGTTATCACCCTCGAAACCAACAGGGGTTGCTCGTTTCCTCACAACCTATTGGAGAAAATGGTTGCTCCGCATCAGTGGAAAAATGCACCTCCTAGGCCAGATTTCTTAAATTCTTCCCGTGGCGGTTAGGTTTGCTAATTTTTATGGCCGTTTCCCTTACTTAACCGACCTTCCCTCCCCACCCTCCTGCCACTGGATGTCACCTCATTCCCACTAGACTATCAAGGTTTTTGCTTTTAAAGGTTGCTGGTGGAGTATCTAGCCCTTACTTAGTGCGGGTNAATTTTTATGGCCGTTTCCCTTACTTAACCGACCTTCCCTCCCCACCCTCCTGCCACTGGATGTCACCTCATTCCCACTAGACTATCAAGGTTTTTGCTTTTAAAGGTTGCTGGTGGAGTATCTAGCCCTTCTGCCAATCCTTACTTAGTGCGGGTTAACAGATAGGGCTGACCTTCCAAATAACTCCCTCCTTTTAGGAGAACAAGTAACCTATAAGAGGAACCCAGACGTTCCTGTGATAACCAAGGAAACCGGAATATTGTGGCAAAATGCTATCAGCCTGTCTCACCCTCTCGGAGTGCCCACAGCTAACCTTAGATGGCTTAAAATTCAACATTTAAAAAACGAAGATCATGGCATCCGGTCCTATCGTTTCAGGGCAAATACATGGGAGGGCAGGGGGTGGAGGTGGAGGGGGAATGGAAACAGTGGCAGATTTTATTTTCTTGGGCTCCAAAATCACTGCAGAACCATGAAATTAAAAGACTCTTGCTCCTTGGAAGAAAAGCTATGACTAACCTAGACAGTGTATTAAAAAGCAGAGACTCTACATGGTCGAAGCTATGGTTTTTCCAAGTAGTCATGTATGGATGTGAGGGTTGAACCATAAAGAAGTCTGAGTACCAAAGAACAGAAGCTTTCAAAATGTGCTGCTGGAGAAGACTGTTGAGAGTCCCTTGGACTGCAAGGAGATCAAACCAGTCAATCCTGTGGGATATCAACCCCGAATATTCATTGGAAGGACTGATGCTGAAGCTGAAGCTCTAGTACTTTGGCCACTTGATGTGAAGAGCCTTCTCATTGAAAAAGACCCTGATGCTGGGAAAGATTGAGGGCAAGAGAAGGGGCGACCGAGGATGAGTTGATTGGATGGCATCACCAACTCAATGGACATGAGTTTGAGGAAACTCCTGGAGATGGTGAAGGACAGGGAAGCCTGTGTGCTGCAGTCCATGGGGTGGCAAAGAGTCAGACACGGCCTAGCAACTGTACAACCACCTTAGAGATGGAATTGAAGTGCAGGGAACTTCGAGCACTATATGGGATGGGTCTGGAATTCAGTTGATTAGAGCAACACCTCAGAGCCCTCCACTGAGCTATGTAGAGCAAGTGTATCTTTGTCTCAATTTTAAAAGAAATAAGCGAATAAGGTGTGAAAGAAGAGACTCTTTAAAATTGTCAGAAGTTTTTGATGGTCTGTAATAGTAATTTTATCTTTATGAAATAACTGTTTTAGAGCTTCCCCCTTTAATTTTAGGGGCAGAACGTCTCAGTTTTGTGGAACTGAGGTGTGGTAGGTAGGATAATGCCCCACAAAAAAGTGAACTTCCTGATGTTATTTTATGAGTTCATAGAGTGAACTTCCTCTATGTTTTTTATGAGGTAAGAGATATTTCACACATGTCAGTAACTTACAAATTTTGAGATGGAGATTATTCTGGATTATACCATTGGGCCCAATTTAGTTACAAGGATTATTACAGTTACATAAGGGAGGTAGGAAGATCAGAGTCAGAGAGATGTGAACTGGAAGCAGAGACTGGAGTCATACAGGGTCCCCAACCAAGGAATGTGAACAGCCTCTGGAAACTGTAGCCCTGTTGACCTGTTTGGGACTTCTGACTTTCAGAACTGTCAGATAAAAAATTGCATTGGTTAAGCCACTCAATTTGTGGTAATTTGTTACAGCAGCAATAGAAAGCAAATAGAAGGTCAGTCTGTACCTGAAAAAACTTGTGAGGTCAGAAAGGAATCATTGCAGTATCTGTCTTCTTTAAAATGCTTGTACTTTTTTTTTTTAACTTTTCATGTTCAATATGTTTTCAGGGTTAATCTTTTTCTGAGGGGTGTGTGTGTGTGTGTGTGTATCTTTCTTTAAAGCATAATATTTTAACAGTCCATCCATTTATTCATCTATCCATTCATTTATCCATCTATCCATTTTTTAAAAGTTTACATGCCAAATATTTACCAGACCTCAGGTAATCAGGTACTAGATACTGATACTAGATAATCAGAAATAGGACAGACATTGCCTTTGTAGAGCTTCAGGTCTAATGAAAGGTGGGGCAGGGGGCAATGTGCTCAGTCACTCAATTGTATACAACTCTTTATAACCCGGAATATAGTCCATCAGGGTCCTCTGTCCTTGGGCTTTTACAAGGGGGGCGGGGAACAGGGAGGGGCAAGTCATTTAAAATTAGGCCATTTTTAAAGTGATTTGGGTTCTCATGATCCCTGCCAAAAATATCTAATTCATTAGCTTGCCTGAATGCCTGAAATACCCAATACCAAAAAGCTTTCTCCTGGCCTGGGTTAAAATACGATTTTCAGAAGCTCATTGTCATAAATGCACTTTGTTTGGCATTTACTCAATACCATTACTAAATATGTAATTTAACCATCTACCCAATACTTAGTAATACTCTACGATTTCCTACTATATCCATGAAAGAAGTTCAGTATTTCATGCAGTTGACCATACTTTTTTCTAAGCCTTTAATTTTGTTACCAGTGGAATATTTTAGACATTCAGCAACTTTAAAGTTTTATGTTTTCAAACCTATTAAGCCTTATCCTTTATGGTTTCTGTTTTTGGTATGTGTTTTGAAGGGTCTCACCATTCCAAGAACATATACATTATGATGTTAATGTTTTAGGACTCTTTTATCTCCAGAGCACACACATACCTGATTAAAAAATAATGCTTTGTCCCTCCAAAACCATGCATTTTTGTTCTTAAGCCTGCTTTGCTTTACTATTAATATTAGAACACTTACTTTCTTAAAACATTTTTTGCTTATTTGCCTTGTGTGTGTTATCTATAGGGTATATTGTAGATCGAATGTTTGTGCCCCCTCAAAATTCCATATGTTGAAACCAACCCACAAGGTCATAGTATTTGGACGTGATGTCTTTGGGAGTTGATTAGGTCATGGAGGTAAGTCCTCATGAATGGCATTAAGTGCCCTTGTGGAAGAAACCCTAGAGAGCCCCTTTGCTGCTTCCACCACATGAGGTCACAATAAGAAGATGCCTATCAATGAACCAGGAAGCAGTTCTTCACCACATCTTCTACTTCCCAGTCTTCAGAACTGTGAGAAAAAAGAAGGTATTTGTTACTTAAGCCACCCAGACTATGGTATTTTTGTTACAGTAGCCTGAAGGGACTAAGACAGTGTAGAATAAACTACTCCAAAGTTTTGTCATTTGAAATAACTATTTTATCTCATTATTTTGAGGGTCAGGAATTTGGGCAAAGCTCTGCTGAACAATTCTGCTCCAGGTGATACTGCTTGTGGTCACTTACTGGTATTCAGCTGATGGCTGGTCTGATCTGGACAGTCCAAGGTGCCTTAGTTGATATGTCTGGTACCTTGGTAGGCTCGACTGCAAAACTGCATTCAGTCATGACACTCCCTCTCCATGTAGTATTCAGGACTCTCCGTGGCAGATTGTGAGACTTCTTACACAGTGACTCACTCTTCAAGAGACCGAGTTGAAAGTTACCAGTCCTCTTAAAGGCTAAAGGCAGAAAGAGCAGGGCATTGCTTCTGTCTGCTGTGCTTTATTAGTTAAAGCAGCCACTGGCCAGCCTAGATTCAAAGGTGTGGAGAGAACAGAACCTCCTCTATGGATGTTAAAGGATTTGTGACCAGGACTCCCCTGAAGGTTCAGTGGTTAAGATTCTGTGCTTCTATTGCAGGGGGCATGTATTTAATTCCTGACTGGGGAACTAAGATGTCGCTCTGAGCAGCACAAAAAAAAAAAAAAGAATTTGTAACTATTTTAATCCCCCATATGTATCCATTATCTGTGTTTTGTTTTTTACTTCTGTGAGATATGTCATACATATGAAAGACATAAATGTAAAACTGAAAGTGTTTATAAAATGACCAACTATATAACTGGTATTCAGAAATAGAACTTGCTAGGAGAAGGCAATGGCACCCCACTCCAGTACTCTTGTCTGGAAAATCCTATGGACGGAGGAGCCTGGTGCGCTGCAGTCCATGGGATCGCTGAGAGTTGGACACAACTCAGTGACTTCACTTTCACTTTTCACTTTCATGCATTGGAGAAGGAAATGGCAACCCACTCCAGTGTTCTTGCCTGGAGAATCACAGGGACGGCGGAGCCTGGTGGGCTACCGTCTATGGGGTCGCAGAGTCAGACACGACTGAAGCGACTTAGCAGCAGCAGCATCCTAGAAGCCCATACCCAAATAGCCTTCCCTCTTGGACATAACACTATTCTAACTTTGTGACATTGTCCTGTTATACTTTATGGTTTTACCACCTGTATATGCATCTCTAAATAGTTTTTCCTTCTTTAAGCAGTGTTGACTTCTAGGAAGTTCTTGATTGCATTAAGACAATTTATTTCTCTGAAACTATAACCCCAGGGGTTACAGATAACAAATAAAACATTTTCATCCCTCGACACCTCAACCATTTCTTGCCCTGCATTGTGTCAATATCATTTTGCCTTTCTGTTTGTCCAGTTTGTGATTCTTTCTTGGAAAGTAATAGCCCCAGTAGAGAGCATAATATTCTATTTCTGGTTTATCATCTAAGTGTAGAATGTCTCATCTTTCATTCTAGATCCCAAACTTCTACTGAGAAAGCCAAATAACATTGATGCCTAATGCTGACTTTTCAAGAGACTAAAATACTGATATAAAATAATGCCTTGGGCTCAATTTATGGCTATTGAATGAATAAATAGGTGAATTTAAAAACCTTGTAAAAAGTTGGCATACTGGAACATGGCGCAGTAGGGAACTCCTAGGCTCTGTCTGTTCTTCTCAGAAGCAATGAATAAGCTGGCAAAAACTGTCAGAATCATGTATTTTAGAATTTTAGAATCTTAAGTTTAAAAATTTACAGCAACCAGAAAAATGTTTAATGAATAAAAAAAAACCTGCAGAATTTTAGTACTGGAGCTCTGCGGTATTTTCATTTTCTCTGTTCCATTCCCCACTCTTCAGTTCAGCAGGAAGAGATGCTCTAAGGGATCTATTATATTTTTGGAACACTCTTCCTTACCTCATGGTGGAGTAGCAGTCAAATTTCTCCTTAGTAGTCAGAACAAATCATTGCAGCCAGCATAGCAACTCCCTTCTTTGCTTTTGATTCAGAGGAACAAGGAGCCAAAAATTACTAGGCAGCTATCTAAACTTTTAGTTCAATGGAATCATTATTATGTCTTTTAGAAGTATTTCTCCCTTTAGGCCTGAGAACTCTAGGCCAGCAGATTACAAGCCCACAAGGGGCAGGATGAAAAATTTTTGCTAGTGAGTCACTAGAGGTAGTAGTGAATAATGCCACTCCCATTTCCAGCCCTTCTTTCCTGGACGCATGAATATTGGCTATGGGAGAAATAGCCCCCTATGTTGGACACTGAGTCAGAGTATATAGAGCCTCCTGAAGAACCTTGCCTCAGTCCTATGAAGTATTGGCACCTAGCTGTGTTGTAACTGAATCCTTGAAAGGTTATGCCATCATTCCATCAAGTCAGTTGCTTCAGGATGGTGGGGAAAATGGTAAAACCAGTAAAATCCATGAGAACAAACCCATTACTCTACTTCATTGCGAAGTGAGTTTTTGATCAGAAGCAATGCTGTGTGAAAAACCATGATGGTGGAAAAGGCATTCTGTAAGCCCTGGATGGTAGTTTTGGCAGAAACATTGCATGGAGGGTAGGCAAATCTGTGGCCAAATGTACATCTTTTCCAGTAACAACAAAACCTTGCCCCTTCCATGATGGAAGTAGTCCTGCGTAATTAGTCTGCCTCTAGGTAGTGGCTGATCACCTTGCGGGGAGGGTGCCATGTCCAGGACTCAGTGTTGGTCTTTGCTACTGGCCAGTTAGGTGCTTGGCACTGGCTGCAGCCATTTGCCTTGGTGGGTGGAAGTCCATGTTGCTGAGCTCCTGCATAAGCTCCACCCCTGCCCCTGCCACCATGGCTACTTTGTTCATGAGCCCTTTGGCTAATGACAGAGGTAGCTGGGGAAGGAGTTTGGCTAGTATCTACAGAATGGGTTGATCATCTTTCCGCTTGATTATTAAAATCCTTCTCTACTTAGGTCAATCTTTGGTGAATATATATAAGGGATCCAAATACCTCCATATTCTTCACCTATTTTGATAGGTCTATCTACATACCTGTCCCAGAATTCATCATCCCCAATTTTCAAATTACATTCCTTACAAGTCCCTGACCATCTAGTCAAACAATTGGCCTCAGCCCATGAATTGGTGTATAATTGCATAGCTGGAAATTTCTCCTTCCAAGCAAAATGAACAACCAGGTACTCTGCTCAGAGTTCTGCCTGCTGGCAGGATTTTCTTCATCACATCCCTTCAGGGAATATCCCAGAAGGGGTCAATAGTGCTGCAGCTGTCTGTTTGAGGGTGGATATATCATACAGAACTACCTATACGCCAGGCCCAAGTCTTCTTTTCTCTTCCTCTGTCATCTGATTATAGGGAATTCCATATGAGGCCGTAGGTGCAGGCTGGGAGAAAGAAGGTGGTATAGCAGGAGTGGGGAACATGAGCATTTGGACCACATCTTCATGTAGCTAATTTGTGCCTTCAGAACCTGCTTGGGTCTGATTTCATATCTACCAATTCCATTTGATGATGGAGGGCTACTGTGCACCCCCAACTTTATAGCATGGTGGGTTAGGTAACGCTCAGTCCATGATAGGTAGCTCAGGTTGCACGATAACTTCGGAGGCCTGTGGTTAAGCATTCAGTTTCTTCAAAGCCCAGTAGCAGGCCAAATGCTGTTTCTTAAATGGAGAGCAGTTATCCACAGAGCATGGGAGGGCTTTGTTTCAAAATTCTAAGGGCCTACAGGGTGCTTCATCTACAGGGCCCTGCCAAATGCTGCAAACAGCATGCCTGTCTGCCATAGCCACTGCAAGCCCCATTAGACCTGCTGGATCACATGTGGCAGAGCAACTGGCATGGCAGCCTGGACCTGATGCACAGCCTTCTCTTGATATGGACCCCACTCAAAATTAATAGCTCTTTGGGTCCCTCAGTAAATGGGCCAGAGTGACACACCCAAAGGAGGACTATGTTGTCTCCAAAATCCAAAGAGGCCCACTGGCGTTGTACCTCTTTTTTAGTTGGAAGGGAGCCAGATGCAACAACTTAAACTTCACATTAATAAGGGATATCTTGACATATACCACACCACTGGATCCCTAGAAATTTCTCTGAGGCAGTTCTCTGAATTTTTGTTGGATTTATTTTTCTCCCTCTGACACATAAATGTCTTACCTATAAGTATACAGTAGCTGCTGTGTCTTTTTCCCTAAGTCTAATCAATGTGGTGTCATCAATGTAATGGATCCATGTGATATCTGGTGGAAGGGAAAGGTGCTCAAGGTCCCGGCAAATTAAATTATGACGTAGGACTGGAGAGCTGATACTCCTGAAGTAGCACAGTAAAGGTGTATTTCTGGCCTTGCCAGCTGAAAATAAACTGCTTCTTGTGGTCTTTCTAGCAGAGACAAAGACATAAGTAGATCAATAGCTGCATACAAGGTGCTGGGGATGTGTTAATTTGCTCAAGCAATGAAACCTTATCTGGTATAGCAACTCCAACAGGAGTCCCCACCAGGTTAATCTTACAACATGCACTGTTATTCTTCAGGGTCCATCCATCATCTGCACAGGCTGATTAGGTGAGTTGAATGGGATGTCGTGGGAATGGCCACCGCTGCACCTTTAGGTCCTTGATAGTGGTAGTAACCTCTGCAATCCCTCCAGGAAAGCAGTATTGCTTTTGGTTTACTATTTTCCTGCATAGAGACAGTTTTAGTGGCTTCCACTTGGCCTTCTCCCCATAATTGCCCTTACAGGTCAGGAAACCAGTGTGGGGATTCTGCTAGTTGTTGAGACTGTGTATTCCAATCATACTTTCCAGCACTGGAGAAATACCCGCATGGGGCATTTGAGGACACACTGGGCCCACTGTGAGACAGACCTGAGCTGAAACTTCACTGACTACCTGACCTCCATAAACCCCTACTCTGAGTGGACCACAGCCATGTTACAAGTCTCCTGGAATTAGTGTGAGTTCAGAGTCAGTGTCCAGGAGTCCCCCCCAAAGCCTGACAGTTTCCTTTTCTCCAATGAACAGTTACTGTGGTAAAAAGATGTAGCTCTCTTTGGGGAAGTCTGGGAGAAAGATGAGCAGTATGCATTTTTGGCAGTGTCCTTCCTCAAGGGCACCCAGATTTCCTCTCAAACAAGAGGTTTTAGGTCTGTGAACTGGCTCGAGTCTGAGAACTGACTGAAAGACTACGACCCGGTTTGCATCATTTTTGTTCACTTAAGTTACAACTCTTTTGCTTACATAGACCAAGTAAGAGTTTAGTAAGCTTCCCATACATTTCACTTCCAGGAACACTGTGCTCAAACAGCCAACACCATCAGCCTCCCTGGTCAGACTAGTCTGATTGCTGCTTTGACTCTGCCGCTCACTGTGGTCATCACACCCGCCTGGCCTCTGCGCATGATTGCAGAGCTGCCAGTGCTCTCTGCCCCTCAGCCTGCAGTTGCTCCTCTTGCATTCAGGTTTCCTGAGTCAGTGGCACCTGCTCCCACTGTAAGTTCTGGCCTACAGAGAAACATGATCACTGATATCTTCAAGGATGCCCAGGCCCCCCTCCCAAATTTATTTCTCATTGTTGTGGGGCAAGAAGTGTCCACTGGGCCAGTGTAGGCCACCCCAAATTGTGCCTGAATGGCACATTGACTACTTTGAATTAAAGTTATTTAAGAAATGGCCACCATGAGAGAAACACTCTCATCCTCCTTTCTCTTTTTCTGAAAGCAGGAAATAATCTCTCACGTGAAACGTGGTAGGAAACCCTTAACCCCAGAGTCAGGGAACTCAGGCTGAGGAGCCTGTATAAATGAACCTCATTACTTCTGTATTATCCAAGTCTATATTCAGTTTAGATTCTTCACGACTTGAGTGCCCGAAAACCTAAGTTTTTTTGTTCTGTCAGTTCCTTACAAATTTAGTAATTTATCTAAAAAGTATAAAGCCTGCCTGTTTTGACCACTTCTTAGGTCCCATTTCTATGAAACCTCCATGTGCATTAATTAAAATTTATTTTTCTTTCTCCTCTTATGTTGTCTTGCATCACTTTTATTATTAATCCAGCCAGAAGAATTGAAGAAGGATAAAAGTGGAGGTTTTTCCCTCGCTGACACTACACATTGACTATTTCCATGAATTGAATGGAAAGTAAAATTAATAAATTATATAAATATAATTATATGGTAGACATAAGGCAAGATTAAAATAGTTTTGATAATTATATAATAAAATCAGCTTTAATAATTATATGATAAAAGTAAGAAACATTGAAATAATAGACTTTTCTTCCCACATATATATCTCAATAAGAAGTACCATGTTTATATTTTTGCAAGACTGATTTCCTGCTGTATCGTGAATCCTCTTTGGTTAGGCAATCTTGTCTTATAAGACTATAAATTATTCTGAAGTGAAACTCTGCTGGTTCCTAATGATTACCACTTCATCTTTCTGAGATCAGTAAGCTTCCAAGTATGGGCTACAGGCCCTATTTATCTTGGCAGTTACAAATGCAGATACCTTGAGCCAAAGTTAATTCAAAATCTCTGGTGTTGTGTTCAGGAATTTGCTTTGATTATCACCACAGTGCTGAGTGAATCACACCAAAGCTTGAGAATCACAGCTCTAGATGATCCTACTGCTGCTGCTGCTGCTAAGTCACTTCAGTCATCCATAAATAACTACCTCTAAATTTTCAGTTGGGACAAATGCCAATAAAATTTGTTAGTGATTTCAGATATTCACCCTTATCTTCTCTCTGAAAATGGGAAGATGATTTGTTCATTTACTCTTACCTCTTATTTTTCTCACAAGTCTCTAAGTATCCCTGATTCAGAAGTTTTTCGAAATCAAGAAATTATTCCAAAACCCAGAAATGATAGAATTCCATAGTAAATGATAGTTTCTTTATAGTTATAACTTATCTTTATCTTCTTTTTCTCCTTTTGTGTTTTATTGTATTTTCCTTCTGACGCTCATTTTCCTTGAGAGACAAAGCAGAAGCTATGTATGAGCTATGTATGGTTGTCTTATGTATAACTTAAATTAGTATCCTGCTCCTATCTCATGAGTCTAGGTCTAAGGGCCCTAAAGTGGGTGTTTTGCCATAAAGTATTTCAGTTTTTGTTTGTAAAGAAGATCTGAGTGTTGTCCCTTTTTATGTGGATTGCTTTTATGTAAAATATTTAGGCATTATTTGGGAAATGCCTGAAAGAGCCAACATAAGAACCCTTGTATTATTTATGTCCAGTTAGACCTCTCGCTTTTACTGTTTGTACTACAGTTAATGGGGTTCTCCGTCTTTCCTAAAATCTTCAAGTGGCTTATTCCATATTTTGATCTATTTTGCATGATTTACTGTGCCATCTGATGCAGTAATGGTGCGCTGTATGTGCTAAAGCAACTCACTGGAGCATCAATTCCCGGTTTCTTCTGAAATTATCCACCGAGCCGTTTTTACTTAGAGTCGCCTTCTACTGGTGGGAATTCGGCTTGCCACGACTTGCAGCCGGTAAGTCCTAGAATTCTGGTAGGTCTGGATTCCTCGCCGGGCGCGGTGGCGCGCGCCTGTAATCCCAGCTACTCGGGAGGCTGAGGCTGGAGGATCGTTTGAGCTCAGGAGTTCTGGGCTGCAGTGCGCTATGCCGATCGGGTGTCCGCACTAAGTTCGGCATCAATATGGTGACCTCCCGGGAGCGGGGGACCACCAGGTTGCCTAAGGAGGGGTGAACCGGCCCAGGTCGGAAACGGAGCAGGTCAAAACTCCCGTGCTGATCAGTAGTGGGATCGCGCCTGTGAATAGCCACTGTACTCCAGCCTGGGCAACATAGCGAGACCC
>SJYV01036637.1:678189-714313 GCA_006410875.1 Neotragus pygmaeus
GCCTATTATACAGAGTGAAGTAAGCCAGAAAGAAAAACACCAATATAGTATACTGACACATATATATGGAATTTAGAAAGATAGTAATGATGACCCTGTGTGTGAGACAACAAAAGAGACACAGACGTATAGAACAGACCTTTGGCCTCTGAGGGAGAGGGAGGGGGTAGGATGATTTGGGAGAATGGCATTGAAGCATGTATACTCTGATGTAAGAAACGAGGTGCCGGTCTATGTTCGATGCAGGATGCTTGGGGCTGGTGCACGGGCATGATCCAGAGAGACGATGTGGGGTGGGAGGTGGGAGGAGGATTCAGGATTGGGAGCTCGTATACACCTGTGGTGGATTCATGTCGATGTATGGCAAAGCCAATAGAGTATTGTAAAGTAAAATACAGTAAAAAAAAAAAAATTAAAAAATAAATAAAATAGTATTTGAGGGACTTCCTTGGTGGTTTGTGGTTAAGACTGTGCTTCCACTGGGAACTGAGATTCCATATGCCATGTGTGCAGCCAGAAAAACAAAAAATAACAGCACTTAAATGTGGTAGATGAAGATCTGAGAATTGAAGATATTATCTGGTACTTTAACTTTTAGGACTAATGTGATAGAGCCAGCAAATTGTCACATAGTTTTGTCATGAACAGCATTTGAGACTTAGGGACATTGCCATGTTGTCAGTGTCATCTGCTGATGGCCTCACCATTCTTCTTGCCTCTTAATCCTTCCCTTAGTTACCTGTTCTATATTGGAAATGTTTTTTCATGAGCTGTCAACAGCAAAATAAATTCTATTTGCATGAAAAATTTAAGTATAAAAAGTGAGACCATAGAAGTGCTAGGTGAAAATATGGACTAAGATGGACGAATTTGGGATGACAAAGACTTTTAAGCTTAACAGTGAAAATAATAAATATGACTACTTAACCTACCAGTAAGACAGTATAAAAACTGAGTAAAGCAGAAAACACTATAAACTACATATGAAGTGAAAAACTAGGGAGAAGTATTTTTAACTCATAGGCTAAATAAAGTGTTCAACCCTCAATATGTAGTTTTCACATACCATTCAAGTGGAAAAAATGGGTAAAGTACTTGATTACACAATTCAGAAAAGAATAATACAAATGGCTTATGAAAGCATTGAAACGTATAAATTCACAAATTACTGAAAGATAAAAATAAAATATTTTTCTTTCTCCTCTTATTCTTTTATTTCTTGGTCAGCATATAAATGATTGGAATGTTTGATGACAACCAATATTATCAAGAATGTACCAGGAGTTCCCTGGTGCCTAGTGGTTAGGACTCTGAGCTTTCACTGCCATGGCGCAGGTTTAATCCATGGCCCAAAAAAAGACGAATTAAAAAAAAAAATGTTGTACAGGAACAAGGGCATATTAGAACATTATTTTCGAGGATTATTTAACAGATTATAAAGTGATTTTTAAAGTTGATGTGCCTAAACCTTTGCCCCAGGAATTCCATTTCTAGGAATTTATTATAAGCGTTTGAGGCAAGTGCTCGGAAAGGGATCATGTCAAGGATATTCTTATAGTGTTTTTAATAGTTAAACTTGGAAAGAACATGAATGTCTTTGTTTTTTGCTTTTTCTCCTTTTCTCTGTGATTATCATCTCTTAAATGGTCCCATTTATTTCTTGCATGAGTCATTTGGACTGGACTTAATTACAGCTCTTCAGTGGAAATTGGTCCCTATTTGTTCCTTGTATGTGCGATAGAAGAGCATTTTTGTCTTCTTTCTAGACTCCAAGCAACTTCGATATTCAAAGCTAAATTTCTCTGAATAAGAAATTAGTTAAGTAATTAAGGGAGACCCAAAGAATATAATACTGTGTAATTTTAAAAAATATTGAGACTTTTTTCCTTATGAATGTTTTCACAAGATGCTTTTAAGAATTTTCACATTTTTGTTAGATAAATGTGCACTTATCACAGGTGAACTTATCTGTGTTAGTTATTGACCTGAATGTGGGACAGGGATAGCAAGACCAGCTGTTGATCCCTGCACTTTCTTTAACTGTCTGTGCACTTCTCTTTGCCAGTGATCTTTCCCTTTCTGCCCCCTCCTCCCCTGTAGGCAAGAGCAGCTACAGCTGTAGCCCTCCTGGAATTGATTTTTGTATGTGGTCTCAGGTAGTGGTCCATTTTTTAAAATTTGTATGATAACTTTTTAAAAGCTTTTGTTTTGAAATGACCATAGATTCATAGGAAGTTGCAAAGATAGAACTAAAGAGGTCTGGTGTAACTTTTACCCAGTTTCCCTTAGTTGTACATCTTATATAATTATATTACAGTATCAAAATCAGGAAATCAATATTGGTACATATAGTCCTGTGCATTTTACCACGTTTGTAGATTAATGTAACCACCACTGCAGTCAAGATACAGAAGTCTTCCATTACCAGAGATCTTCCTTGTGATACCCCTTTGTAGTAACACCCACCTCACCCCCTCACATCCCAGCACCCTGGCAACAATTAATTTGTTTCCTCTTCATAATTTTGTCACTATAAATTGAATCTTTAACAAAGAAAGTGCCCTCAGAACCTTAGTTAAAAGGACATACCAGATACTCTTAAACAGAAGTTGATAAACTATATAACCTGTAACCTCTTTTTGAAAAGGCTGTGAGTTTAAGAATGGCTTTTACATTTTGAAAGGGCTCTTTTAAAATGAAAGAAGAATGTGCAACAGAAGCCATATGTGGCCCACAAACCCTAAAATATTTATCATCTTGCCTTTGATGGGAAAAGTTTGCTTACCCCTGCTCTTAAAAATAGACTCATATGTCTAAGCTAATATTGGACAGATACCAGACTGTATCAGGAATGCCAAGTTAGAATTTTTAAGACTTTTTAGTCTAGAAGCAGATGTTTTCATGAAAAAAGAGTGTTAACCTATGATCTGGGACAACTAGAATTGATTATACAGGACTGAGTAAATTGGAGAGAATCTGATTATGGTTTTTTTTTTTTTCAGAATATCACTGATTTTATTTTTGTGATAGTTACAGGATAAAGCTCTTTACCTTCCTCTGACCTGTAATTTAGTATACTATACCAGTGCAATTCGAGTGATATATTCTTTAAATGGTGATTTGCTTTCTTTGGTCCCTTAGAATTTAGGAACAATTGCCTCTTACTGAGATTGTTTTGCTGCCCATTGACAATGTGTGTATATTTACATAGGTTCAGTAAGAATTTGTCCTTTTTACCAGGTTACAGTTAGGCAAGTTTGAAGATAAATCTCATTTAATTAGATGTGAAAAGCTCACCATTAAGGAATAAACGTTATACTTCATGAGTGGAGCCTGTGTCCACAAAGTCCTCCTGAGAACCTAACCTTGGACCTCTTGTGTGGTGTATAGGATCCTAGCCTGCAGTAAGTGAGGAAGATCACTTCTTATAGATTTGCATGACTTCAGGTAGAGAAGAATTTACTTACATTTGTAGGTGTACCACAGATGAAGCCAGTAGTGTTTTGTTTTTTTTCTTTTTTGGCTTCTGTGGCTTTGAGTTAGAAGCAAATAGTAATTTTTAAGTCTCTGGAATAATAGAGGCTATTGAAAATAAAATTCCGAATTTCTTGTGAATTCTTCAGGCAGCAGTGATTATTATGGCTTTGTAACTTTTGATACCATGTGGCTCTAGATTTGCTGTCTGTAGTACAAGGAGGTTTATGTAGTATATGTTAGTGTTAACATTTCTAACTATACCTGTGTAAATCAGTCCAAGAAGCAGAGTAGCTTGTATATGTGTAATCAAGAATAATTTTAAATGTTGTGATTGTTTCTTTCGCTATCCTGGGTCTTGGTTGCTGTACTCGGGCTTTCTCTAATTGGCAGTAAGTGGAGGCTACTCTCTAGCTGTGGCGCATGGGCTTCCCATTGTAGTGGCTTCATTGGTTGTGAAGTGTGGGCTCTGGATGTGCAGGCTTCAGGAGCTGTAATTTGTGAGTCCTAGAGCTCAGGCACAGTAGTTGTGGCACTTAGGCTTAGTTGCCTGGCAGCATGTGGAATCTTTCTGGACAAGGGATCAAAGCTGCGTTGGCAGGCAGATTCTCAACCTCTGGCCCACCAGAGAAGTCCCTGCTACTTACTCTTGATTAGGCTTTTTTACAACTTGTTAAAAGTGGACTTTAACTTGTAGAAAACTAACAGTGCAAACAGTTCTTGTCTGATGGCAATGAAAATTCATTCCATGTAATAAGATATTCAAATTATTCCTGTCAGGAGAAAAGATGGCCCCAGAGGTTGCAGTTTTATTGCCCTCAACTGGCAATCTTACACAATCACTCTTTTCTCGCCCATGCTAAGTACTTTACTAACTGCACTTCTTTTAGTGCCAGTTTTGTCATCTAGTTGTCTCATTAATTAGTAAACAACTTTCGGCAGTTACTAAGATTGTATTTTGTCTTCTGGTGACCGCTGTTTCTGTGTTTTCTGTTTTTGTCTTTGGTTTTCAGTGCGTGATGTGCATAGTTGATTTTCCTTTGTAATTACCTTCTGGGGTTCATGGTGCTTTTCCAGAATCTGTGATTTGGTGTTTTCCATCAGTTTGGGAAAGTTCAGTCATATTTTCTTTTGACCTGCCTTCCAGTTCACTAATATTATTGCTCTCAGACAAGAATCATTTGGAATTATTCTGTTATCTGATTCCTCTGATGTCTGTTTTTATAGTCTGTTGTTTTGATTTTAATACATTGTCTTTTTTCCTCACATGCCTGATTATTTTATTTTGTTCATGCATTGAGTAGGGAAAGTAATGGATATGCTATGATACCTGAAAGATGTTACCCTCCTTTAGAAAGGGTACTTGCTTTTGACAGGTAGCTAAGGACACAAATAATCCCAGATTACCTTACTCCAGTCAAGAATTGAATTGATTAGGAGCTGGGCCTGGGAAAGCTGGATAATTTCCAATTTACTCCTTGTCCTGGGATGCAGCCTTTCAGGGTCACTATTCATATCTGAACTTATCAGGGATAACCCCCCCTAGCTCCCACACCTTTTACTTGGACCCTGAACTCAAATTTTTATTCTCCTTAGTTGTCCTGTGACTCTTATCTAAATTCATGCTCAGCTTGCCAGCCTGTCAGCTGCTGCTTAACTATTAAATAAATGATCCTAAAGTAGCTCCAAGTATGATGCTCACCTTTCTGAGTTTTCCTCTCCTAGATTTTTATCCTGTAAATGTTTACTACCTACCTTGTTTGCATTTTTTGTTTCCTAAAAGACTTTGTGTATTTTGTCCAGTTTTTGTCAATAGTTAGAATTGTTTAGACTACCATGATAGAATTATCTAGTCCACCATTTAAATTTAAAATGTTTATACAATGAGTACACGAATACATACTCAGTATATAGAGAAGTTCATAGAATTAAAATTGAAGGTCTTTCTTATCACTCTTTGCCTAACCAGTTCCTCATCCCAGAGTAACCACTATGTTTGATGTCCTATTTATGATGACTTCCCTTCCTCCCCTTCCAATTAAAAAGGAGAAGGTTTTTTTTTTTCATTGAGAGGAAAAATCTCTAGAATTTAAATAGCTACAGAGTGCCTTAGGTTTAACTCAAAATGAAGTTTAAGCTTATATATCAGACATGGCCTTTTTTTTTTTTCTTCCTTTTTTCAGTTTAACTGTCTACCCCTCACTTAGTTCCTCTTGATGTTAACATCTTACATAGCTATGGTACATTTGTCAAAACTTAGGAATTCACATTGGTACATTACTGCTAATTAAACTCTAGGTTTTATTTAGGTTTTGCCAGTTTTTCTACTCATGTTCTTTTTCTTGTTCCAGGATTCAATCCAGGATACCTCCTTGCATTTAGGGCCTTTTCTGTTTTGAAGTCTCTGCACAATTGACATGTATACTGTCTAGATTCCAGAGACCCAGTTAGTGATACGTTTAGAATAGGTATTCAAGATTTATATATGAGAGTAAGTGCTTGGGAATGTTATCTAAGAAAAATATGTTGGTTGATTCTTAGGGTAGATCTTGAAGATTGCTGTCTTGTCTCTTTATAGCAGGATCTGAACGTCTAGTCTTCATGTCTGGAATTTTGATGTATGGTTTATTAAAAATTGATCAGTGTAAAGAAACTATTGCCACTCAGACTCTTAAAGTCAGTCTAGTAATTTGTGATATGAAGGTTCCAGTAGGAAAGACCTGGAGAAAATAAGATTAGAAAGTAATTTTTTTTTAAGTACTTCAGAATCAAGTGCAGTGTTTCCCCAATAAGTTCCTTGACACCACTTCTATAAGATAATAGCTTAGAAAAATGGGTCCCCAATAAGGTAAAGAAAAATTTTTTAACTCTAGAACTTACCACATCCTTTAATATGATAGTATGATGTGTATGTGCCCTGGGGAAGGGTATGTTACATAGAATTTCCAAAGCTTACTACATTACATAATTTTTTTTTTTTAATGGGAAGTAGTGGGAGCCATCTTAACAGAAAGCTTTTGGGAAACTTGGTTTAAAGAAAGCCCTTTTAGGGAAGTAACTACCTTACTTGAATCTTCCAGATGCTCTTGATAACTGAACAGTTTGATTCAGTAAACATTTATTGAGCACTTTCTACATGCCAGGCCCTATGGCCAGGTCTGTTTTTCAGGTCACATCTTTATGAATTAGACATTATATGGACTTCTGTCCAAGTCTCCTACTTTCCTTCTGCAGTTAACATTTCTGTTCTTTAAGTTAAATAAATTTCTAAATGCATGGTTTCTTTGAAGTTAGAACCTTTAGCAGTAGGTTCTACTCTTTCAACACCAGAAACTTCAGATTATCTATAGGCATATATCATTTTACTGAGCTTTATTTTATTGTGCTTCTCATATGCTGCATTTTTTTCTTTTTGTTTACAAATTGAAGATTTGTGGTAGCCCTGCATCAAGTAACTTTTTGCTTGCTGTGCCATTTTTCAACAGCCTTTGCTCACTTTGTATCTCTGTTTCATTTCGTTAATTCTCACAATATTTCACTTTTTCATTACTATTTTTATAGTAATCTGTGATCAGTGATCTTACAAAACAGCTTGCTGAACGCTCAGAGGATGGTTAGGAGTTCTTAGCAATAAAGATTTTTAAGTTAAGATATGTATGTTGTTTTTACAGAGTATTATTTATACAGTTATATGTTTTGTTATATATTATATATCATATTATTACACATTACAGTATAGTGTAAACATTACTTTTATATGCACCGAGAAATCAAAAAATTAATGTGACTTGCTTTATTGCAATATTTGCTTTATTTCAGTGGTCTGAAACCAAACCTATTCCTTCAAGGTATACTTGTGTATCTGTGATCAGGGTGAATCATGGCCCCATCTAGTGAAAACTAATGTTATTCCTCATCAGGTTGAGACTATTCCCACCATCTTTGATGCCACCTTATGAGTACTTTCTAAGGCATTCGTGACTGCTTCTTGAATGCTTTTTTGTATTTTAATTATACAACAACCTGTAGCTTCACTATCTATAATAAATTTGGAAGGTTGTGTTCTTTGGGCAGTTTATTTTCATTAGGCTTCTCCCTTCTTTTTTATTAAAAAGATTATGTTAAATTTTAAAAAGATTTTTTAAATCCTCACTTAAAAAAAAAAAGTTGAAGTGTTAGTCACTCAGTCATGTCCAACTCTTTGCAACTCATTGATTGTAGCCCACCAGGCTCCCCTGTCCATGGGATTTCCCAGGCAAGGATACTGGAGTGAGTTGCCGTTCCCTTCTCCAGTGGATCTTCCCAACCCAGGGATCGAACCTGGGCCTCCTCATTGCAGGCAGATTCTTTACTCTCTGAGCAAATAAGTATTTTAATTTTTCCCTGTATTTACCTTCCGCTTGCCAGGATACAGGATTTTTTGTCTTCCAATTTTTTTAATTATAAAACATTTTTCTACTTTTTAAACATAGTCTTAACAGCTTTTAAATATCTTGTCATATTGATATAATTTATTTAACACTTTCCCCAATTTTTACATTTAGGCTGTTTCCAGTTTTTTTTCTGTTGTAAACAAGCTGCAATTTAAGCACGTAGCTCTTGGTTTTATTGAGTTACTACATTAGGCCACATAAATAACCAATTGTGGAATTCCTTGATCAGAGGGTATTATGATCTTTATTAATTTTGCCACATAACTGCTATTAAAAGACAAATTGCAAGTGAAAATATAAGTAAATAACTTTGTGTTTGGCTTCTGAAATATATGTGGTTTTTCTTAATAAGCCACAGTGTTTGTAGATTTGCCTCAACCAGGTGCAACATTAAGTTCAACCAGTGGTCATCAAGGTGTTACTTGATTATTTTAATAGTGCCCTCTGCAGAACCATCAGACAGAGTTTAGAGTTGTTCCAGATCCCTTCATTGTGTTTCAGACTTGGAGTGTTTAGATTTATTTATTTCACAGTCTATGCTGGGCCAGTGTAAGGAACATTGTTGAGATGTAACTCAAATGGTTTTTGTTTGTAACTTCCTCTCTCTAGCCTTCATTGGGGTTTTAAGAGACATTTCCTTTCTCAATTTTTAAGAAAATTTAAGAAAAACATTTAGGAAAAACATTAAATTATATTTTATTCTATTACAGGGGAACATTGTTCTTACAGATTATGAGTACCTAATTTTAAATATCCTAAGATTTAGAACTGATGAGTCTGATGATGTTAAATTTGCTGTTCGTGAACGCTATCCAATTGATCATGCTAGAGCTGCTGAACCGTTGCTTACCTTGGAAAGGTAACATGTTTTGTTTATTAACTCATTTCATACTGTAATAGATAGTAAAATAGATTATATGTCAGGATATGAAAAAACTGTCACATAAGGAAATAATTTGTTTACTTGCATAAAATAAATTTGGACTGCTTGAATTAAATAAATGTGCACTTGAATATAAGCAGTTAAGCCTTATTTGGGAGTAGCAGGTGTATTTTTTAATCTTAAGTTTGTTACGTCAGATGTTTATAATTTCTTGGTGAAATGAGGGGACTTAAAGCTATTCTTTAAGAAGATAATGCATCCAGTCGCATCACTTCATGGGAAATAGATGGGGAAACNTGACTGAGTGACTGAACTGAACTGAAGAAGACAGTGGATATCTTGGCAGAGTGCGAAGGGAGACAGAGATTCTGGTTTAGCTAAAAGAAATAGGAATATGGTGATATAAGATTCTGACTGTAGCTATAATCTGACTGGAAGACTTTGCTGACTAAGAGGCTATACAACAGTGGTTTTTAACGTTTAGCATGCATCAAGATCAGCTAAAGGGACTTGGTAAAATACAGACTCCATGCACCACTCCCCCTCTAGTTTTTGATTAAGTAGTTCTGGTGTAGGTCCTGGGAATATACATTTCTAAGAAGTTTGTAGATGAAGTTGATTCTGATTAGGGGGTTGTAATGGTTCACAGCATCCTTGAGTTCTTTCTAAATGCTTAATTAGGTAAAGCCATTTCAGGGAGGGATAAATTGGGAGATTGGAATTGACAGGTACACACTACTGTGTACAAAATAGATAACTAATAACATGCAAAAAGCACAGGGAATTCTACTCTACTGTGTAGTGACCTATATGGGAAAAGAATCTAAAAGAAAGAGTGGATATATGTGTAGGTATAACTGATTCACTTTACACCTGAAACTAACATTTTAAATCAACTATACTTCAATAAAAAATTTTTTTAAAAGATGATAACACCAATCTCCACAAACTACATTTAACTATTGCATAAAAATGTGTCTTTTCATGTCACATGAGCACATTGATGACAAGCAGTATGACTTAGTTGAAAAAGTATTGGGTTTCTTTGGAAAACTTGATTTTGAGTCCCAGCCTGCTGTTTAGGAACCTAGTAACTTAGATAAATTACTTTTATGACTCCCCCCGTCCCCATCCCCACCTTTTTGTTTTTAACCTATAGAGTAAACTAACTCCTCTTATATTTTAGGACATTTTGAAGATCAAGTAAATAGATGTGTGTCAAAGTATTGTGAATATTTCTGTAAGATCTATTAAATAGAAAATAATAAGGGGTGTGTTAATTTTGTTTCACAGATTGACTGAAATACTAGCCGGTGCACCCAAGGGTGAACTATTGAAGAGAGTTCTTAACCCATTACTTCGTGAGTAATCCTACATTAAACAACAAAGTATTTGTAAAATAATACATTTTTCAGGAATATATTTAACACATTCAGATCTAGTTCTAGTAGAAATTTAAATCTAGTAGAAAATTAGAACAACTTGATAAATGTAGAAAGGAGTTTAAAATGATCTTTAGAGTAAATAGAGGTTTAGTTTCAAAGGAAGAGAAATTTATTATACTGTATGAACTTTGACCATTACCGTTTAGATCTTATTTAGCAGCAATACAGTTATATAAACTAATAGTATGTTATCTAGTACTTGATTGCTAGCTGCAGTTTTCAAAGAAATCAGTTTTTTTCAGTGTCATAAGCTTTTTGGTTTATTAACCCACTTAGCTTGGTTGGGTTTTCTTTGTTTTTGCTTTTTATTGGTGAGTCTCAGAGGATTCCAGGATCTGCCTGGTACTGTTGATAACCAGCATAAAGATTTTCCAATAAACTTTTATACTTGAGAAAAGTCATCACTTATCCCTGTATTAAGGAATCTGAAAAGGACATATGAGAAGACAGGTACCATTGATTACTAAGGGAGTTACTCTTCCTCTCCTATGAAATTAGAATGCATTAAGAAGTTATCTTTAAAACTTTCCATAAGTTAGTATAACATGTGAAACTTGTAAGTTTGGATTTTTCAATAGAAAAATTTTTATTCTGTTTTTATTCTGTTCATGGGGTATATTAACCAGTTTTTGGATGCTAAACTAACCTTGCATCCCTGGTTTATAATCCTTTTATATGTAGCTAAATTCCATTAAATTCTTGTAACTTTTGCACTGACTTCCACAGGTTTATTGTCTCAAATTTTTATAAGTAATTTCTAGTAACTGTCATTTCTGATAACATTTCAAAATAAGTAAACTCATTGTTATTTTCACTGGTTACTGCTATTGAGTAGATGACTTATTGGTATATACATTAGTATTATATTTTGAATATGAAATTTTATAGGAAAATACTACAAATAATATCCTTTGCTTTTATAGCCTATGGGCCAGCTCTCATTGAGCACTGTCTTATAGAAAACGGATTCCCTGCCAATGTCAAAGTGGATGAAAAATTTGAAAGTAAAGGTATATATGCATGCTACAAATTTTGCCCATTTTTGTTTATTTCATTTTTTTAAACCTATGAAAATTATTTCTGGGAAAAGTAATCAGTGAGTGCATAGTTTTAAACTTAAAAACAATTTGACCTATGAGTATTCTGTCCATATGATACTCGTGACTTTGTACTCTAATGTGACATTTTATCCCTAGTAACATGCAGTTTAATCTTTTCATCTACCCTATTACCTTTCAATTATGAAATATTCTCCCTCCCTCCCTCTAAATTTTTGAAGAGGTTACTGCACTTGAGACAATCTCTGGAGGCTTGAAGGAGCTGAGTTATTCACCTTCAGACTCAGCACCTGAGGTGTTTCTAGAAGTAGCATTATTTATGCATTTTAACTCTTAAGTGCTGTGCTGTGACTACAAAATGAATTAGGCCTTTGTAACTACTTAAATTCACTTTCTAGATTAATTAAACCTAAATTAACTTCCAGATTAGGATAATAAAAAATTATAGGAAATATAAGGAAAATGGAAGATTTGGTCTTTGACAAGTTTTTATCTGCAGATTCTCATATAAAATTAAAAAAAAATCATTTTTGCTATTTATGTTTTGGAATTATATATTATTTATTAAGGTTTAGGGATCATTTTTATGCTATCAAATTTTTTGTGAATTTAAAAATACAAACTGAATGTTTGAAATGAATGATTTAGTTTCTGAAATATACAAATTCAGTGCAGTCTGGTTCAAAATGCCAACAGGTGGTATTGCTAATTTTGGTCTTATACTTCCTTTTTAAAATGAATCTGATATGTGCAATAAAAAGCATATAAAAATGTTCAGGAAAACTCTGGAAAATAATAGTAATGATAGAGAATAAGCTTTTCATAGATTAAAATGCATTATGAAACTGTAGTAATTAAGTTTTGGGAGAAGGAATACACAGCATAAAGAATTCAGAAACATGCCCAAGTATATGTGAGACTAGCATATGAACAGAAGTACCTTTCAGATCCTGAGGGGAAAGATGGATTCAATAAAAGCTGTTGGGACAACAAGTGACCAAGATATATTCTTACTTAATACATTGATTATAAGCATGAAATAACTAATTTTCTTAAATAACTTTATTATTTCATAAGCACTTTCTATTTTCTGCATAGATGTTTAGTAATAGCTAATGGACAGTTGATTGGTGCTCATTCTTTCCTTTCTTATTTCCCTATTAGATATTGAAAAAGTACTTGTTTGTCTACAGAAAGCAGAAGAATATATGAAAACAACATCCAGCTTCAATGGAAAGGTAGTGCCACATAATACTTGTTATATATTGTTGTGGCTTAGATATTAGAATTTTCATTGAAGGATCAGCATATGTAAATTTTTTGTTGTAATTTGGAAATTTAACACCTATAATATGCTTATTCTAGGGTAGATTTTTTTTTTTTTAATTGCTGTTGCTTTCTGATTTTTGTTCTGTTCCTTAAATCTTCTACAAAGTACTGGGTCAGTATCAGCACTCCCAGAAATTTGAGGAATTTGAAGATATTTCCTCNAATTTAACACCTATAATATGCTTATTCTAGGGTAGATTTTTTTTTTTTTAATTGCTGTTGCTTTCTGATTTTTGTTCTGTTCCTTAAATCTTCTACAAAGTACTGGGTCAGTATCAGCACTCCCAGAAATTTGAGGAATTTGAAGATATTTCCTCTTGGGTTGATTTTTAGATAGAAAAGCACATTTTAATTTGCCATCGCTTTCTAAAAATTTACTAACATCTTTTAAATTATTAAATATCTGCTGAATTACCTCATATCTTGTTTTTCTTTCCTATTCCAAGTATAACTTCACTTACAAAAAGGTTTAGGAAAAGTTCTGATTAATTACAGCTAAATTCAGTCCAAATGTACCCTTCACCCAATTATTAAAATGAACCAAAATTTCCTACCAGCAGTGTGAACCAAAGACTTTTTCTGCTGGAAGTAAAGTGCTTTTGGCTCTTTCAAGTTTCAGAACATCTGAAAAATGGAAGAAAAAAGTAAAATGCACATGTATAATCCTACTACTTTATCAAATCATTAATATTCATTTTCTTTATTCCCTGATTTTCTCTTGTCCATGTGAATTATTAGGTTCTAATGATTCTTACTGATCCTTAAAAACATCATTTTGAGAAGTGATACAATCAATAGACAAATCCTACTGATTATTTTTAACTAGAATAATTTTATAAGCTAATAAAGTCAATATCATTCAAGGAAAGTAAATCTTTGTTAATTATAAATAGAAATTAGTTTTAATGTTGGATTTTCGTAGGGGTATATTATTCAGAAAAGAGAAATAAAACCAAGCCTGGAAGTAGATAAGCCAACTGAAGACATACTCACGTAAGTATGTAGGCATGGGTCTGTTTGCTTTGGGTATTTATTAATGTTCTTGAATGTGATATAGTAAATATGTTTTACAGGTATGAGGAATTTCATCCTTTCTTGTTTTCTCAACATTCACAATGTCCATATATAGAATTTGAATCATTTGACAAGGTGGGTTTTCTGATTCTGTTTTTTGACCCGTTAGCATGATATGAATTAGATTAATCCAGCTTCCTTTGAGAAATTGAAAATATTTTTGCTCTACAATCACATGAATCTGGACATTAAAAATCAGTGAGGTCACAGATACAGACTATTGGAAAAGTTTGTTGCCACTTTATTTTAAGATGAAGGACCAAAGATCTGAACTTAATTTGATTCTTGACTGTTTAGCTGTATAATACATTTGCTGGAAATCTGCTCAAGTTCATCAAGTGGTTATGAAACAAAATGGACTCTAAAATTCTGTGTATGAAAGTTGATGCAGAGACCATATTTTTCGGGTTTTTTTCCCAGCTGGTTGATTGTCTTTTTCTTTTTTTTTTTGATAAGGCCGTAGATGAATTTTATTCCAAGATAGAAGGTCAGAAAATAGATTTAAAAGCTTTACAACAGGTATGGTATTATTAAAAACATTTATATTAACCCTTAAGTGTGGTTTATATAAAACCACACTTTAATATAAATAACATTATATTTAATATAATTTATTATATTAAATTTATTTAATATAAACTGGACTTAAGTGTGGCTTGCTGGGTAGGTGGTGCTCTCATACAGGAATGGGTAGACTTTTAGAAGTAGTATGGGAATGCCCTGATCTCCTGGGATATTGATAAAGATCCAGGAGAACTGGTGTTAAACAGACAAAAATCTCACTCATTTGCTCTATCAGAGTGTAAGATACTCTCTAAACCAGAAAATACACTGACGAGGAGGCCTGTTATTTATTCCCTAGTATGATTTGCTTTATTATAACTACCCACAGCTTCTCAAACTTTGCTGTAAAAGGAATAGTGTTTCAAGGAGATTTTTAAATGGGCCAAAGGAGTGAAAATGAAGTGAAAGTTGCTCAGTCATGACCAACTCTTTGCGACTCCATGGAGTGTAGCCTGCCAGGCTCCTCTGTCCTTGGAATTCTCCAGGCAGGAATACTGGAGTGGGTTGCCATGCCCTTCTCCAGGGCATCTTCCTAACCCACAGATCAAACCCAGGTCTCCCGCATTGCAGGCATATTCTTTACCATCTGAACTACCAGGGAAACCCTGGGCCAAAGGAGAGGGAAGTTTTTTCAGTACATATATTAAAGTGGGCTTTTGAACTAGACTTTTAATATGCTTTGTGTACATCATGACTTCTGAAGGAAGGTTTAATATGCTATGTTTTCCCAGCACATCTGACCACATTTAAGGGGGTTTCACTGTAGAGAAGTTTTAGAAAATGACCACAGTCACTCTTGAGTTCAAGGAGATTTGATTTTTAAAAATATTTATAAGATCTTAAAATATGTGTGCAAAAACTTTACATGAATGCCTGTGTCCTCCCCACCCTCAGTTTTTTTTTTTATTAGTAAAAATCAAAATTTCAAAGCAGATGGGTTACCAGTTATACTTGAGCCAGTAAGTAGGTTTAAGGGTAACATTGAACCCCATATTTTTATATGCATCAGAATACACATGGATTATATTAGCAATTGTTGTGCATTCTTTTAATAGTCACCATTCTTACAATTTAAGTATTTTTAATATTATATCCAGCATGCAAATATTCATTAATTGGTGATGCTGTGACTATTGTGAAAAATTAGCTCCCATATCAGTAAGTTGTGTGGAACTTAAAATGTAGGTTCCAGGTGATAAAATGCTACACAGTCATCCCTCACTGCCTGCAGTAGATTGTTCCAGGAGCCTCTGTGGGTACCAGAAATCCAAGGATTTTACAAAATGGTATAGTACAATGAATATAGTCGGCCTCCCATATCTGTAGGTTTTGTATTTGCAGATACTGAGTACTGACTATATAAAAGGTCAGATAACTACCATCAACCTTTGTATAGTAAATTTAGGAAAAAGAATAGATACAAGTAAGAGAAAAGCAGCAATAAAATAGAAGCTATGTTAGGAACTCATGCTAAGAATGCATTCCTCCAAGCTTTACATTTATGTCATAGGGAAAAATGTCTTGAATTCTGCCTTGAATAACACAAGGGCATTAGGGACATATCTTAAATATGCATTCCTATGTAGCAAATGGGAGGTAGATGGTCAGGAGCGGCAATTTTGGAGCATGAAGCACTTTGGTGTAGGATAGACCTGGGGAGGTGGACTACAGGGGACTTCAGCTGGCTAGTTAACAACATTGAGGAGGCAGAGTAGGGGTGGGAGAGTAAGTCTCAGGAGATAAGAGAGAGAAGATACAGAAGGTAGAAGAAATCTGATTTTTAAAAATTCTGTTTTGTCAAAAGGAAAAACAAGCATTGAAGAAATTAGATAATGTCCGAAAGGATCATGAAAACAGATTAGAAGCTCTTCAGCAGGCTCAGGTACCATGTTTAGCTTTCTTTCAGATACTTTTTAAAAAATGTGAAGTTTAACTGGCATTGAAACAAATTTTTTTTGGCTTATTTCTTAAGGAAATAGACAAACTTAAAGGAGAACTTATAGAAATGAACTTACAAATAGTTGACAGAGCCATTCAGGTTGTTCGAAGTGCTTTAGCCAACCAGATAGATTGGACAGAAATCGGGTTAATTGTGAAAGAAGCCCAGGCTCAAGGAGACCCTGTTGCAAATGCAATCAAAGAATTAAAACTACAGACAAACCATGTAACAATGCTGCTAAGGTAAGTTTGATTCTTAGTTAAGCAGTTAATGTTTAGTTTTCTATTTAATTTTTCACTGTATTCATTAAAAATTTATTTGAAAATTTTTCTTTGAAAATACTGGGAAACATTAATTTACATTAAAATAATGCAACTTTTTAAATACTGTAGACCATTTATAATTTCATTGAGAAAAAAAATAAAGTGATGTCATTGACGTTGGTGAAATACTATTGAATATTTTTAATAGAAATCCATACTTGTTATCAGAGGAGGAAGATGACNTGAAAATACTGGGAAACATTAATTTACATTAAAATAATGCAACTTTTTAAATACTGTAGACCATTTATAATTTCATTGAGAAAAAAAATAAAGTGATGTCATTGACATTGGTGAAATACTATTGAATATTTTTAATAGAAATCCATACTTGTTATCAGAGGAGGAAGATGACAACGTTGATGGTGACATCAGTACTGAGAAAAGTGAAACTGAACCACCAAAAGGAAAAAAGAAAAAGCAAAAGAATAAACAACTGCAGAAGCCTCAGAAAAACAGGCCATTGCTTGTTGATGTTGATCTCAGCTTGTCAGCATATGCCAATGCCAAAAAGTAAGTCACAAATTTAAGTATAAGTTAAATTTATTTTTTGGCTGTGTTGTAAGGCATGCGAGACTTTAGTTCCCTGACTATCAGAGATCAAACCTGTGTCCCCTGCAGTGAAAACATGGATTCGTAACCACTGGACTGCCAGGGAATTCCCATAAGTTTTAGGTACAACATTATCTGCAATAAATCTGTTAGGGTATTAAGAATAAGAGGTATTATTTTGACTATATATACTTTGGGGTGAAATACTTTTCAGAAAATATTTTAAAACCTTGTGCATTATTTAACTTTTTCATATACAACATACAGAACAAAGTTACATAATGTGTAAAACTTGTTCTTAATTGTTTGAGAGTTTGTAAAATTAGGAATAATGTAAATGGAAAACTAAAGTGTAAAGATTTTATCTAAAATTAAGAGATACATTTTTCTAGGTATTATGATCACAAGAGATATGCTGCTAAGAAAACGCAGAAGACTGTTGAAGCTGCTGAGAAGGTACTTCTTATGCCTTAGAGTAAATGTTCATTGTTTTTCTCTTGCCTCTTAATTATTTCTTCACAATCTCAAAAATGACAATGATATCTGTCAAATCCCTTGTGACTATACAGTGGAAGTGAGAAATAGATTTAAGGGACTAGATCTGATAGACAGAGTGCCTGATGAACTATGGATGGAGGTTCGTGACATTGTACAGGAGATAGGGAGCAAGACCATCCCCAAGAAAAAGAAATGCAAAAAATCAAAATGGCTGTCTGAGGAGGACTTACAAATAGCTGAGAAAAGAAGAGAGGCAAAAGGCAAAGGAGAAAAGAAAAGATATACCCATCTGAATGCAAAGAATAGCAAGGAGAGATAAGAAAGTCTTCCTCAGCGATCAGTGCAAAGAAATAGAGGAAAACAATAGAATGGGAAAGACTAGAGATCTCTTCAAGAAAATTAAGAGATACCAAGGGAACATTTCATGCGAAGATGGGCTCAGTAAAGGACAGAAATGGTATGGACCTAACAGAAGCAGAAGATATTAAGAAGAGGTGGCAGGAATACACGGAAGAACTATACAAAAAAGATCTTCACGACCCAGATAATCAGGAAGGTGTGATCATTCACAGTCACGTAGAGCTGGACGTCCTGGATGTGAAGTCACGTGGGCCTTAGGAAGCATCACTACGAACAAAGCTGGTGGAGGTGATGGAATTCCAGTTGAGCTATTTCAAATCCTAAAAGATGATGCTGTGAAAGTGCTGCACTCAATGTGTCAGCAAATCTGGAAAACTCAGCAGTGGCCACAGGACTGGAAAAGGTCAGTTTTCATTCCAATCCCAAAGAAGGGCAATGTCAAAGAATGCTCAAACTACCGCACATTNTGACTGAGCGACCAAACTGAACTGAACTGAATTATTTCTTCCATTTTTAAATGAGGTTTTCAAATTCAGAAATAGCTTTCAAATATAATTTTGCTTAAAATGTGTGTATCTCCAGTATTTATTTTCTTCCCCTAAGCCTGTCTTCCCTGGATTTCTCTATCTCAATAATTTTCCCTTTGCCCAAGTTAAAAATACTGGTGTCATTTTGGACTCTTCTCATATTCAGTAAGTCCTTTTAAATAAAAGTGCAGTGTTTTTTCTCTGTTCAGATCTTCCAGTTTCTTCCCATCTTATTTAAGACACTGTAAAGCCCTTCTGGCCCATCAGGTCCTACATAATCTACTTCCCTTTGATCACATCACCTATCCTGTTACACGGGGCTTCCCTGGTGGCTCAGTCAGTGAAGACTCCATCTGCAGTGCTGGAGACGAGAGTTTGATCCCTGGTTGGGAAGATCCCCTGGAGAAGGAAATGGCAACCCACTTCAGTATTCTCGCCTGAAGAATCACATAGACAAAAGAGCCTAGTGGGCTGTAGTCCATGGGGTCACAAGAGTTGGACATGATTTGGTAACTGCAGCACACAGTTGAGAAGGCAGTGGCACCCCACTCCAGTACTCTTGCCTGGAAAATCCCATGGACGGAGGAGCCTGGTAGGCTGCAGTCCATGGGGTCGCGAAGAGTCGGACACGACTGAGCGACTTCACTTTCACTTTTCACTTTCTTGCATTGGAGAAGGAAATGGCAACCCACTCCATTGTTCTTGCCTGAAGAATCCCAGGGACAGGGGAGCCTGACGGGCTGCTGTCTATGGGCTCGCACAGAGTCAGACACGACTGAAGTGACTGAACAGCAGCACACAGTTACATACTCTTTCCAACTACAGTGGGATCTTAAGCTGTTCTTACAACAGTGGCCCATACTACTTTCTCAGGGCGTTTGCACTTGCTACTCTTTCTGCTGATAACGTTCTTCCCTCAGGTTTTTCGTGGTTGGATCCCCCTCTTCGTTCATATGTCTACTTAAATAAGCCTTTATCAGAAAGGCCTTTTGGGACCACTCTAAGTAAATAACGACTGCCTTCAATATCTCTTTACTCTTTGTTTTTCTTGTTTAAAAACATAAGTCCCAACATATGATTATCTATCTTCCCTCTAGAATGTAGATTGCATGAAAGTTGAATCTTTATCTGTTTTATTCAGTGCTGTGTCCCAGTCCCTAGAATATTGCCTGGAACCTAGTTACACTAAAATCTGTTAAATGAATGGCCTTCATGACTTAGTTCTATCTTCCTCTCCAACCTCATTTTTTGACACTTAACCCTGTGATCATATTGCTGATCAAGCTGCCCTTTTCCTTATCTTTTTATTCTTTGCATTGGTAATTCCATTAATCTTTAAGGCTTTAGCCTAGGTGCCATTTCTTCAGAAATACCTTTGACCATAATCAATTATAAATCTAGATTCCCTTGTTATACTCTTGTAGCATGCTTTGTAGCATTTACCATGTTTATTTGAATAATTATGTATTTATATATCTCTTCTCCTAGACCCCAGTAACTTATTCATTGTTGCGTGTCTGACATCTATCCCCAAACCTCCTGTATGGTTGCACTGCTTATCTGGCAAGCAAGTGAACTGTTTGAACCACGCCCCACCCCCCACCTTTTTTTTGTAGGTCTTGAGCAGATATTTGTTTAAAATCATTTTAATATTTAAGGCAGAGTTTTTTTCATTACTTTCATGTGCATGTTGGGTGTATTAATATATAGATTGTGTCATTTTGTGACATTTAAACTATTTCTTGCCCTATCATTTACTTGCTATTATTTAAATAAAATCTTCAGCAAATTACTTAAAAACTCTTTTCTTATAAATAGGCATTCAAATCAGCAGAAAAGAAAACAAAGCAAACCTTAAAAGAAGTCCAAACAGTTACCTCTATTCAAAAAGCAAGAAAAGTATATTGGTAAGTGTTCATTTTTAAAATATATTTTGTTTTTATCAAACTTCTACATGCACATTGTTTAGAAAATCAAGCAGTTCTACAAAGCTTGTTAAAAACCACTAATCCTGCAAACTTTTGTAGCTAGTGGTTTCAGAGTTGGGCATGTGGGCTCTCAAGAGGGCAGGCTCTAATAGTTGTGGCCTATCGAGTTGTTGCCCATGGACTTAGTTGCTCTGTGGCATGTGGGATCTTAGTTCCCTGACCAGGGATTAAAACCATGTCACCTATGTTGCAAGGTGGATTCTTTACCACTGGACCACCAGGGAAGTCTCTGCCTGCTCCTATTGCTTCCTCTCCCAAGGAAGCTTTTAGTTCTTTTAGCTGATTCTTTTGCTATGTACTTCCATTCTCTTAGTAATATATTGCTGCCTAATTTTTCTGTTTTACACTCTTAATAACTTCCCATTATGGAAAGATGAAGATTTTATTCTTTTCATTTGTGCTCCATTACATACACACACATAATCTAGCTTCTCAATATAGTTACAGTATAATTTTGTCAAGATTGATATTCTGTATTATTATGGATATTTAAATTGTAGTCACAGCTGGTTCATACAGTATTCTGCCTTCTTTTCCTTTCCTGCTCAGTATTTTATCTTGCCTGAAGTTAATAACTGTCTTCTTTCATTTACTTTCTTTTTCTTTTGTTCTTATTAGTAATCATGTTCAAATTATCTTCCAAGTATGTTCAAACAGTTGGAATCTTATCAATATCATCTCCTTGCCAAAGTCTTCACTGGAGCTTTTTTATCTACTTTGTTCTAGATGTTTTCTCTAAGCATTTTAAATTCTCCTTTTATTATTATTCTGCAAGTTCTCTTTAACCTCTTGCTCCTGAATCTCAGACTTCCATTTTCTTTGTTGATGGACTGTGTGGTCTAGAAGCTTCATGAAAAGGGGTATGTAAGAGGTAAAGTTTTGAGGTCTCCAATGTATAAAAAAATTATTTTACTCTTAACAGTTTGGATGGGTATTGAATTCTAATTTGAAAGTGTTTTCCTCAGACTTTAGAAAAGGCATTTTCCATTGTGTTAACGTCCAGATTTGATCTTGAAGTTTGGTGTCGTTTGACAGTTGAATTTTAATAGGAAACTTGTTTTTGCCTTTCTGTAAGCTTCTGGATCTTTTTTTTTTTCTTTCCTCTTAATTTTCCAAAATTTCACAAGATTATTGGTTGGTAAGGATGTTTTTATCCTTATGATGGATAATTTGTGAGCGTTTTTCATTTGGAAACAAATTTTCTTGAACTATTTCTTAGAAAATCGCCTACCCTCTGTTAGTTTTTTGTTTTACGTTCTTTTTCTTACTTTCTAAAAGTCTTGTTTTGTACATATGGGACCCCCTCAACAGTTCTCCAGTTTCACTGCACTTTTTTTCCCATCTCTATCTTTTTGTTCTATATTCTGAGTTTTTTTTTTCAACTTTATCTTCAATCCTCCATTGAATTTTTTGATCTTCTGTTTCTCCCTATCATGTTTAAGTTTTGAGCTGTTTTTGGTTATTTCAGTGTTATTTAAAAATTTTACTGTTTTTTAACAGTGTATTTCTTTGTAACTGAGAATAGTCTTGCTGTATTACATTTTATTTAGTATTCTTTTCTTAATAGGTCTGTCTTCTCCAAGTTTCTTTTTCCTATTTTTTGGTTTTGTCTCCAGTGTTCACTTATGTTAATGTCTGGTGATCCTTGACTGTCTGCTCATGTTTTCTAGTAGAACTATAAAATGCTGATTGGAAGTTCTTTGTGGTTTGTTGGACTTGTAAAATAATCTGTGTGGTCTGTTTTCTCTGCAACTCTTAATGTCTTTTTGCCACTTCTTTTTGCCTCTTCAGCTGGTCTCATTTCCTAGAAAAGCTTCTTTTGCTTATGCTTGTAAAGTGAAGACTTGGCTGTCTCCGTTTTAGGAGCCCAGTGGAAATAATAAGCTAGAGAGTCTTAGTGTCTAGTATTTCATACATTTACTTTCTTGCCCATTTTTTACATATTAATATATGTAATTTGTGATTTATTTTCCCTAGTCCAGTGATCCTCTTTGTACCCTTTTTATAGATTTAATTTCTGGCTTTTCTGTTAGAATGTTGAAGGGGTAATTACCACCATGTTCAAAGCTGGAAAGATCTAGGGAAGTTGTTACTTCTTAATCAGATTTTTAGCCAGCCTTTCTGCTTTAAACTTCATCTTAAACCTATTTCTAGCAGTACCTTGTGCTTTTTATGGGTCACACAAGTGTAAGTTGGTTTTGTTTCTTGACTTTTTTGCACCATCAGCTTAGGATTCAGCTTCTTGAGTCAGCTCACTTGTCCATTTATTTTCCAGGTTTCAAAATTTTTTTGCTTTTTTCTTTTCTCTCTAACATCTCTTGAATATCATTGACCTGTAATTTTCATTTCTCATAATGCTTTTGTTAGGTATTGATACAAGATTATATTATCTCATAAAACAACTGAGAAGTGTTCCTTTGTCAACTGTCCTTGATGGAAGTCAGCTGAGATTTTCTTTATGGGAAAGTTTTTTATTATAAATTCAAATTCTTTAGTAAATAAGGACCATTCAGATTTTCTAGTTTTGGTTAGCAGTGCTTTTCTAAGATGTTGTCTATTTTGTCCAAAGTTTGCAATTTATTGGCAAAAAGTTTATTAATATCCAGCTCAACTTTCTTTTCTCTTTTTTGGCCGTACCATGTGGCATGTGGAAACTTAGTTCTCTGGCCAGGGATCAAACATGTGCCCCCTCTAGTGGAAGCATGGAGTTTTAACCACTAGTTCATCAGGGGAGACCCTCCACTTCACATTTTAACATCCCTAGAATCTTTAATTACTTCTCTGTTTTCATTCAAGAATTATTTGTGCCTTCTCTTTTTCTTAATTAATCTGACCAGAAGATTTACAGTAGTATTAGGATCCTTAAAAAACTAGTTTTTAACTATTTATCTCCATATTATATATGTGGCTATTTTAATAATTATTTTCATCTTTGTGCTTTTCTTTGGTTTTTTTTTTTGCATTTCCCTTTCTAATTTCTGGAAACAGAAGCTTAGTTCATTGATTTTTTTTTTTTCCCCCTCCCTCAGCTTCTTTTCTAATATATTTAAGCAATAAATTTATATCAGCATGGCTTTATCTGCATCTAAAGCATTTTGTTGTTTAGTATTTTCATTATCTTTCATGTCAAGATATATTCTCACTTCCAGTGTGATTTCTCCACCCATGCATTATTTAGAAGTATATGTCTTACTTTCTGAACATATTGAGAGGGGGATTGGTTATATTCTTTTTACTGATTTTTAGCTTAATTTGTGTAATAGAAATGATATTCTGTATCTCAGACATTTGATGTTTGTTGAAACTTGCTTTCTGGTCCAGTCTATTTATAGACAGCTTTATTTATAAATGTTTCATGTATAATTGAAAAGAATGTCTTTTCTAGAGTTATTGAGTACATTTCTTTAAATATCAAGTCATGTTTATTAATCATGTTCAAATTTTTGGCACCTTTGATTCTTTTTAATGATTGTTTTTCCAATTACTGAGAGAGATGTGTTGAATATCATACAGTTATGGATTGTTGCTCCTTTTACTTTTGCATTTTTCCTTCATATATGTTAAGGCTATCTAGTTAGGTGATACCGATATAGAACCGTTTTCTCTTTTCAGTAATTGAGCTTTTTATTACTTTTAATGAAATGTCCTTTTAACTTACATCTATTTTATCTGTCTATGCGAGATGTTCAGACTGTTTCAACTGGTTTTGGTTAGTGTTTGCATGGTATTATCTTTTACCATCATTGTATTTCAACATTTTTATATCCTTATGTTTTAAAGGATATATATATATCATTTTTTCCCTAGTCTGACAATCTTTGCATTTTACCTGGAAAAATGACTGTGTGTGTGTTCGTCATTCAGTCGTGTCCAACTCTTTGTGACCACATGGACTGTAGCCCACCAGGCTCCTCTGTCCATGAATTCTATGGGCAAGGATACTGGAGTGGATTGCCATTCCTTTCTCCAGGGGATCTTCCCAACCTGGGTATCGAACCCATGTCTCTCTCATTGAAGGCAGATTCTTGACCATCTGAGCCACCAGGGAATCTCCAAGAGAATTGACTATGTTTATATTTAATACAGTTTCTGATATATTTTGGTTTAAGTCTACTGTCTTACTGTTTGCTTTCTATGTGTCCCATTCTATGTTCTTTTTTGTCTTCCTTATTGCTTTCTTTTGATGAGTTGACTTTTTTGTTTTTGGCCTGTTAGTTATGCATTCCTTTGCTAGGATGATTACAAAATATATCCTTAATTTACCTTTCTAATTCTTTGTGTCCTTATTGGGTATATGTCATTTTACAAACCTTTTTACCATCAGTAGGGAAGTGGTTAAATCCATAGTACATCCATTCAGCAATGAGGAAAATATATTTTTAAGTAAAAAGAGAAAGATGCAGAACAGTGTGTTGTGTCTAAAAAAGAAAAGGGTTAGAATAAGCAGTTTATTTTAGCTTTTTTGTATATAAAGGAATACTTCAGAGGGGTACATCAGAAGCTAATGGCCCCCTTGGTCAGCAGCAGTGATAGAAGATAAAGAGATGTAGGATCTGTCACTCCACATTTCTATATAGTCTTAAATTTTGAACCATGTATATGTATTAATAAAAAATCATTTTAGAAAATAAGAGTGGAATCCTTCTGCTGTTATATTTGATATAAGAGAGTTTCGTTTAATGCCTGTGCTCAACCTGTCATTAAAAAATTTTTTTTTAATTTATTTGGATATGCCAGGTCCCTTAGTTGCAACATGAGGAGTCTAGTTCCTTGACCAGGAATTGAACCCAGTCCCCCTGCATTGGGAGTAAAGAGTCTTAGCCACTGGACCACCAGGGAAGTCCCCAATCTATCATATTTTGCCAGAAATTTTAAAATTGTAGGTTAAATTATACAAAGATTATCTTACTAGTCATATGTAGCATAGAAATATTTATGTTCATCTCATTTTCTAAATATCATACAAATATACACTCTTCACTTAAAAAAAAACACCTTATTTTGTATTGGGGTGTATAGCCGGTTAACAGTGTTGTGGCAGTTTCAGGTGAATAGTGAAAGGACTCAGCCATACATATGCATGTGTCCGTTCTTCCCCAATCCTGCCTCCCATCCAGGCTGGCACGTAACATTGAGCTGAGTTCCATGTGCTATACAATAGGTCTTTGTTGGTTATCCATTTTAAATTTGACAGTTACACTCTTTTTATCAGTGGTGGTATGTATTAGCCATGAAAGCCCAAGTTAATTTGCTTCTTCAGAAAAGTAATTTTACACTTCTGATGACAATTTTTGGTTTTACATATTTTAAGTGTAAAGAATGTCATGTATGTAAACTTTAAGTTGATTAATTGAGGACAAAGAATGTCGTATATATAAACATTCAGTTGATTGAGGACAGAATGGGAAAACAATTTTTCTTTCTTACCTGCAGTCCCAAAGAATATCCAGTGCCCCACTGAAAGAGAGCTAATCCTAGGGACCAGGTGACATTTTATGTTTTTTGTAATTCATTATTACAACTTCAATCTAAGAATGTCTATATGGGAAGGAGATAAAGAGAAAACATTTTTTTAAACATAATATTAAATTGCTTTCTACTGAGACTGTTTTAAGAATATCCTAAGGCAATTTATTACAAGTTTTCAGTAAAATTCAGCTTGATATCTTAAAAGAAATTAAGCCATCAAGTTGTCTTAACCTACACGTAGGAGAGCCTTCTGTTTCATTTTGTTGATTAAAAGGATCTGAATTCAGGCAACTATGAAGGGGGAAAAAATGTTAACTCTTTTCTTTAAAATTTGGTAGGTTTGAGAAATTCCTCTGGTTCATTAGCTCAGAGAACTATCTAATTATTGGTGGACGAGATCAGCAACAGAATGAAATAATTGTGAAAAGATACTTGACACCAGGTAAGATTAAAATTCTAAAGAATTTTTTCTTAAGTAATTGGATTGGTTATCACAATGTTAGGTGTAGATTTTCATCTTGTACTCTTGTTTGACAGATTTAATTGGTAGAGTTTCATGGTTTATGGTTGAATATGTGCTTTGATACTTAATTCTCATTTTAAGTGAATATTCCTAAAGGATTAATGCTGAGCTAATCTGTAGTATTAAATTTCTGATTTTCTGCTACATTAACAAAATAGCTTTTAATTCTCCAAAGTGGCTGGACATCCAGTTTTTTAAAGCTTAATTTTTAAATGCTGAAGTTTATAAACATTTTATGCATTTAGAAACAGGGCTTCACCCCTGTGTTGTAAGGCCTCTCGTTTGTTTTTGTTTGCTGATAAGGATCACTTCACTGTGGCTGAACCCTCAGTATGGGTATCAGAAATCAATAATCAATATCAGAGCTAATCTTATGTCCTTTGAGGATCCAGAAAGAAAGAAAGAAAACAACAGGGTTCAGGTTACATGGTGCCCAGGGCTTGCTGTCTGTCTTCTCTAACTTTCTTCATTGTGAGCTGAGCCTTTCATGGAACTGTATGGGATTTGCTCTTCGTTGAGTTTCAAATCTCAGATGAACTATCCATGGCAAACAGTGGCTGCTCATTTTTTCTGTTAGAAACCAGGCAGTTTACTTTTCCCTAGCTGACCATCATCCATGCATTCATCTATTTCCTCATTTATTCATTTGTCATCACACATTTCAGAATAAAACTAGAAGTCCTTACTGTGGCTTACAAGGTTCCTGGCTTCTTCTCTTGTCTCATTTCTTACTTCAGTCTGGCTTCATGATAGTTTGTCACATTTGTCAACCATCTGTGGTCCTTAGGACCTTTGCATTTGCTAGGAAGACTCACTCATCACCAGGTGTCTCTCACCAATCAGCAGGCTAGCCTGGGCTCACTTATATGGTAACTCAGCAAATTTCTGAGAGGAAAAAGAGGAAGCATACAAGGCCTGTCTAGGCCTAGACTGGGAACTGGCATTTGGTCATGTCTGCCACATTCTCTTTGTCAAGGAGTAGGGCCATATTTGAGTGACAGGGAAGTGGACTCCACCTCTTGATGCAGCTTCAGGGTCATAGAGCAGAGAGGTGTGGATAGAGGGAGAGAGAAGAACTATGACCATTTTATTTGCCTTATTAGTATAGCTTTCCTCTGAGGCGGCCTATGAGAAATCCTCCCACAGTGGGAGATGGTCTTTCCTTTATTTATTTTCTTATATGTTTTGGGTTTTGAACCCTTTAAACAATAAATAAACAATTTCAACTTAAACAGAAATAAGACTTACAGTAGTATTTATTTGTTTTAAAGGGGACATTTATGTCCATGCTGACCTTCATGGAGCAACTAGCTGTGTAATTAAGAATCCAACAGGTAATGTAATTCATTCTGTTATTCAGAACTTTAATTCTTTTGTTTAAACTATTTTTAGTATAAGAGAAAAAACACTAATAGAGATAAGGGACCCTTTATTGTAATGATGTTTCAGTCCATCAGTAAGATATAGAGTAGAAATAAAACAGAAAGACTGTAGAGAAAATCAATAAAACCAAAGTTAGTTCTTTGAAAAGATCAATAAAATTGATAAACCTTTAACTATACTAAGATTCAAATTCCTAAAATCTATAGGACTTTTAAAGAAGACTGAACATCAATCCTTCATAAACTCTTCCAAAAGACAGAAGAGACAGGAACTTTCTAACTCATTCTATGGGACTAGTATTACCCTAATAACAGACAAAGACATCACAGTGAAGGAAACCACTGATCAATATCATTTATGAATAGAGACACAAAAATCCTCAACAGACTATTAGGAAATTGAATCTAGCAGAATATTATAAGGATTATGCATATGATAAAGTGGGATTTATTCCCAGGAATACAAGGTTAATTTAACGTATGAAAATTAATCAGTGTAATATAGTATATTAGTAGAATAGAGGATAAAAACCACATGATGATCTCAACTAATGCAAAAAAGCCTTAAAGCCTTTGGTGGTAATCTAGTATTCATTTGTGATAAAAATACTCAACAAACTAAGAATAGATGGACATGTCCTCAAGTTGGTAAATAACATCTATAAAAAATTCACAGCTAAAAGCCATGCTTAGTTGGGAAAGACTCAGAGCTTTTCCCCCAAGATCATAAATAAGATGAACACATCTGTTCTTGCCATGCTTCTACTCAACATCGTATGGAGGTTCTGAGTAGGCAATTAGGCAGTGAAAAGTTTAAAATATCCAAATTGGTAAGGAACAGATCAGAGTGTCTCTGTTTGCAAATGGCATAATCTTATATATTGAAAACCTTAAGGAATCCACCAAAAATTATTAACAGGTTCAGCAGTATCTAGGGTATAAGGTCAGTATATAAAATGTCAGTTATGTTTTTATATACTAGTAATGAGCAATATTCGGAGAAGGCAGTGGTGCCCCACTCCAGTACTCTTGCCTGGAAAATCCCATGGACAGAGGAGCCTGGTGGGCTGCAGTCCATGGGGTTGCTAAGAATCAAACACGACTGAGCAACTTCACTTTCACTTTTCACTTTTATGCATTGGAGAAGGAAATGGCAACCCACTCCAGTGTTCTTGCCTGGAGAATCCCAGGGACGGGGGAGCCTGGTGGGCTGCTGTCTGTGGGGTCGTACAGAGTTGGACACGACTGAAGTGACTTAGCAGCAATGAGCAATATTAAGAGGAAATTAATAAAACATCCTCTTATAACAGCATTGAAGAAGAATAAAATATTTAGTAACAAACTTACCAAAAAGTAAGACATATACACCAAACTACAAAACATCATTGAAAGAAATTAAAGAGCTAAATAAATGGGAAGATTTCCAGTGTTTATAAATTGGAAGTCTTAATATTGTTCTGATGGCAGTATTTCCCACACTAATCAACAAATGTGGTGCAGTCTCTCTCACCACTGCCTGTTTTTGCAGAGATAGACAAAATTCATCCTAAAATTCATGTGGAAATGCAGAGAAACCAGATTAGCCAAATCATTCTTGAAAATGGAGAACAAAATTAGAGTCCTCACACTTCCTCAAAACCTCCTACAAAACAGCTATCAGTGTAGTATCAAGGCAGTGTGGTATTGGTATGAAAATGAACTGATAGATTAATAAAGAGAATTGAGATTCCTTGTTTATAGTCAGTTGATTTTTACCAAGTGTGCCAAGGCCATTCAGTAAGGATAGAATAATCTTTTCAACAAATAGGTCTAGGGCAATTAATATCCATGTGCCAAAGAATGAAGTTAGAAATAGAAACTTCTACCACTTATAAAAATGAACTCAAATACATCATAGACCTAAATTTAAGAGCTAAAACTCTAAGACTGTTAGAAGAATATTCGCTCTGGAAGTCATTGGCTTTGGTGTCATTTTAGATATGACACCAGAAGCATAAGCAACCAAAGAAAAAGATGTAAATTAGAGTTATGCAAAAACTAAAACTTTAATTCAAAGGACTCTATCAAAACAATTAAAAGACACTCTACAGAAATGGGAGAAAATATTTTGAAATCATTTATCTGATAAAGGACCAATATCCAAAAAACTCTAGAACTGTTTTGACTCAACAGTAGAAAGGCAATTTTAAAATGAACAGTTTTTAAAATGTCAAATAGATGTTTCTCTAAAGATATACAAGTAGCCCACAAGCACATGATAAGATGCTTGGCATCATTCATCCATTAAGGAAATGCAAATCAAAACCACAGTGAAATGCCACTTAACACCCACAAGAATAGTTGAAAAACACAGTGGAAATTCCTAGCGGTCTAGTTATTAGAACTCCAAGCTGTCTGTGCTGAGGGCTCAGGTTCAGTCACTGGTTAGGGAAGAAAATTCCACAAGCCACAGAGGGTGGGGAAAAGTCCAAATAAAAAAGCCAAAAACAGTAACAAGTTGGTGAAGTTGTGGAGAGACTGGATTCTTTATATACTGCTGGTGGGAATGGACAATGATCTAGCTGCAATAGGAAATAGTTTGATAGTTTCTGAAAAAGTTAAACATAGAATTTACCATGTGACCCACTCTTAGATATATACCCAAGATAATTTAAAAGTGTCCAAACTTGTTTGAAAATATTTATAATAGCCAAGAAATGGAAATACCCTGTATCTCTGTTGTTATTGTTGTTTAGTCACTAAGTTGTGTCCCATTCATTGCAACCCCATAGCCCACCAGGCTACTCTGTCCATGGGATTTCCCAAGCAAGAATACTGGAGTGGGTTGCCATTTCCTCCTCCAGGGGATTTTCCCAGTACAGGGATCAAACCTGAGTCTCCTGCATTGGCAAGTGGATTCTTTACCACTGAGCAACCAAGGAATCCCCAACCTGTATCTCTGTCAATTGATTAATAGATATAATGTGGTATATCTATAAAGTAGAATATTATTCAGTCTTAAAAGGAAATGAAGTATTGACAAATGCTCTAACATGAATGAACCTTGAAAACATGCTAAGTGAAAGAAGCCAGGTTTATATGATTCCATTTATATGAAATCCCGAAATAGAAAATAGAAATAGAAAATCCATAGAGACAGAAAGTAGATTAGTGATTGCCAGTGGCTGGGAAAAATGAAAAGTGACTGTTAATAGATACAGAATTTCTTTTGCAGATGATGAAAATGTTCTGGAATTAATGGTAATGATTGTATAGCTTTATGAATATATAAAAACTCAGAATTGTATACTTTAAAAGTGAATTTTATAGTATGTGAATTATATCCCAGTTTTAAAATATTTGAATTCTTACTTAGGGATCTGTTAATATGCTCTTGATTTTTACTTTTTAGGCAATATAGTAATTCTGGTAACCTTTAAATAGGTTTTTCTAAATTATCCTTTCTAGAATGAGGTTAGAATTACTGATGGATATTTTCTGAACTTATTTACTTAGACCATTTAAAAACCTGCTGTATTAAAAAAAAAAAACCTGCTGTATAAAGACATTTTTTAAATAAAAATAGTAACTCCATAACTACTGAAGTTAAAGTGTGATATTGTTTTTTAAAATATAAGAGAAATGAACCTGTCATCCTGTATATGGTTTTCATGTCTTGCTCTAGAAAGTCCGTACTTCGGTACTGAAACGTTGTAGTATTGTTACAGGAGAACCGATTCCCCCTCGGACCTTGACTGAAGCGGGCACAATGGCTCTTTGCTACAGTGCTGCTTGGGACGCTCGAGTTATCACTAGTGCTTGGTGGGTGTACCATCATCAGGTAATAAGGGCTGTGGTCCTGTTTCTTAATTTAGTGAGAAGGGTAACTGTTCCAAATTTTGAGGGTATGGAATTGAACAAGGCAGATAAAGTACCTTGTGATGGAGTTGACATTTTGATATTGAAGAAAAATATATAGTGGCAGGTAACAAGGTATTTTTAAAGCATAGTAAGGGGATAGAGTATGATACAGGCTACCATTTTGAATATAGTGTCAGGGAGAGCCTTTCTGGACGGGTAAGATTTGAGCAGAGACTTAGAGCAATCCATGCAGTTATATTGGATAGACTATTCCAGGTCAGTTATTACTGACACACTGACCTAAAAGGTCTTTCACCTGTTCATCTTTGTTGAAATTTTCTGAATTCTCTGGCTTTTCTTGTAAAGTAGGTTATCAGTGGTGGTGGTGTTTTTTTTTTTTCTATACCCTTGATTTTAGTAATTGCCATTTTTTTGTGGTTAATGCTATTTTCTTGATGGTACTTCATTCTATATATGATTTCACATTGCTTTTCAAAGTCTTAAAGTTACACAGCAAGATTTAAAAAGTTCAATACTGTTATCCTCCCTTAGATTTAGTTTCATTTTATATTTGTTTATATTTGTTTTCTGCTGTGCTGTGATACTGTGTTCTTAGGAAGTTAATATCACTTCTGGGGTTATTTTTTCTGCCTTTTGTACAGTGTAATAAAAATGGCTTTAATTCTTTTATGAATAGATTTTTTTAGTGTGCTTTTAATCCCTTGCATACCTATTACTAGTAAAGATACTCCCAGATTTGGGTGTTTCACAGATGTGTAAAATTTTTTTTTAATTGTGGATTATATTGCTCACTTCCTATTTTGCCAAGTTAGAATATATTTTTAAAAATAAGCTATTATCCTTATTCACTAAAATGAAAGGTTATTTCATTACCCCCCCCAATAAATAAGATGAAAGATTATTTCATTCCCCCTGCCCCCCACTACCGGCCAGGAAAAAAATCATCTCAGGAAAGGATTTAATGTAATGGAGTTAATATAATATAGTTTTATACCTTTATGTTAAGCTTGGTCCATGGTATTTGAAAATGATTGATGTAGTATATCCTTCGTTATTTATTCTCTTTGTTACCGACAAAGTTACACCTATCTTTGAAGAGATATTTATCCTTTCAGTGTTAAGAATTTTTGCTAAATTATAAACTTTTCAGGACATACTGCTGTTTACTTTAATATGGCTTTACTTTCTCAGGTGAAAATTTTAAAAATGTATTTACGACAAGAGTATAATGTATCATTGTGTTTCTCAGGTATCTAAAACAGCACCAACTGGGGAATATTTGACCACAGGAAGCTTCATGATAAGAGGTAATGTCTTGTTAGTGGATTGTGGAGACAGGTTTGAAGACCATCTGCTAATAATCTTAGAACAGAAACTAATAATTCTGATTTCATATATGAAGTATGTTATTAAATAAGGAAGATTTTACTGTGGTTTGGCAAATTTAGCATTTGACATGCTCATGCCATATATATTTTTATTAATGACAATGTTCTTTCACATAGTTTACGTTTATAAGGGTAAGAAAGTAAATAGCATGACCTTTTTTCTAAAAATAGGTTTTTCAGGATCTGACTAACCCAGAAGATGAGAGCAAGCATTCATATTTTTTCTTTCTTAATTCTTATTCCTATACATGATACCAAAGTCTGTTAATGGAAAATGTTGCTTGATGACAGCAAAAAAAAAAAAAAAAAGAATACTTTTGACTACTGTATCAGATACATTATAAGCATAAAATGCAGAAAATGGAATTTTTTAAATGTACATTATCTTTGCAGGAAAAAAGAATTTCCTTCCTCCTTCACATCTAATGATGGGGTTTAGCTTCCTCTTTAAGGTATTCTTTTTTTTTTTTTTTCCTGATTTTCACTAGTCTTTCCTAAAGTTCCACCAATGAAAAGAACTGTTTCTGTAGGTAGATGAGTCTTGTGTTTGGAGACATCGGGGTGAACGAAAAGTCAGAGTGCAGGATGAAGACATGGAGACACTCGCAAGTTGTACAAGTGAACTCATATCAGAAGAAATGGAACAACTAGGTTAGTATACAGATTTTAATAAAGTAGCTTATAATGTTTTCCATTGTCTAGTTTTGCTTCTGAATTTTTAGAAGATCGTCTCTTTTGGGATAATTAAAATTTCAAAAATACCCAACTTGTTATCAACCTTATTGAATTTTCATTTTTGAAATGTTCAATATACTTCTAGTGAATTATAAAGTGTTTAATTGAATCCATAACCAATACTTGAATATATGTTTATATTGTAAAACTTCAATATTTAATGCATGCATGTATGCTAGGTCGCTTCAGTTGTGTCCAACTCTTTGCAGCCCTCTAAACTGTAGCCTGCCAGGATCTCCTGTCCATGGGATTCTCCAGGCAGGAATACTGGAGTGGGTTGCTGTGGTCTTCTCCAGGGGATCTTTCTGACCCAGGGTTCGAACCTGGGAATCTAAGGTCTCCTGCATTGACAGGCGAGTTCTTTACCACTAGTGCCACCTGGGAACCCCGGTATTAATGAATAATAATACATAAATGTGTTTATCAGAGATAGACTCAGGTATATATAAATAAGTATTTACTTTTGGATTTAGGATTTAGAAACAATACAGAGATGAGTTATTATACATGCAGTTTCTTATGAGAATTTACCTTGACTTAATAATATATTTGCTTCAAGTAGAGAACAGCTATGGTTGCTGGAATAAATTAACCTGCCTACCTAAAAGAACTAGGGAATATATGCCCTCGAAGTTATTTTTACATATTCTACAGTCATTGCTTCTTAATAATATCTCATTATTTCACTTAACAACTGCTGCTGTACATGGTTCTGTTTTATTGAGTTTTCACTATGTTCCTGACATGAATACTTTATTTACATTATTTTTTATTGAATTCTCACAACCATCCTTGGTTGGTGGCATCTTATTTTTATAGGTGAAGTTCCTGGAGAAGATGCAGGAAACACGGGTTTGATCCTTGGTTCAAGAAGATCCCCTGGAGGAGGGCATGGCAAACCACTCCAGTATTCTTGCCTGGAGAGTCTATGAACAGAGGAGCCTGGTGGCTCTCAGTCCATAGGGTCGCAAAGAATTGGATGTGAGGCAATGGCACCCCACTCCAGTACTCTTGCCTGAAAAATCCCATGGACGGAGTAGCCTGGAAGGCTGTAGTCCATGGGGTCGCTGAGGGTCAGACACGACTGAGCNTGTATTAAAAAAAAAAAACCTGCTGTATAAAGACATTTTTTAAATAAAAATAGTAACTCCATAACTACTGAAGTTAAAGTGTGATATTGTTTTTTAAAATATAAGAGAAATGAACCTGTCATCCTGTATATGGTTTTCATGTCTTGCTCTAGAAAGTCCGTACTTCGGTACTGAAACGTTGTAGTATTGTTACAGGAGAACCGATTCCCCCTCGGACCTTGACTGAAGCGGGCACAATGGCTCTTTGCTACAGTGCTGCTTGGGACGCTCGAGTTATCACTAGTGCTTGGTGGGTGTACCATCATCAGGTAATAAGGGCTGTGGTCCTGTTTCTTAATTTAGTGAGAAGGGTAACTGTTCCAAATTTTGAGGGTATGGAATTGAACAAGGCAGATAAAGTACCTTGTGATGGAGTTGACATTTTGATATTGAAGAAAAATATATAGTGGCAGGTAACAAGGTTTTTTTAAAGCATAGTAAGGGGATAGAGTATGATACAGGCTACCATTTTGAATATAGTGTCAGGGAGAGCCTTTCTGGACGGGTAAGATTTGAGCAGAGACTTAGAGCAATCCATGCAGTTATATTGGATAGACTATTCCAGGTCAGTTATTACTGACACACTGACCTAAAAGGTCTTTCACCTGTTCATCTTTGTTGAAATTTTCTGAATTCTCTGGCTTTTCTTGTAAAGTAGGTTATCAGTGGTGGTGGTGTTTTTTTTTTTTCTATACCCTTGATTTTAGTAATTGCCATTTTTTTGTGGTTAATGCTATTTTCTTGATGGTACTTCATTCTATATATGATTTCACATTGCTTTTCAAAGTCTTAAAGTTACACAGCAAGATTTAAAAAGTTCAATACTGTTATCCTCCCTTAGATTTAGTTTCATTTTATATTTGTTTATATTTGTTTTCTGCTGTGCTGTGATACTGTGTTCTTAGGAAGTTAATATCACTTCTGGGGTTATTTTTTCTGCCTTTTGTACAGTGTAATAAAAATGGCTTTAATTCTTTTATGAATAGATTTTTTTAGTGTGCTTTTAATCCCTTGCATACCTATTACTAGTAAAGATACTCCCAGATTTGGGTGTTTCACAGATGTGTAAAATTTTTTTTTAATTGTGGATTATATTGCTCACTTCCTATTTTGCCAAGTTAGAATATATTTTTAAAAATAAGCTATTATCCTTATTCACTAAAATGAAAGGTTATTTCATTACCCCCCC
>SJYV01036637.1:714875-747617 GCA_006410875.1 Neotragus pygmaeus
AAAAAAAAAAAAAAAGAATACTTTTGACTACTGTATCAGATACATTATAAGCATAAAATGCAGAAAATGGAATTTTTTAAATGTACATTATCTTTGCAGGAAAAAAGAATTTCCTTCCTCCTTCACATCTAATGATGGGGTTTAGCTTCCTCTTTAAGGTATTCTTTTTTTTTTTTTCCTGATTTTCACTAGTCTTTCCTAAAGTTCCACCAATGAAAAGAACTGTTTCTGTAGGTAGATGAGTCTTGTGTTTGGAGACATCGGGGTGAACGAAAAGTCAGAGTGCAGGATGAAGACATGGAGACACTCGCAAGTTGTACAAGTGAACTCATATCAGAAGAAATGGAACAACTAGGTTAGTATACAGATTTTAATAAAGTAGCTTATAATGTTTTCCATTGTCTAGTTTTGCTTCTGAATTTTTAGAAGATCGTCTCTTTTGGGATAATTAAAATTTCAAAAATACCCAACTTGTTATCAACCTTATTGAATTTTCATTTTTGAAATGTTCAATATACTTCTAGTGAATTATAAAGTGTTTAATTGAATCCATAACCAATACTTGAATATATGTTTATATTGTAAAACTTCAATATTTAATGCATGCATGTATGCTAGGTCGCTTCAGTTGTGTCCAACTCTTTGCAGCCCTCTAAACTGTAGCCTGCCAGGATCTCCTGTCCATGGGATTCTCCAGGCAGGAATACTGGAGTGGGTTGCTGTGGTCTTCTCCAGGGGATCTTTCTGACCCAGGGTTCGAACCTGGGAATCTAAGGTCTCCTGCATTGACAGGCGAGTTCTTTACCACTAGTGCCACCTGGGAACCCCGGTATTAATGAATAATAATACATAAATGTGTTTATCAGAGATAGACTCAGGTATATATAAATAAGTATTTACTTTTGGATTTAGGATTTAGAAACAATACAGAGATGAGTTATTATACATGCAGTTTCTTATGAGAATTTACCTTGACTTAATAATATATTTGCTTCAAGTAGAGAACAGCTATGGTTGCTGGAATAAATTAACCTGCCTACCTAAAAGAACTAGGGAATATATGCCCTCGAAGTTATTTTTACATATTCTACAGTCATTGCTTCTTAATAATATCTCATTATTTCACTTAACAACTGCTGCTGTACATGGTTCTGTTTTATTGAGTTTTCACTATGTTCCTGACATGAATACTTTATTTACATTATTTTTTATTGAATTCTCACAACCATCCTTGGTTGGTGGCATCTTATTTTTATAGGTGAAGTTCCTGGAGAAGATGCAGGAAACACGGGTTTGATCCTTGGTTCAAGAAGATCCCCTGGAGGAGGGCATGGCAAACCACTCCAGTATTCTTGCCTGGAGAGTCTATGAACAGAGGAGCCTGGTGGCTCTCAGTCCATAGGGTCGCAAAGAATTGGATGTGAGGCAATGGCACCCCACTCCAGTACTCTTGCCTGAAAAATCCCATGGACGGAGTAGCCTGGAAGGCTGTAGTCCATGGGGTCGCTGAGGGTCAGACACGACTGAGCGACTTCACTTTCACTTTTCCCTTTCATGCACTGGAGAAGGAAATGGCAACCCACTCCAGTGTTCTTGCCTGGAGAATCCCAGGGACGGGGGAGCCTGGTGGGCTGCCGTCTGTGGGGTCGCACAGAGTCGGACACGACTGAAGCGACTTAGCAGCAGTTAGCAGAAGCAACTGAGCGCACACACATGCACAACTGGACCATATTATTACCACTAGATGGTGTTCCTTTTGCAAAAGTGTGAACACTTGGCTTTGTGCCAGTTACATAACTTGTTTTATACTTCAGTTCTCATGTGCAAATTATAAAATTGGCAGNAAGCAACTGAGCGCACACACATGCACAACTGGACCATATTATTACCACTAGATGGTGTTCCTTTTGCAAAAGTGTGAACACTTGGCTTTGTGCCAGTTACATAACTTGTTTTATACTTCAGTTCTCATGTGCAAATTATAAAATTGGCAGAATTTCTATAACTGCTTCTATTTTTCTCGTTTTGGAAATAACAAAAAAAAGATACAGTTTTCATTGCAGAAATGATTGCAATGTCTAAAAAATTTATTGTGCTATAGGATCTTAGAGATCCTTTATTCCAGTCAATTCATGATAGAGAGTATCCTTTTATCTAACTCAGAGTAACCTTTGGGGAGGATCCAGTATTTTTCTGGTGATGTCTTGGAGAAGGACAGAGTGAATAGAATATTTTTGTGAAGTTTTCAAGGAAATCATTTAACTTGGTTGTGCTGATAGCACTCTGACTTTCCTTATTGTAATTTAGCAGATGGGGGTGAAAGTAGCAGTGAAGAAGATAAAGACGAATTACATGAAACTCCTGTGGAAGTGGAGCTCGTGACGGTTGACCAAGAGGATATTGCTATTCAGAGTGGTGGCAATGAACTAAATGAACTAATTCAGGAAGAAAGCTCTGAAGATGAAGGAGAATCTGAGGGGGTGGCAAAAGATCAGGAACCTGTTGGTGAAATGAAGGATGAAGGAGAAGAGACATTAAATTATCCTGATACTTCCATCGACTTGTCCCACCTTCAGTCCCAAAGGTAATTTCAAAGCCATAATTTTCAGTCTTATTTTGTAAGCTGGGAGTGATGACCTTATAAAAATAATGCCAAGATTGACTTCAGTGCTTTTACCCTCCATTGTCCTGCGATCTTACTGTCTGTTCACCATTTGATAAGGGGGTAGAACTCTCTTAAATTCTCAGGACCCAGGGTGGAAAAATAGAGTAAATGTGAAAATTGCCAAACTAGATGAAAATAGAAACAAGTTAATGTTTATAAATTCTAATAATAAAAAGGCAATTACACTTTTTTTTTTAAAAGAGTGTGGCGCAGAGGTTAAAGCATCTGCCTGCAATGTGGGAGACCTGAGTTCGATCCCTGGGTTGGGAAGATCCCCTGGAGAAGGAAATGGCAACCCACTCCAGTATTCTTGCCTGGAGAATCCCATGGATGGAGGAGCTTGGTGGGCTACTAGTCCACGGATCACAAAGAGTCAGACACGACTGAGCAACTTCACTTTCACTTTAGTCTTTAATGTCTCACAGATCACTAGGTAAACAATACCATAGGTATAAAAACTTTATTGAGTAGTTAAGAAAGGCTTAGGAGTGAGACCAGTATTGAGTCTTAAAGTGGGTCCTTGGGCAAGTGACTGAGTCTAAGCTTGTTTCCTTCTTGGTGAAAAGAGAATGGTACCACCCTTCATAGGGTTTTTGTGAAGGATATATGCATGTAAAGCATCTCGCAGTGCCTGGCATATTATAGGTGTCCAATACATGTCAGCTATTTAAGAATATAAAGTGAGACAATGAGCAATTTTTTTTTTAGGATGAGCAATTTGATTATACTTTTTCTAATTTTACCAAATTTGAAAAGGTATAGCATTGCCAATAATTAATTAGGAGAGTGATATGGGAATGTTTGGGGACTTTGAATGCCTGTAAAGGCTTGTGGATTCCTCTTTCTGTTTGTTTCCATAGGTCCCTCCAGAAATTGTCTTCAAAAGAGGAATCTTCTAATATGGTAACATTTTTCTTCAAAGTATTTTGAAGAATGTCATGTCATTCTCAATAAATAATAATTTTCTACTTCTTAATTTTGGCTTTTGAAAAATTAACAGCAGTGATGTTATTGTTTGTATTTGCCTCTGTTTTTCTCTTAATTTTATTAGAGTGACAGCAAATTGCAGAGCCGAAGGCATTTGTCAGCCAAGGAAAGAAGGTAAATATACTTGTGTTATTTAACTGAAAAGCATCTATTTTTTATAATTGACAGTTCAGTTATGACAGATCACTTGGCTGTTATAAAGATCTCATTAAAATTACCAAGATTTAGCACAGATTTTGTTTTGTTTTTCACATTCAACTCTAATAGGTTTTTCTCTTTTAAGGGCCTAGTCTGCCACTATAATCAGATAGGTCAAGTAACACAAAACAGACCTTTTATTACATAAATATGTACAGTAATAATTGCAGTATATTAAATAGGCTGATTCTATGATACTATTGACAGAAGTGAAGAAGAATACAGGCATACCACATTTTATTTTGCTTTGCAGATTTTTAATTTTTTTAACACATTGAAGGTTTATGGTAACCCTGTATGGAGCCCATCGTTTTTCCAACATCATTTGTTTACTTCATGTCTCTGGATCATATTTTGATAATTCTTGCAATGTTTCAAGCTTTTTATTATTAATTGCTCAGGTGATCTGTGATCAGTGAACTTTGTTTCTATTATAAAGTGATTATGAGGCACTGAAAGCTCAGGTGGTGGTATTTTTTTTTTAGCAATAAAGTATTGATTAAGGTATGTTTTAATTAAGGTATATAATTGCTTTTTAAAGATATATTGCTTTGCACACTTGATATACTACAGGGTAGTGTAAGCATAAATTTATATGCACTGGGAAACCAAAAAAATTCATGACTTGCTTTACTGCAATAGTCTCTTTATTGCAATGGTCTGGAACAGAAATTGTAATATTTCTGAGGCATACCTGTACTGAAATTAGGCAATTTTTATGTAAGAGGAAGACTTGGGGGTTTTTCCTGTCTTTTTTTTTTTTTTTTTCCTTTAACATAGTAGGGCTTAGACGGCAAACAGACAAAGATAGAGTGAAAGGACAACCGAGACAACTACTGCAGGGTGAAAAAGACTACAACTGGTAAAGCACTCCAGAAAGAGGCCCTAGATTGGAATGGATAATAAACTCTTTTGTTTGATAATCTTTATAAATTATAGAAAACTGAGTGCTGGTATTTATGAGTATGGTATCATGCTAGATATTATGGTAGTATACAAAGAGGGAAAATAGAAAGTTTGTGCCTTCAAGAAGCTTTTGGGTCCTGGATTCAATAAGTAGCCATAAATCTGTAAACAATGTTATCTGAAAAGTGATACCGTATTTCAGGAATAAGAATTTTGTGCATTGGAGTGTTTTGGGAAATACCATGAGAAGTTTTTACCTTGAAGATATAGTTGCATCTTAGATAATACAAGGCAAGGTCAGAAACTTCAAGGAGAATTAGTATGATCAAAGAGGGAAGTGATAGGTATTTGGAAGTAAGGTTGAGAGTGCTTTGTGGAAATGGATAGGTAGATTGAGGTGGAAGGAACAAAATGTTCATGTTTGTGAATTGATAGTGAAATTGAATCAAAAGTGGAGAACCTAGAATAACAAGCTAAGTGTTTTAGACTTATCTTAAAAGTGATGTGAGGAGGGCTTTTGGAAGATTTTGAATGGGAATGTGACATAGGTAATAATGTAGAAGATCATGTAGAACAGATTTTGGGGGAAATATGGAGGAAGTCTGGGTGGTAGGTGATAAGGACTTGGACTAGAGCAGTGGCATTGGGAATGTGATTGCACAGTAATAGGATTTTCCTTTCCTCTTTATTTTCTAAGATCCATTTCTTCCACTAACAGACCCACAAGTGTTTGACTGAATATTTAACGTCTGCCAAGGCGATGGTGATACAAAGACTACAAATTCCTTTGCCTGACCATCAGGGTGTTGAGGGACTGAATGTGGCTACTGAATCAGGATAAGTCAAGGATGACAGTGTGTTGAGCCTGAATGCCAGGAAGAATCATAAATGCATGAAAGAAAATTTTTTAGCTTTTTCTTATGTGATGACTTGCATTCCATTTATACTGTAGCCTGGTGATAACAAGCAGAAAGCATGACCTCATACACGTTCCCTTCCATGTGTAATTTTTTTAGGGTATTAAGAATTTGAAATTCTAAGATTAAGATATTTTCCATTTCATTTATATTTAGGGAAATGAAGAAAAAGAAGCTTCCAAATGACTCAGGGGATTTAGAAATGACAGAAGGAAAGGACAAAGAAAAAGAAAATGCTCTACACATTGAAACTCATCAGAACACAAGCAAAAATGTCCCGGTTGTTCAGCCAATGAAACGAGGACAAAAGGTAATATTTAGCACTATATGATTCACAAGTGAAGTTGTGAGGTTCCTTTTTTAAGGTTTAAGTGAAACAGAAGAATAATCTTGTGTGACTTCCTTTGAAAATTAGTTGAAAAGATAGTGTTAAGGAGCAGAGAGATCACTTTCTGTTTTTTTAAGATCATCTATACAATAAACTCTCAAGTTATGTAGAAAAGGAATAGGAGATTGATTTATTTGCCAGGGACACTCAGCTAAAAACTGGCAGTGCTGATCTGATAATATAACTTAGTAGTTTCTTTTTCAATTATTAATGCAATTTTGGTTGAAGTGAAGTGAGCTTGCTTAGTCGTGTCCGACTCTTTGCTACCCCATGGACTGTAGCCCACCAGGCTCTTCCATCCATGGGATTCTCCAGGCAAGGTTATTGGAGTGGGTTGCCATTTCCTTCTCCAGGGGAACTTCCTGACCCAGGAATCGAACCTGGGTCTCCCTCACTGCATGCAGTCGCTTTACCCTGACCCAGGAATCGAACCTGGGTCTCCCTCACTGCATGCAGTCGCTTTACCCTCTGAGCCACCAGGGAAGCCCCAATTTTAGTTACAGTTCTTAAATATTTTATAAAAGTAGGGGATGAAGAAAGAGGAAGTAGTGGATGTAGACTATACTTTAAAAAATGTAGCTGTGTAGAGATTGTGAACTGAGGTATAGGTGTATCTTTAAGAAAATTAAATTCGTTAAAAAATTTTTTTTTAATTTAGTTTTCTTCTGCTGTGGAGTTTTTTATTTTTCGTTGTGCTAGGTCTTCATTGCTGCTTGGGCTTTTCTCAAGTTGAGGCAAGCAGGGGCTATTCTCTAGTTGCAGTGCACAGACTTCTCATTTCAGTGGCTTCTCTCGTAGAGCACAGGCTCTGGGCATGCAAGCTTCACAAGCTGTGGTATATGGACTCAGTTCGATTCCTGGACCAGGGATGAAAGGGGGAAAAAAATCAATTCTCCCTGTATTACTATGTAAATTCAACATGAAGTCATTCAAAAAAGAATTGAGATTTTTAATTAACATTCGAAAGTTCGCTTGAAAGAATACGTACCAGAAAATAGTTGAGGGAATCTTGAAAAAGAAGATGAAGGATGAATCTCCCTTCAGTTCAGTTCAGTTGCTCGGTCGTGTCTGACTCTTTGCGACGCCATGAAGCGCAGCATGCCAGGCCTCCCTGTCCATCACCAAATCCCGGAGTTCACTCAGACTCAGGGCCATCGAGTCCGTGATGCCATCCAACCATCTCATTCTCTGTCGTCCCCTTCTCCTCCTGCCCCCAATCCCTCCCAGCATCAGAGTCTTTTCCGATGAGTCAACTCTTCACATGAGGTGGCCACATGAGTTTCAGCTTCAGCATCATTCCCTCCAAAGAAATCCCAGGGCTGATCTTCAGAATGGACTGGTTGGATCTCCTTGCAGTCCAAGGGATTCTCGTCTTCTCCAACACCACAGTTCAAAAGCATCAATTCTTCGGTGCTCAGCCTTCTTCACAGTCCAACTCTCACATCCATACATGACCGCTAGAAAAACCATAGCCTTGACTAGACGGACCTTAGTCGGCAAAGTAATGTCTCTGCTTTTGAATATGCTATCTAGGTTGGCCATAACTTTTCTTCCAAGGAGTAAGCGTCTTTTAATTTCATGGTTGCAGTCGCCATCTGCAGTGATGTTGGAGCCCAAAAAATCTCCCTACTAGGTAATAAAACATTTACTGTTAGACTTTCTAAAACAGAATGGTATTAATGAACGGCCAGGTAGAAAAGTGAAGCAGAATAAAATCTAGACACAGAAGGATAAATTGTGTTTTAAAGGGGATGCAGCATTCAAAACTAGTGGCTAGTCATGTCTTAAAAAATACTAAAGTAAATATCTGATGGAGAAAAGAACCATCAATGTAATTGAAAGAAAGGGCAAGTTGCAGGGTAGGGGGTAGATCAGAGAAATGTTTATGTAAACAAGGGGAATTTTTTCACCCATCAAATTAATAGATAATGTGTATTCAGTCATTCAGTACAAGTTTGAATATATACCATGGGACTTCCAATCAAGAGTCCTAACAGTGCATTTACCCTCTGACTCAGCAATTCCTATTTTTAGTCCTTTATCTTAAAAAAAGCCGTATGTATGCACTAAGGGTATTTGTCCAGTTGATAGTATTAAGCAGTCTTGCTGAGTATTTATCATTTCATCTACAGATGAAGAAGGCAATGGCAACCCACTCCAGTACTCTTGCCTGGAAAATCCCATGGACAGTGGAGCCTGGTGGGCTGCCGTCTATGGGGTCACACAGAGTCGGACATGACTGAAGTGATTTAGCAGCAGTAGCAGCAGCTATAGATGAAATTTAGGCAGTCTGCAAATAATGGCTTTTCTTTTCTTTCTCATTTTCTTGTACTGACTCAGACATCAGTACAGTGTGGAATAAAAGTAAGAATAGCATGCCTCTTTGTGATAGTAATACAGTAAAGGGACTAATTCTAAGATTTTTAACATTGTATTATGTTTCTTATGGGTTGTTGGTAGATATCCTTTACAAAGGGGTAGTTTTAATAATCATGAGTTAAATTTTATTGAATGCTTTTTCTGCATCTATTTTTTCCCTCAATGAGTTCATGTGGTGTAAATTACATAATAAAACCCCTTAATACTGGCCTTGCCTTGTTTGGGTATCTAGGTGATACCAGCTTCATAAAGTAAGTTTGGTACTTTTCCTTTTAGATGCTCTCTGAAAGTGAAAGTGATGTTGCTCAGTCGTGTCCGACTCTTGGAGACCCCATGGACTGTAGCCTACCAGGCTTCTCTGTCCATGGGATTTTCCAGGCAATATAGTACTGGAGTGGATTGCCATTTCCTTCTCCAGGGGATCTTCCCAACTCAGGGATCGAACCCAGGTCTCCCACATTGTAGACAGGAGCCACCAGGGAAGCTCTCTAGTACTTTGTATTGGAGAAGGAGATGGCACCCCACTCCAGTATTCTCACCTGGAAAATCCCATGGACGGGGGAGCCTGGTGGGCTGCCGTCTATGGGGTCACACAGAGTCTGACACGACTGAAGTGACTTAGCAGCAGCAGTAGCAGTACTTTGTATATATATATAGTGGAGATCATTTGTTCCTTGAAATTTTTTTTTAGCAATTGGGCCTGATGTTTAGGGATATCTGGCTTCCCTGGTGGCTCAGATGGTAAGGAATCCCTGGGTTGGGAAGATCCTCTGGAGAAGGAAATGGCAATCCACTCCAATATTCTTGCCTGGAGAATTCGATGGACAAGGAGCCTGGCTGGCTACAGTCCATGGGCTCACAAAAGAGTCAGACACAACTGAGGAAGTAACACTTTCAGGGTAGGTTTTTAAGTACTTAATAAATTTCTTTAGTGATCATAACTCCATTCAGGTTTTTTTTTTTCCAAAGTTGGTTTCCCTAAGTTATATTTTGCCAAGAAACTATTCTTTTTGTTGAGTTTTCCATTTCTTGGTTCAGTTTATTGGTAATACTGTTCATTTTATTCTCAAGTTTTTTGTTTTTTTTGTGTGATGTAATGTACATATAAGTGGGCTTCCCAGGTGGCTCAGTGGTAAAGAATCTGCCTGCCTGTGCAGGAGACACAGTGGACCCAGGTTTGATCCTTGGGTTGGGAAGAGCCCCTGGAGGAATGGCAACCCACTCCAGTATTCTTGCCTAGAAAAATTCCATGGATAGAGGAGTCTGGCAGGCTGCAGTCCATGGGGTCTCCAAGAGTCGGACATGATTCAGTACACATGCTACATATATATAGTAATATGCAGATATTTTGCTTTTAGCTCAGTTTTTATATGCACATATATCTGTGAAACCAACACCGAGAACAAGACCCTTGAATGTTTATATTACTCCAGAAAGCTCACTCTTGCCCCTTTCTAAATAGTATTCCCACCAGAGAAAAACATGTCTTAATCACAATAGATTATTTTGCCTATTTTTGAACTTTATGTAGAAAAGCAATCACCCTTTATATGTCCCTGTCTCACGTCTTTCACTCAGCCTTGTGAACTATCCATGTGGTTGTAACTGTTCATTTGCGTTGCTAAATAGCGTCTGCCAGTTTCTGTCTACTATATTGTTCATCATTGAAGACCTGTATCTTTGAGATTCACAAATATGCATTTCTGTCCTGTATAGCTATGAGTGGAAATGCTGGGTTATAGCACACATGTTGTGTTTGGCTTAGTAGGTATTATCAGTTTTTCGGGGTACTTGTACCAGTTTCCCACCAAGCTGTGTATCCGAGTTCCAGTTGATTTATGTCGTCACTTTCATTTGGTATTGTTGGGGTTTTTCAAGTCATTCAAGTGAATGAAATCACTGAAATCTTAATTTAGCTTTTAAAAGTTGGGTTGTCCAACTTTTTCACTGATTTTATGAGTTCTTTGAAATCCTAAATCCATGTCTTGGTTATCTGTACTACAAGTATCTTTCATATTTTGAGACTTGCTTTTTCACTTCTGTAGTAGTTTTTTGGTGAGCAGCATTTGTCAATTTTAATTCAGTCTGATTTGTCAATTGTGTTTTTCGTGTCTTATTAAATCTTTACGATTTTATAAATTTGTTATTTGGGTCCTAGCTAAGACTAGTCAAGATGAAAGCCTTTGGAGGTGAAGCCTGTATGTCTATGGTTTTAAAAACTGGTCGAGTGATTTGGATGTGTACCCAGAGTAAAGAATCAGTAGTTTAATTGATGAAATCCAAGGTATTAAGAGTCTCTGCAATAAATACCCAGCTAAACTTTGCTGTACCGTTTCCTGTTCTTATGTGTATCTGGATGGCGACCATGTGTGATGACTAGCTGTTACTACTATGTTCTGTCTTTACATTATAATTTTGCCTTTCCTGTATTCCCAGATGCAGTGAATCAGTTCTGCTGTATTTCTTCCCTTCAGTTCTTGCTCAAGCTAAAAAGTCGTCTCCTTTCTCTAAATAATCTTAGATATAAAATTGTTTGCATTTAGAATATTTTGCATTAATTTACTCTTATTCTGTGTATCTTCTTTTTCCACAAGATGGTCAGTTGTTTGAAGGTGAGGACTATGGTTTATCCATCTTCAAAGACTCCATATTGTTTGTTAAAGTGGTGCCTTACTGAATAAGCATTTTGACAGTTAAAGACGTGCCTTTTCTTTATGTACATGTCTTAACGTTTTCTTACTGCTAAATTTTTCCAACAAAAAATTTTTTTCTTTTGTAGAGTAAAATGAAAAAAATGAAGGAAAAATACAAGGACCAAGATGAAGAAGAACGTGAGCTCATCATGAAATTGCTGGGAGTAAGTAGCATTTAATAATACTTTCATTTGTTTTTCAAGGGGCATCCAGACCACTGCCTGTCATATGCTGTGCATTCAGTACTTGGTTAAAGAACTGACAACACTGAAAATACTTTCAACGTTAACTGTTCTTCCCTCTATGAAGTCTGCAGGTTCGAACAAAGAAGAAAAAGGGAAAAAGGGAAAGAAAGGCAAAATAAAGGATGAACCAGTGAAGAAACAGCCCCAGAAACCTAGAGGTGGACCAAGAGTCTCGGACAGCATAAGGAAAGAAACTCCATCCCTTGAAGTTACCACTCATGAGTTACAAGACTTGGCTGTAGATGAACCACATGACGACAAGGTAAGACTACCACACATTGTGGGCTTTTGCTTCTTAATTAGGGTGACCAGTATCTCAAGGTTCCCAGGACTGGGGATTTACAGTGCTAAAATAAAACCAGGGTGAGTGGTAACCCTATTCTTAGAAATATATCCTAAAAGACCTTAATTTTAATCACTGTATATAAATTGGTTAGTGTTGGTTAGCTCCTAAAAAGTTTATCATAAGCCATTAGAAAATTTTATGGAGAAACTAGATTCTGGTGGAAATTTAGTTAAAACAGATAACTAGGATTATGTTGACTATGAATGAGAAATGAATTTGCACTTTTCTAATTTTTTCTATAAGAATATATACTGTATTACATGATATCAAATGTGACTACACAGTGTGAAATGTTAACATTTTTCCAGTTAAGATAGTTGCCTAGTTGTTCTATCAGCTGAGTACAAAAGTCTGGCCTTAATGTATATCTTCTTGCATGAATATATACATCTTTTTGAAATTCTGAACAAAGGATTTATTGTTTTATAAATTGGTAAAAAAATTTTTGTTTCACCTTTCTATTTTTATTCATGGCAGTTAAACTTTGGTTGTATTGTGTGCTCTATTCCATGCAGGCCTGAACAATGTTTTAGTGATGTTAAAACTCACTTTGTCTTCAGATTCTTGTATTACTTACTCTGTAAGCCTTACACTCAAATATTCATAACTGTTAAAATATTCATAATCATCAATGGGCTTCCAGCTGAGATGGTAAAGAATCTGCCTGCAGTGCAAGGAGACCTAGCTTCAATCCCTGTGTGGGGAAGATCCCCTGGAGAAGGAATGGCAAGCCCTCTCCAGTATTCTTGTCTGGATAATCCCATGGACAGGGGAGCCTGGTGAGCTGTACAGTCCATGGGGTTGCAAAGGGTTGAACCCAACTGAGTGACTAACACTTTCATTAGCTTATATTCTGTGGAAGTCTTTTTTTTAACTTTAGGGCACATCCTTTTTCTCTTTGAATGGCATCGCTTTCTCATATATTAGACACATGTATTAACTTGGTCTATCTTAATCAGTTTTTCTCTTCATAGATTTCAGTGGTATAGAGTTTCAATTTAAGTTACAACTGACTTCTAAATTTTTATATATTTGAAACAGGAAGAACAAGATCTAGACCAGCAGGGAAATGAGGTATGATTTTGTGTTGGGGTTCATACTACAACACTGACTGCAATCCAGGTCCCACAATATCTGGCATACAACTTCTAGCTAAAACTTTAAAAGGCCTAAAAAAAAAAAAGACTACAAGCTCTGGAGTAACACATTCTTGGGTTTGAATCTTAACTCTATTACATATAACTACAACCTTGGGAACATTTTTCTTTGTGCCTCAGCTTCCTCATCTGAAAAACAGGGATATAATTGCCTCTACTGGGAGAATTGTGTGAGACCTAAGATAGTATACATAGAGCATTTAGAAAAGTTCATGGCATATAGTAAGCACTGACTATACCAAGTGTTTTGTCCTAAATCTAAATTTACTCACATTGTTCGATAAATACAGGCAGTCTTCTAGGCAGCCCACAAAATGGGAACTTTAAGAAGCCCTAGAATTTCTCCTTAAGAACAGACATGAGAGATGACTGTCCTAATCCAGTTTCCCGACTTTGACATCTTTAACATTTGGGGATGGATAATTCTTTTTTGTGGGGAGTTGTCCCATCCCTGGCATCTACCCAATAATACGTGTCAATAATATTGTTTCTGCCCCCAGTGCTGATTCAGGTATGACAACCAAAAATGCCTCCCATTTTCTCCCTTTCTCTTAAATATATCTAAGTGTCATTTTGAAAACGGTCATTAAGCTCTGCTTTATATATAGCCCCAAAGGGTGAAAGATTATATATCTATTTATCAGAAAATGATAAAATGTATTGATTATTAGAATTTTCCTAGTTTAGGGCTGGTATAAATAGCTTTTGTAATTGTTTTTGTTTTCCCTTTTTAGGAAAATCTGTTTGACTCTTTGACAGGGCAGCCACATTCTGAAGATGTACTACTGTTTGCCATTCCAATATGTGCCCCATATACCACCATGACAAACTATAAGTAAGTCACTATGAGTTGACTCAAACAGCTGCCACAACATTGACTTATGAATCATTTTGTAATCTGTTTAGTAACACATGCAATTCCTTTTTAAAGATACAAAGTGAAACTTACTCCTGGAGTTCAGAAAAAGGGAAAAGGTATTTAAAATCTTTTTGTGAATTATGATTTTAAACATTTCTTGACTGAACAGAAGTAGATTCTTCTATTTTCTGCTTACAGCTGCGAAAACAGCCTTGAATAGTTTCATGCATTCCAAAGAAGCAACAGCAAGAGAAAAAGACTTATTCCGCAGTGTAAAGGTAAAGTATTCCCGTAGAAACCTCTAGAGATTGGTGGTACAGTGAAATGTGAGCAGTTATAATTTTTTTATTTTTGGTTTTGCATTGTTAGCAGATGGAAGCTGCAGCTATCATTTTGGTAGAAATTGCTGTCTTACTAGAAACAATATAAAATAAGTAAAATTATTTCAGATGAAAATTTTAGAAATGCCATTCTTTTGGCAGCAGAGGACATATAAAGATCATAAAAATGTGATTGTGAAAATATTCAGCCTTTTTTTTTTTTTTTTTTTTTTTGAAANAAAACTGACCTTTTCCAGTCCTGTGGCCACTGCTCAGTTTTCCAAATTTGTTGGCATATTGAGTGCAGCAGTTTCACAGCATCACCTTTTAGGAATTGAAAATGCTTAACTGGAATTTTATCACCTCCACTAGCTTTGTTCATAGTGATGCTTCCTAAGGCCCACTTGACTTTGCATTCCAGAATATCTAGCTCTAGGTGAGTGATCATACCATTGTGATTATCTGGGTCATGAAGATCTTTTTGGTATAGTTCTTCTGTGTATTCTTGCCACCTCTTCTTAATATCTTCTGATTCTGTAAGCCCCGTACCGTTTCTGTGCTTTTTGTGCCCATCTTTGCATGAAACGTTCCCTTAGTATTTCCAATTTTCTTGAAGAGATCTAGTCTTTCCCAGTCTATTGCTTTCCTCTATTACTTCCCTGGGAAGGCTTTCTTATCTCTCCTTGGTGTTCTTTGTAACTCTGCATTCAAATGGATATATCTTTCCTTTTCTCCTTTGCCTTTGGCTTCTCTTCTCTTCAGTTATTTGGAAGGCCTCCCTCATATAACCATTTTGGTTTTTTGCATTTCTTTTTCTTGGGGATGGTGGTACTTATGTCCATAGTTTTTCAGGCACTCTATCAGATCTCATCCCTTGAATCCAATTCTCACTTCCAGTTTGTAATCGTAAGGGATGTGATTTAGGTCATACATGAAAGAAGCCTATTATTCATAAACTTAAGAATCATCTAAATACTCTGCCTTTTTATGTAATTAAAATTTGTCACTAAATAAATCAGTAATAGATGATACACTGTTCCTGCATGGTGCAGGATTATTAGGATAGGTAAAGAAAACTTGTGTCTCAAGCAATGAAATATTTAAGAATAGCTAATAGTATTCTTACGGTCCTATTCCTTTTAGAGATACTTATGGGTTGTGAGTGTTTAAAATGATGTAGGAACTATGATTTCCTTGGGGGTTGGGTTAGAATGTGATTGTTTAATAGAGTTAGCCAGAGCTTAGACTTGTATTATTATTATTTTTCTTTGCTTTTCAGATCATTGTGTATTACTTCAGTACCAGTTTCTTTTGGCTTGGAAAAGAAGTAGCTGATACCAGTGCAGAATTCAAGTTGTCTGGCTAATGAAGTGGGAGACTGAATCTATGATATCTTAGCTTTTGACCCTGATTCTCTTTATGTTTTGATTGTCTGTATACAAAAGTGGTATTTTCTTGCCTGCTCTTTTCATTGATGTTGGGGATTGGATTTTCGAAACATGGCTTTTGGTAGTGTATACTGATAATGAATTCATTCCTGCTAATTGTGTTGGTAGACAGCAGCTGAGGTCATTAGTTAGCAGAAACAAAGTATTGAGCAGTGGATTTTACAAAAAATAAACCTAACTAACTTGGAAAGAGGGTTTTTTTTCCCAAAGGTGGCATATTAAAAATGTGAGCTTTTTTGGATTGTTCATTTTATGTAATACTTTAGTCTCAGTTGGATTACAGATGGTTTACAACTGTATTCAACTGACAACAGTTGGGATTGAATGCCAGAATGCATTTCTGTATCTTGCTTAAAGAGTTCTGTGTGCTGAAAATTAAAACGAAACACTTCTGCTTTATTTTACTTGAATATGTTAAAAAAAATGCTGAAACTTGGGATCAGATGGATGAAATTTGGCAAGAGAATCTGTGATTATTTTTTCTTTAAATGGCATTGTTGAAGAAAAAAAGCTACACGTATACCTTATAAAGCACTTTAAGAAGGACTTTTGTTCAAAGAAGTATGTATATTGGAGTTTTTTTCAAGTTGAAGGTAATATGGCTAATATAAACTTGAAAAGGGTCAGTGATCCTGTTCTTTATCCCTGTGTATATACAGTAAGAAATATTTGCCAAAGAAAGGGAGGAAGAACCAAGAAGAATTCTGTCTGGTGGGTCAGAGGAATTCCAGAGTGCTGCCAGCATTAGTACCAAAGTTAAACATTGACTGCTGCTGCTGTTGCTAAGTCGTTTCAGTCATGTCCGACTCTGTGCGACCCCATAGAGGGCAGCCCACCAGGCTCCGCCATCCCTGGAATTCTCCAGGCAAGAACACTGGAGTGGGTTGCCATTTTTCCTTCTCCAATGCATGAAAGGAAAAAGTGAAAGTGAAGTTGCTCAGTCGTGTCCGACTCTTAGCGACCCCATGGACTGCAGCCTACCAGGCTCCTCCGTCCATGGGATTTTCCAGGCAAGAGTACTGGAGTGGGTGGCCATTGCCTTCTCCAAAACATTGACTAAATGGCCCCCCAAAAGAATGCCATCATGTAAAACATTATTGAATATATAATGAACTAGATATATAGAATGGTAGGTAGGTGGGATTGTAGCTATCATATTCTTTACTGTTTTTATATTTTTTATTTTAAGAAACTATTTGGCAGTCCTAGCCCGCCCTTGCAAGTTGAAGCTGGATGCCCTGTTGTGAAACCTTCTTGACCCTTGGGTCTGCTGTTTCTGTCTGACTTTGGCTTCCCTGGTGGCTCAGATGGTGAAAAATATGTCTGTGTCTGGAAGATCCCCTGGAGAAAGGAATGGCAACCTGTTCCAGTGTTCTTGCCCGGGAAATCCCATGGACAGAGGAGCCTGGCAGCCTATAGTCGTGGGGCTGCAAAGAGTTGGACACGACTGAGTGGCTAACACACACACATAAGCATGAATTAGTAGATAAGCATGACAATGAAAATGTTTTCCTTGGGAGAGGGAGAAAGTTGTAATATGTGGGGCAAAAACAGATTGAGAACATAGATTTAAATTATCAATAAAACACTTAATTGTAAGGAATAGGATTAGGGAAGGAAATACCAGGACTTTGATGGAAACTGTTTCAGACTATGCTTTCGTTTTGAAGAACAACCTTCACCTTTGCATTTTCACTCAGGACTAGGAATATATGAGGAACAAACCTCTACCTTTCGGCTCTTGGTACAGTGATCATGGTGTGGGAAGTCTGCATTGCAGGTTTCAGCTTCAGGGAGTTGACCAAACCATCCTTCTCTGTTGCTTGTATAGTGGTAATCCTGATCCGAAACATTTGTGGCAGTGTGTTCCAGAGTAATAAACTAGATTCTCCTGGTTAATTTGTAAATGTCATAACCTAGTACTTTAGATTGGAAGGGATAGTAACATTGAAATATTTTATGTATGAAGCAAATCATGAAATATATTTAATATAAAATTTTCTATTTTAACCATTTTTAAGTCTACAATACAGTGGCATTCATTACATTCACAGCATTTTACAACCATTACCACTGTGTATTTCCCAAACTTTTTCCTTAAATGAAAACCGTGTATCTGTTAAATAATAAATCTACCCATTTTCTGTTTATTTCTANCCATTTTTAAGTCTACAATACAGTGGCATTCATTACATTCACAGCATTTTACAACCATTACCACTGTGTATTTCCCAAACTTTTTCCTTAAATGAAAACCGTGTATCTGTTAAATAATAAATCTACCCATTTTCTGTTTATTTCTACCGGTGGTTACCACTGATCTACTTTCTTCCTCTGAATTTGCCTGTTCTGTTTCACCTAAGTGGACTCATACAGTATTTGTACTTTTGTTTCTGGGTTATTTCAGTTAGCATATTTTCAGGCTTTATCTGTGTTGTGTATGTATCAGAATTTCATTTCATTTTGTGGCTGAAGAATAATCCATTGTATGTTTATACCACATTTTGTTTATCTTTATCTGTGGATGGATTCTTGAGTTGTTTCGACCTTTTGGCTGTTGTGAATAATATTGCATTAGATGTTGACCTACAGATATTTGAGTGTCTGTTTTTAATTATATTGGACATATATCTGAGAGTCAAATTGCTGGGTCATATGATTATTCTATAGTTAGCTTTTTGAGGAACTATAAAAACTGTTATCCACAGTAGCTGCATTATTTTACAGTCCCACCAGCAACAAACAGGAGTTTCAGTTTCTCTGCATCTTTACCAGCAGAGTAAATCTTTTATCATTTTTCTTTTTTAAGAAAAAAATTCTTGCTGCCCTAGTATATATGAAGAAGGATGTCACTGTGGTTTTGATTTGCATTCTTTTATGTCTAATTATGTTGAAGATCTTTATATGTGCTTATTGCCCATTTGTACATATACAAATGGAGGAATGTCTATTCAGGTCCTTTGACCATATTCTAATTGGGTTTTTGTATTTTTGTTGTTTAGTTTCAGAAGTTCTTCATATATTCTGGATATTAAACCCTGATAATCTGTAATGACATCTATAGATTCTCTTTTCATTGATAAGAGAATAATATATATTCTCTTTTGATAATATCTTTGGATGCACAAAAGATTTAAAGTTTGATGAAGTCCAGTTTATCTAGTTTTTCTCCTTTTATAGATTGTACTTTTGGTATCAAGAGTCAAGAATCCAAGGTCATGAAGATTCATCCTTTTTTCTCTGAGAGTTTTATGGCTTTTAGTGCTTATATTTAGGTAGTTGATCCATTTTGAGCTAAAAGTTTTAGAATTATGTGAGATTGATCATTGAATTTTGTAGTTACGAATAAGACATACTGTTTTTTTTTTTTTCTTTATAAAGATTTTGCATCATTAAGTTTGGTAGTTACTTTCTAAGTTCTACCTTGTGTAATGTTTAGTCATTATATATACCCTAGCTATTGAGTATCACCTAGTTAATGGAATTGATAATTTTAGCTCTTAAAATACAGAAGACAGTAGGAGGATTGAGAAATTTTGTTACATGAAAATGAAAAATTTTTTTGCATGACAAAAAACATAGTCAAGAGAGTTGGTAGACTAGAAGAAAATATCTGCAGTATATCAAGATAAAGGTTTGAGATCTCTAATATATAAATAACTCTTAAAACTTGAGAGAATAGACTGCAGTAATCTGATATAAAAGTGATCAAAATACAGTAAGGATAATCCCCCCAAAATGTATGACAGTGGCTCCATATGCCATTTTTTAAGCTGTTGGATAGACAAAAGTTAAAGTGTAGCAGTTGATGAGGGTGTGAGGAAACTGACACATACATTGCTGACAAGGCAGACTGGTACAACTCACTAATAATCTGGCAAAGCCCTGCATTTGCATTTGCCTTTTGACCTATCAGTTTTAGTTATAGGAATTTTTATTGAAGGTACAATTCCACTGATATGAAAATCCATATACAGGGTTATTTATGGGTCATTGCTTTCAATGTCCTACATAGAAGAGTAGTTGAATAAACTATGGTATATATATGATGTGTGTATGTATGCGTTTGTGTGTGTGTGTCTATATAAGTGTGTGTATGCAGCTGTAAAAAGAATGAAGAAGATATTTGAACTGGACTCTGATGAACTGATCTTCAGGATATGTTGTTAAGTGACAAAGAGAATATCTATAGTTTGTTGATGTTCAGTCCGCCCAGTTGTGTCCGACTCTTTGACCCCATGGACTGCAGTACCCCAGGCCTCTCTGTCCCTCATCATCTACCAAAGTTGGCCAAGTTCATGCCCATTGCATTGGTGATGCTATCCAGCCATCTCATCCTCTTGCGCCATCTTCTAGAACCTTCTTCCTTCAATCTTTCCCAGCATCAGGGACTTTTCCAATTAGTCAGCTGTTTGTATCAGATGACCAAAATACTGGAGCTTCAACCTCAGGATCAGTCCTTCCAATGAGTAATCTGGGTTGATATCCCTTAAGACTGACTGGTTTGATCTCTGTGCTATCTGAGGGACTCTCAGGAGTCTTCTCCAGTACCACAGTTCGAAGGCATCAATTCTTTGGCACTCTGCCTTCTATACAGTCCAGCTTTCATATGACTACTGGGAAGACCAAAGCCATGACTATATGGACCTTTGTTGGCTTAGTAATGTCTTTGCTTTTCAGCACACCGTCTAGGTTTGTCATAGTTTTCCTTCCAAGAATCAAATGGCCTTCTGATTTCATGACTGCAGTCATTTTAGAGCCCAAGAAGAGGAAATCTGTCACTTCAGTTCAGTCGCTCAGTCGTGTCCGACTCTTTGCGACCCCATGAATTGCAGCACGTCAGGCCTCCCTGTCCAACACCATTTCCCGGAGTTCACTCAGACTCACGTTCATTGAGTCCGTGATGCNATACAGCAGGGATAGTCTGTCTCTACACCGTGATGTCTGAAGCCTTGACTTGGAAGGCTCTATGGCTTAGGGCTGAAGTGATCTGGAAGTGTCTTCACTCACATGGCTACCCACTGATGTAGGCTGTCATCTGGGATCTCAGCTGGGATAGCCAGCTGGAACACCTATGCTCAGCCTCTTCAGGTAGCCTGGCTTCTTCACAGCATGCTTGCCTCAAGATCCTTGAACTTCTTCCGTAGTGGTGCAGGGCTCCATTGGTGAGCCTGCTAGTGGACAAAGTGGCAGGTGCATTACCCCTTGTGACCTACACTCGGACACCACACAGAACATTCTTTCCACCTTCTGTTGGTTATAAGCAAGCAATAACTGCCTACATTCTACAGAAGAGGAATTAGACTCCATCCCTTTTTTAAAAAATGTATTTTATTGCTGTTTATTTGGCTGCACCAGGTCTTTGATGTGGCACATGGGGTCTTTAGTTTTCTTTGTGGCTTGTGGTGTCTTTTAGTTGCAGCATATGAGCTCTTAGTTTGTAGCATGTGGGATCTTGGTTCCCTGACCAGGGATCAAGCCTAGGCTGCCTGCATTGGGAGTGCAGAATCTTAGCCACTTGGACACTTAGCCACCAGGGAAGTCCCTAGACTCCATCTCTTGTTGAAGGGAGGAGCAGCTGCAAGATTCTAAAAGGTAACACAAAACAGGAGCAAACGGAAAATATAATCTGTGGCTTATACAATATTCCACAAGTGAGTANGGACACTTAGCCACCAGGGAAGTCCCTAGACTCCATCTCTTGTTGAAGGGAGGAGCAGCTGCAAGATTCTAAAAGGTAACACAAAACAGGAGCAAACGGAAAATATAATCTGTGGCTTATACAATATTCCACAAGTGAGTACCATGGGAAGTGAAAGAGTATAAGGAAGGGAGAGGATATTCCAGGAACATGAAGTTAAGGAGGTTCCAATACTACAGAGACTGAAAGGGCCATCTTTCATTATGAGATATGGGTAGAGACTTGGCGAAAAATACCCAGAGGAAAAGAGTCCAGATCAAGGGAGTAATATATCTGGCATGCACACGGAGGTCATGGAGGGAGTAGAGTGAGCATGGAGGAAAAGTAATAGAAGGTATAGTTGGAAAAATAAAGGGGGCCTGACCATATAGTGCCTTATAAGCCACTAGAAGGACTTTAGGCTTTTACTCTGAATGGGATAGAAAGCTGCTGCAGAGCTTTGAGAAGACAGTGATAATTTCCTGACATTTTGAAAGACTGCTTCTAGCTACTATGTGGAGAATGGAAATGAAGGAACGTGTAAAAGTAGGGAAGCCAGTTGAGAGGCCACTGCAGTAGCTCAGTGGAGAGATGGTGGTGATTCACCTGGAATGTGGCAGCAGGGGTGGGAGAAGTGGTTGGACTATGAATGTATTTTAAGAGCCAACAGAATTTTCTAACACGTTATACATAGCAACTGAGAGAAACAGAGGAATCAAGGGTCACTCCAGGGCTGTTATCTGAGACACCGAAGGATGGAGTTGCCACAGTGAAAATGGGAACCTGCGAGTGGAACAGTGAGGATAAGGAAGGAGTGGGGAGTTCCTTTTTGAACTAAGCTGTCCAATAGATATCCTAGTGGAGGGGGGAAATAGTTAGCTGGATGTATGAGACTGGAATTTGGGAAAGAAGCCTGGACTTTGGAGAAAATCTGGGGAGTCATTGACATAGAGATGATACATGGCTGTTCAAAGTCAGTGAGTATAGACAGAGATGAGGACCAAGGACTCGGTCTCGCAGAATGTCAATGGTAAGATGTTAAAGCACTTTTCCTGGACCAGGCGTTGTACTGGTCTCTGGGAACTGAGAAGACAAGATGGAGTCTTTGCCTTATGGGGAAAGTGAAAGTCGTTCAGTCATTTCGAACTCTTTGTGACCCCATGGACTATACAATCCATGGAATTCTCCAGGCCAGAACACTGGAGTGCGTAGCCTTTCCCTTTGCTAGGGGATCTTCCCAACCCAGGGATCGAACCCAGGTCTCCCCATTGCGGGCAGATTCTTTACCACCTGAGCCACAAGGGAAGCCCAAGAATGCTGGAGTGGGTAGCCCTTCTCCAGCAGATCTCCACCCAGGAATCAAACTGGGGTGTCCTGCATTGCAGGCAGATTCTTTACCAACTGAGCTCATAGAGCTTACTCTTAGAGATGGGCATATAAACTGACTAGTTCACTGTTTAGTAAAATGTCACAATAGAGGCATCCTCAGAGCCTCCACTCTGAGGAGTGGGCATCCACTCCCATCACTTCATGGAAAATAGATGGGGAAACAATGAACACAGTGACAGACTTTATTTTCTTGGGCCCCAAAATCACTGCAGATGGTGACTGTAGCCATGAAATTAAAAGACGCTTGCTCCTTGGAAGAAAAGCAATGACAAACCTAGACAGCATATTAAAAAGCNTTTTTTTTTTTTTTTTTAGGACACGGATTTATCAAGAAACATTCCTGGCAAAGTGAAAGTGTCTGCACCCAATCTTCTGAATGTAAAAAGAAAATAGCTGAAATGAAATTCTAAAATATTTGAGAAGACTCAGTTTTATAGTCTTTTGGAAGTTCAGAGATGAAAACATCATGTAACAAGACTTCTGCATTTAAAAGTGAACTAACATTGCCTGGCTGTATTCGCCAAAACGACCTGGTTTTTTTCCAGTTTTATAAGAGAGAAAACACTATGATAGGATTTCCTAAAATATTTGTGGACAGCAAATGCTAATTGTAAACAACTGCTATTATTCTACATTTTCTTGAAATTCGGAAAGTTAATAGTAAGTATTCATTTCATGTTGTAACGAAATGGAATAGTGAAGTGGCTCAACTGGTTAGACTACTCTGAATTGGTAGTCTACTGTACATAACATCTAATATATCTATTACAGGCCAATCACAAGTTTTGTTTTTCCTGGTGGGGGTTGGGGTGGTTATACATTTAAGTCTTGAGGAAGTAGACTTCTGCCTTTACTCATATTAGACCAGATTTTAAATACAAATCATTCCCATGACTTGGCCTAAGATAAACACCTAGAAGAAATTGGTGTTGATACCTTCCACACATTTATATAATACCTTTACTTTTCATCTTCTTTCTTGTAATCTCATTCAGCTCTGTGCCTTTTTATTTTCCACCTCTAGTAATTATCAGTAGCATGTTACAGAGTATCTTAACCTGTAATATAAGTGCTCTTTCAGGTTTACCACTAAAGACTCCTGACCCAGCTTTTTTCTTCTGTCTCCTAACAATGGAGAATAGTCATACGTTATTTCCATTCTTTATGAGCTGTAAAAGCTGTTAACTTTGAAACAACTGAACAGGCTGCCTAGAGTCAACATGAGCAACTCCACTTGCCCCGGCCCTTACACCAAAGCACTGGGGTCGACTGGGCGGCCGTTGGTCCTTCCAAGGTTTCTTTAACCAGCTTAGTCCTATCAACAACCACTTTATGTAGTCTAGTGTTTTAAATTCAACATAACAGACTACTCAAGAAACAGCTAAAATATTAATGTCTTTAAAAAGTAACTTCACCATTTTGATACTGGTAGGAATAATTAATACAATGTTTCTACATAGACCCTGATGTTAGCAAATAGGAAATAATCATTCCTTTGGGTAAAAAGCCCAAGTATTAACTTCTGCTGTTAAATACATTTATTGTAAACTTCAGACACAAAAATAGGTTCTTTAGGCCATTCTCATGCACATTAAAACTAAAAAGCTGCAAACTACAACAGTGTATATAATTATACAAACGATTTCACTCTGATGTTTACAGAATTGCTGTCCATGCAAGTGATCAGAGGCATTATCTATGAAGCCTTAAGATCCAGAAGTGTTGTTACTACCAAACCTCTGATTAACACTGTGAAGTAAGTGTTTTGGAAGGCAGTTCCATGAGTTGGCTAACATTTCTTTAAAGCAGATGACAGCTTCTAAACTTAGCCTGAAAGTGGACAAAGAAAAATAATTTCACTTTACTGTTTAGAAGTATATTCACTTGAAAAACTACCAAAAAAGAAAAAGCACTTTAAAAGATTTTCATAGGAACTGGATAGTTTTATCAACGAGTTTATTATTGCCCTTAAATTATCCATAAACCTATTTTTTCAAAAACACTAAACTGTTTAAGAAACAATTTTAAATAAGTACTAAGTAAAAAAGTTACTTACCTTACAAGAGATTTTGGTTGAACTGAAAATATAAGTATTTCATTACTGTGTGCCTGAAAAATAGACAAGGATACATTAAAAGTACTTCACAAAGTTTCAGCAATAATATGAAGTGTACTTTAATAAAGGGTAGTGTACTTACAGCTCTGTGATGGACAAGAAGGTTATTGGCACACCCTCCAAACACAATTACTTCTCCTTCATCACTGGCACAAGCTGTATGCCATAATCTACATTTAAAACAAGAACTTGTTTGAAGTCACCCCAAACACCAAATTGATAATTTATACTAGAGAATAGAGATGATGAAACAAAGACTTTAGCGCAGACCAAAACAAAGTTGAGACACAGTTATCTCAAGGAAAAGCACAAAATGCTAGAAAAATCAATGTCTTTTATCTGGATATCATTCTTCTCTGGTCCATTCCTAATTTATGCAATGAGGAGTCTGAAATGAACAATCTGTTCTCTAGGTTTTTATGAGCAATAAAAGTCTTTGGGAGATGAGTGGTATAAGCGCTCTCCTTTTCATAGGCAGGGTCAGTTGTCCTTACACAAAACATCTGAGGAATGTTTTACTCTGCCTGAGTAAACAAAGCATCTTCAGGCCTGACTCTCTGGAAAGAGTATTTGTGCCAAAAGGCATCTTAGTGGCATGACTCTTACTACTTAGGTTAGAGGCGTGGATAAAAATGCAAGCTGCTGCTGCTGCTGCTAAGTGGCTTCAGTTATGTCTGACTCTGTGCAACTTCATAGACAGCAGCCCGCCAGCTCCCCCGTCCCTGGGATTCTCTAGGCAAGAATACTGGAGTGGGTTGCCATTTCCTTCTCCAATGCATGAAAGTGAAAAGTGAAAGTGAAGTCACTCAATGTGTCCAACTCTTAGCGACCCCATGGACTGCAGCCCACCAGGCTCCTCTGTCCATGGGATTTTCCAGGCAAGAGTACTGGAGTGGGTTGCCATTGCCTTCTCCAAAATGCAAGCTAACGTTATACAAATGTGCTTTGAATAACAATTCTGACTACATCATTTCCTTTTAGCAGTCTCTGTAACAATTCTGAGATAAGAAAAGTAGCAGTGTTCTAACGGGCTCTTTTTGGATAATTCAACTTCCTAATATTTGTTATACAGCATAACTGTAAATTTGATTGAAAGTTCTTAATTCCCTCACCCTCAAGCATTCTTTAGGGTTTTGAATTCTATTCTAGAAGAGAACTAGAATTTGCTTTTTCAAATAACAAATCTAGAAAGAGTTCTACTCTGGTAAAGAGCTTTAGTATAAATTTTAACGATGTCAGTATTCTAATGAAGCAAAAAGCAAAATCCAGCCGTTTTTCATGCACAGATGATGAAAAAGAAAGCACTAATACAAAGAACATTGGTTTTCTTTCAAATTAAACCTTAGTAAATGCTAGGGTTTTTAGGAGGAAGTGAATGCAGCCAACTGAATTTTCTCATTCATTACCAGTCTTGTACATCCTCCAAGGACCTCACTCAACCTAAGAACTACCTTTTAAATAGTTCATACCTGGGTTTTTCAGTATGGGGATGATTAAACTGTATCCATTCATTTTTACTGATGCAGTATGTCCAGGCATCACCTGATTAAAGCAAAGAAAAAAGCATGAAGTATGTTATTCTGTCAATGTGACATTGGTATTTAAAGAGTGCAGCTTTAGTAAAAACAGTAATAAATCAGATTTTGAGTAGACACAGAAAGTATATTTCCTTTTTTCCCCTGCAGTTAGGCATGTAAGCCCTTTTCATGTTACAGCCATTTAGCAGGGCAAAGAGCTCTAGGTAATTTTTCCTTTTTTTTTTTTTTTTTACTGGACAGATAGATGTGTCATATGAAAACAACTATGTATATTATGGGGTCAAAATTAATACCAAACCTTCTAACCATCCCTATAGCCCTCTGATACACCTAAAATACTGATTTTTTCCAGCTATTTATATATTACTTATGAATGACATATAATAACTTTTTAAAAGTACTTACTTAGTGGCTGTTTATCAGTGGTAAATCCTCCAAAGAGAAAGAGATGATCCGAAGAAACTGGTGTTAGTGAGTGCCAAGATCGGCCAACTGGGCATATGCCTTGTGGAATTCTGAAAATGATAGCTAAGTTACAATATCTGCATTTAAAAGCCACTACTGTATTTAAAGCAGAGAAATACTAAAGTTTTCTTTAAAATTTGATATGGAATTTTGAAGAGACTTTAAAAAAGGCTTCTTGATATTAACAACTACATGCTTTTCAATGAACTATTTCCTTGGAAGGAAGGTCAACTTTAGATCTTTTCAACAAACACTGAGCACATGTTATGTGCTAGACATACAGTTATGGGAACTGAAAATTTAAAGATTCCTTAAGGATTTAGTGATCATGTTTACTTAAAATTCATTGTTACAGAAAAGGAAAGCAGGTACATTATGTACTAATAATAGAGAGTAAGGGGGAAATCCTTTGGAATTTTTTTGAAAAACTTTCCTAAATTATCTAAAGGATACCTACAGTTCATTCCACTCCCATGTATCCAGATTAAGATAGTGAAGGTCATTCATTCTAGCATCCTAAAAAAGGATAAATTAACTAGTTATCATTCTGAGTAACTGAAAAGCACATCTTTGAAACTATTTTATATACTCACTCGGTATCTGCCTCCAAACACAAAGCCTTTGTTTCCAACAGTCGCACAGGCATGGGCAGCACGAGGTGAAGGTGGTTTACCCTAGTTAAGTCGTAAAAACAATTTGATGAATAAGTGAACGTTTTATAAATACCAGAAAGAAGTCTTTTCTGGAAGTGGGATAGAATGTGCAGAACACTTGAGCTCTTAAGCTGAAGTGCAAACTTGTAGTAAACAGCAGTAGTGAAGGCTGACTTCCAAAACTGGGAGCTTTTGAAACATTACTGAATGGGCTAGTTAATAGAATGCTTACTTGCTTTTCTTTTAAAATAAAAGCTAGCACATTATATGACACTGTGTCAGGAAAAAGACATCTAACATTTGAGTAATTTAAATCCCAGTCCAGCACTAGGTCATTTATTTAATTACAAACTAACCACTTTTAATAGCTATTAGATGATAGATACTGGGCTAGTCTATACATTCATTAACTTTTTAGTTTTAGACTCCTAGGAGAATAATAAACTGTCAATTTTACACCACTTGCCAACTGCCCTTCTTGTTGAACAACTGCCCTTGCTTTAATAATTAAATTCATTATTCTTCAGTAACTCACAGTAGTTATAGGCTGGCTCCAGATAAACGTTTCAGTGTCTAAAATATGTACATGATCATTCCATCCTCTCGGATGACTTGAATTCTACAGAAAATAAGTAAGAATCTGAGTTAGTTTTCACAAATAATGTTTGTAAAACAACCTTTGGTTTGTTAACAGGGCAAAATGAACAAAGCTAATAGCAAAACGAAGTATATTATTTCAACAGACTAAGTAGGCCACATATGCAAATACGAAACTTCATTTACCCAGAAAGATGTTTCATCAAATTCAAAAGTTCCCAATACTTTGTCTTCAGGTAAATATCCATACCCTCCAAAAAATATTAACCTGTTTGATAAAAAACCAAGACATTAAAAATTCAAACATCCACAGGATACAATAGATTTTTTTTTGTTTTGTAATAGTCCATGAGCTGAGAAGGCACACTTGAGTATATAAAAACACTTATTCAAATAATAATGGCTAATATGGCTAACAATGATGTCTTAGGTGCTTTGCCATTAATTTACTTAATCTTCATGGGCCTTCAGAGGCATGTTACATGATTACAATGGTTATTAGCAAAGGATACGTGAATGGCAAAATACTTTCCACATAAAAATCCAAACCTATAGTGCTGGTCACTCACTTGTTTTTATATACCCAGACACCCAGTTTGTCCTTTGATGATGGAGGAACTCCTTGGCAGTCAATTCTTTCCCAGTGTAACACTCGGTCCGTAGACCTTGAATCCAGCATGTAGAACTGCCAGAAGCAATGTTAGATTTTGTTACATGAAGGAAATTCAACCTTAGCATTTAATGTTATTGCATTTATGCTAATAAGAATGTCATCTAATTCAGTACTACTAACAGTATAATTGCAAACTGGCTGCCAGTCTGCAAAATGCTCCCTAGTCTGAGTCTAGGGAAGAAATTTCTGCCAGAATGTAAACTGCCTAAGTCACTGTGCACCTTGTTTGTGTTCAGCCTATTTTTTCCCCATACCACTTTTTGGCTGAAGGACTAGAAAATGTGTTAATTTACAGCATTCTTTGCCTGAGATGGGCACTTTAAATTGTACTGATCTAATTTATGTATTGTGGGATGGTATTACAAAAAAAAAAATCAAACTTAGCAATTCATCTTCAAACTCAATTTAAAAAACATGTCTTAAGTGCCCACTTAACTCTAGGAGCTAAGGATAAATCTTAAAAGATTAAACATTCACTTGTCTTTCAGAGGGTTCACATCCAGGTACTTACATTTAAATAGTCAGTAAGTTAACTTCTTTTTCTCAACTGTACTGATTTAACTATTAACCATTTCTCTGACCACTCCCCTTTACTAAAGCCACTACTAGTCTTTTCCCCAAGTTGCCTCATGTTGTGTCCAAGTTAGTTTTCTCCCTCTTGACCCTGAAAAATACATGACTCAACAACAGCCCACAGCAGTGCCTTACAAAACCTTTTAGGCACAAAACCCTTTCTTCCAATAAAATCTTAAGCAAATGCCTAAATATAAAAATAAGAACCTGAAGAAATGGCTTCTCTGTTTACAACATACCCAACAGAGGTCTGGGCTCACTGTGACAAGGGGCAAAACCTGTGGCCTTCCTATGAAGAAACAGAAAACACAGGCTCCCCTGCACCTCCACGTGCTGCTGGGCAGGGCCAGTGTGACAGGGCTCAACACGGAAAGGAAAGCTACAGCATTTGTGGGGAAGTTTGCCCCTTAGAGCATGTCAGGCCCATGCATGGGTGAGCCATGAATGGGTTTAGAAAGGCTTTTCTCTGGATAGCAAAGAAAAGAAAAATAGATTCCAACTATATGCCATCTGGAAAAGGCAAAACTATGGAAGACAGTAAAAAGATCGATAGCAGGAGTTTAGGGCGAGAGAGGAGATGTATACACAAAGTACAGAAGTTTTTATGAGCAGTGAAATACTTTCTGTGACATTATAATAATGGATATATATGTCATTTTCCTTTTGTCCAGACCCAAAGAGCATACAACATTATTTACTTAAAGTGAACTGTGATTTACCTTAGGGTGAACTGTGAATAAATAAATAAGTGGAGGTAAGTTATGACCAACCTAGATAGCATATTGAAAAGCAGAGACATTACTTTGCCAACAAAGGTCTGTCTAGTCAAGGCTATGGTTTTTCCAGTGGTCATGTATGGATGTGAGAGTTGGGACTGTGAACAAAGCTCAGCACCGAAGAATTGATGCTTTTGAACTGTGGTGTTGGAGAAGACTCTTGAGAGTCCCTTGGACTGCAAGGAGATCCAACCAGTCCATTCTAAAGGAGATCAGTCCTGGGTGTTCTTTGAAAGGATGCTGAAGCTGAAACTCCAGTACTTTGGCCACCTCATGTGAAGAGCTAACTCACTGGAAAAGACTCTGATGCTGGGAGGGATTGGGGCAGGAGGAAAAGGGGACAGAGGATGAGATGGCTGGATGGCATCACCGACTCGACAGACCTGAGTTTGAGTAAACTCCGGGAGTTGGTGATGGACAGGGAGGCCTGGCGTGCTGCGATTCATGGGGTCACAAAGAGTCATACACGACTGAGTGACTGAACGAACTGACTGACTGACAGTTGTTAAAAGGAAGGAGAAAAAGGGTGGTGTGGAGCCTGCCTAACCCCATATACTTCTCTCACAGGTGTCCCAAAGCATCACCCCAAAAGTCCTAGAGTTCCTAGGAGCACAGTTTGAAATTAGAAACCAGTTCAGCCCAAATGCTCCGTCTACACCAAATCACTTGGCATTTCCATAAACCAGACATATCTGCGTGGAACTCTGCATCTTGGTACCTATATACCTTGCATAATACTCCTTCCAACTGTACTATGTGATTCCACTCAAGCATCACCTCTTGGGTTAACACTTTTTGTTTCTATTCCTGTCCTACCAAACACAATGGTATGGAAGTCAAGAAACATCTGGAGTAACAGGCAAATTTGGCCTTGGAGTACAGAATGAAGCAAGGCAAAGGCTAACAGAGTTTTGCCAAGAGAACACACTGCTAAGTCGCTTCAGTCATGTCTGACTGTGTGCGATCCCGTAGACGGCAGCCCACCAGGCTTCCCCGTCCCTGGGATTCTCCAGGCAAGAACAGTAGAGTGGGTTGCCATTTCCTTCTCCAATGCATGCAAGTGAAAAGTGAAAGTGAAGTCCCTCAATCGTGTCCGACTCTTAGCGACCCCATGGACTGCAGCCCACCAGGCCCTCCGTCCATGGGATTTTCCAGGCAAGAGTACTTGAGTGGGGTGCCATCACTGGTAATAGCAAATACCCTCTTCCAACAATACAACAGATGACTACACATAGACATCATCAGATGGTCAACACCGAAATCAGATTGATTATATTCTTTGCAACCAAAGATGGAGAAGCTCTGTACAGTCAGCAAAAACAAGACTGTGGCTCAGATCATGAACTTATTGCCAAATTCAGACTTAAATTGAAGAAAGTAGGGAAAACCATAAGACCATTCAGGTATGACCGAAATCAAATCCTTTACGATTATACAGTGGAAGTGATAAATAGATTCAAGGGATTAGATCTGATAGAGTGCCTGAAGAACTATGGATGGAGGTTCATGACACTGTACAGGAGTCAGTGATCAAGACAATCCCCAAGAAAAAGAAATGCAAAAAGGCAAACTGATTGTCTTAGGAGGCCTTACAAATAGCTGTAAAAAGAAGAAAAGTGAAAGGCAAAGGGGAAAAGGAAATATACATCCATTTGAGTGCAGAGTTCCAAAGATTAGCAAGGAGAGATAAGAAAGCCTTCCTCAGTGATCAATGTAAAGAAACAGGAAAACAATAGAATGAGAAAGACTAGAGATCTATATAAGAAAATCAGAGATACCAAAGGAACATTTCATTCAAAGATGGGCTGGATAAAGGACACAAATGGTATGTGTGAAATAACAGAGTGAAAGTGAAGTCGCTCAGTTGTGGCCGATTCTTTGCGACCCTGTGGACTGTAGCCTACCAGGCTCCTCTGTTCATGGGATTCTCCAGGCAAGAATACCGGAGTGGGCTGCCATTTCCTTCTCCAGGAGATCTTCCCGACCCAGGGATTGAACCCAAATCTCCTGCATTGCAGGCAGACGCTTTAACCTCTGAGCCACCAGGGAAGCATGGGCCTATCAGAAGCAGAAGATATTAAGAAGAGGTGGCAAGAATACACAGAACTGTACAAGAAGGATCTTCACGACCCAGATAATCACGACGGTGTGATCACTCACCTAGAGCCAGACATCCTGGAATGTGAAGTCAGGTGGGCCTTAGGAAGCATCACTTTGAACCAAGCTAGTGGAGGTGATGGCATTCCAGTTGAGCAATCAACCCTAAAAGATGATAGTGTGAAAGTGCTGCACTCAATATGCCAGCAAATTTGGAAAACTCAGCAGTGGCCACAGGACTGGAAAAGGTCGGTTTTCATTCCAATTCCAAAGAAAGGCAATGCCAAAGAATGCTCAAACTACTGCACAATTGCACTCATCTCACACGCTAGAAAAGTAATGCCCAAAATTCTCCAAGCCAGGCTTCAACAGTATGTGAACCGTGAACTTCCAGATGTTCAAGCTGGTTTTCGAAAAGGCAGAGGAACCAGAGATCAAACTGTCAACATCTGCTAGATCATCGAAAAAGCAAGAAGTTCCAGAAAAACATCTACTTTTGCATTATTGACTATGCCAAAGCCTTTGACTGTGTGGATCACAACAAACTGGAAAGTTATGAAAGAGATGGGAATACCAGACCACCTGACCTGCCTCTTGAGAAATTTGTATGCAGGTCAGGAAGCAACAGTTAGAACTGGACATGGAACAACAGACTGGTTCCACATCAGGAAAGGAGT
>SJYV01036637.1:749016-942252 GCA_006410875.1 Neotragus pygmaeus
TTTTTGGGTTCCAAAATCACTTCAGATGGTGACTGCAGCCATGAAATTAAAAGACGCTTACTCCTTGGAAGGAAAGTTATGACCAACCTAGATAGCATATTCAAAAGCAGAGACAGGACTTTGCCAACAAAGGTCCGTCTAGTCAAAGCTAGTAGTACAGTTTTTCCAGTGGTCATGAAGGGTTGTGAGAGTTGGACTATAAAGAAAACTGAGCTCCAAAGACTTGATGCTTTTGAACTGTGATGTTGGAGAAGACTCTTGAGAGTCCCTTGGACTGCAAGGAGATCCAACCACTCCATCCTAAAGGAGACCAGTCCTGAATATTCATTGGAAGGTTCGATGCTAAAGCTGAAATTCTAATCCTTTGGCCACCTGATGTGAAGAACCAACTCATTGGAAAAGACCCTGATGCTGGGAAAGATTGAAGGTAGGAGGAGAAGGGGACGACAGAGGATGAGATGGCTGGATGGCACCACTGATGCAATGGACATGAGTTTGGGTAAACTTTGGGAGTTGGTGATGGAGAGGGAGGGCTGGCGTGCTGCACAGCATCTCAAAGAGTTGGACATGACTGCAACTGAACTGAACTGAACGTATATTGCATGGACCTTTCTGACTGCATCTGTCTTGTACGGGCCTGAGAAAAACATGCCTTTTCCCTATTGGGGCAAGACAGACAAAGTCTGAACAACAGTATCTTATGGTGGCATGTTATAGGAATGTTAGTATATGAAATTTTGTCAGTGTTAATTTCTCCTTAACAGCTTTTTGAGTTGTGGTCTGTTACATTTTACTGTGTATGTTAGTTGCTCAATTGTGTGCAACTCACTGTAATTCCATGGACTGTAGCCTGCCAGGCTCCTGTCCATGGAATTCTCCAGGCAAGAATACTGCAGTGAATAGCCATTCCTTTCTCCAGGGGATCTTCCCAACCCAGGGATTGAACCCAAGTCTCATGCATTGCAGGCAGATTCTTTACCATCTGAGCCACCAATACCCCACCCCACACCCCAAACTGTATCTTGTTTTTAGTTTACTAATATTCATCTAATACTACAGGATTTTATTAATAAGATAATAAGTAGCTGCAAAGAACATACCACAATCAAGTACACATGTTTTTGAACTAGAGCAGGAATAAATTGGGCTAACTCAGAAATAAGTGGTCTGAAAAAGAACAAAGATACCTGAAACCATGCTTAAACACACTAACCTTATTTGTATTGCCTCTTGAATGGTGTCCTCCAAACAAGTACAGCACCCTGTCCACACACACGGCACAGCTTCCTGACATAGAAGGAGGAACATCACCCTCAGTGTTAATTTTTTTCCTGAGAGGGGGAAAAAACTGAATGTAAATAAATTTCCCTAAGAAGAAGAAATGCAACAATGTATCCATTCTTCTAATTCTATCCCCACAATAAAAGGAAAAAATAAGGGGTGAGTAGCTCTGCTGAGGTCTCTTCTACCTCTAAAATTAACTAGAAGAATGAACTTGTCCCTTTCACCCACTCCACAGGCTGTGCCAGCAGGCACTAGAGTGGCAGCATGGGAGGCTCTGAAAGCCCACACGCCATGTATCACTAGGAGCAAACCAGCTCAACGTTTCTCTAACTGAATTGTCTGCTTTTTCTAGGTACTTGACCATAAATGATGGTTTTGTTTTTTGAGTGGGCCAAGAACCCAAAGGAAGAAAACTTCAATATCTCAGTCCTGACAGATTAATAAGTGTTTTTTAATTCAGTCACCTTTAGCCATTCAAATTAGTCTGATTCCGACCTTATGTAATACTACAGACACTCAGGTAGTGTCTACTATAGGCCAGCCATTCCTCTGAGTGCTCTTTACCTGTTTTAACTCTAAGTCTAAAAATGAATCTGAATCAAAAAGTTAATTCTAAGATTCAGAATATTAATATGACATTCAAGGGCATCTGCTCCTAATATCGCTTCATCTATGTTAAGCTTTATGTTTCTTTGTTTCTAGCTGTGCTGTGGAGACATGCAGGAACTTAGTTCCTTGACCTGGAACTGAACCTGTGTCCCCTGCAGTGGAAGCGTGGAGTCTTAACCACTGGACCACTAGGGAATTCCCAATTTTTAAGTTTTGATAGACTTATTTTGTAAAAATTCTTCATGGGGTTGAATTTTTAAAAAAAATTAACGTTTCCTCATTAAAGGAATACAATTATAAGTGTCCAGTTCTATAGAAAGAGTGTTAAACAGCTAGATTAACACTAGCTATATGCAAAAATAATCCTGGTTTATTTTTAGTTGAACTCTTAAATGAAGTGGAACTAGTATTCTCCTATTTCTGAGATCTCAAATCTGCTGAAATATATAACAGACTAAGTTTTCATAAAGCAAACCATGGGGAAAACTACTTTCTATATCCTCAAAACACAGCCAACCCAGCATTTTGAGAATTCATTAATTCTGCTAAGAACGTACTCGAGTATTACTGGTATGAAACTGGCAAAAAGTCCTTTCAGAATAACCTGTTTGCATGGATGGCAAATTTAATTTTGTTTTTAAGGCAAAACATGCTAATTCAAAGAAATCTGCATAGAAATTTTAATATTAGAGCTCATTAAAATAGAATACTACCTTTATTTCTAGCAAATATAGTGTACAAATTCTCTCAATTCAAAATACATAACAAGTCATAACATATTGAATATATATGGAACTTTTATTGTATTTCCATTCCAGGATCTGAAGCCTCTACCTCTTTAATATTGCTATAATACTTGACACAGTTCTGAATAGAAATTTCTTCAAAGGCCATAAAAGCATCTAGTAACTACTGAAGAAATACAAAAGTATTTAAGCTTAGCAGCTAAGCTAAACTAGTAGAACATGGTTTTCAAAATATACAGCTAGGTTAGCATCTTTAATTAAAGTGTTTTTATTTAGTAGTATGGGTTTTACAGAGTATGTTTTTGTTTGCAACCTTATTTAGATGTTCTAGTCCCCCTCTTAATATCCACAGTTACCATCTTCCAGTCTCCATGTTGTAGATCCAGAGTTCTTCTCTAGGCAGATAAAAGTCATATAATCCTCTGACTTGATTACTCTAAAACAACAACAAAAAGTTGCAAATACAAAAAATAACTTGTATTTTCTAAAGAGGCACTATTGTATATTTTTTCACATCTATCTCATTTGAGATACTGAGAGTTACAAGAAGTTAAACAGGTTTTAACAATTCTATCACATGTACAGTTCTCTCTACCCCATGCCTCATACTCAAAGTAATGCTTAATATAGGCAGGCCTCAATTCAAATTCTTGATACAGCAGTTGCAATGATGCACGAAGTTAAGAGATCTCCAGGTAATCTCTAAGGCCACTGTGTCCTGAACACTCCATGCACCAAATCTGAGTTACATGACCTCATGGGAGATTATCTGTGTCATGCTGTTCAGGCTAAAGAAAGTTCTACCTTGAAAGCACCTGATCCACACTAACAGGTCAGACGTTCTTCCCTTTTAGCCATTCATTCTCTACCAAGAAGCAGAGGGCAGAACTGCAAATATTAAGTCCTTGTACAAAATCTTAAGTTCCTTGTTCTGCTTCATTTCCCTTCAGATAGAGCTGAGTATATGCCAGAACTAGTGAAGTGCTATCCATGGAGTGCTATATTTAATCCTCACAACACCCATAAGAAATAGCTGGTATAGGTTTCTTAGAGGTTGCCCAAGGCTACTCAGCAAAGGAATGGTGGAACCAGGATTCCAGCCTCCTTTCCCTGAATTTGCAACTTCAACCACTTTGCCTGACCTCTCCAGACTTTGAACCATCCTGGCCACTTTCTGAACAATGTGGACATACAGTAAACAGTTGCAGTTCACTAAGAATGGGTGTCAGAGTCATAAGCTTGAAAAACACACAGAACAGAACATCTGGGCATGTAAACATTTCTCTCCACTCCACCACTTATGAAACAAAAAGGCTGGCAGCAAGATAGCAGGTTGACCCAGAGTACATCAGTCTGGCAGGAGGAGGAAAACTGACTTCTGTGTGTGAAGCTAAGGTTTATTGAAATCAAAACAATCTCCCAAGGGCCTCCGGTGTGTGGTACTCTTAGGGCTGTAGCCAGAATGTGGAGGAAGGCCTGTTTGAGAACTACAAACTTACTTCACTAGTCACGCTTCTCCACCCCTCCTCAGCCCTGGGCATCCAGGCCCTCCACAACTCACCTTCAGAATCTTAACCTGCACAACCCTCCTCCCCTCACCTTCCTTCTTCCTACTGAAGATTAACAGTTTTACTTTTCTCCAAGGCAATTATTTACATTTTAATAAAAGTCACCGGGTACCAGCCACCTTGCTCCTATCAAATACCCTCTTCTGAATACCTTTTCATTGGAGGCTGGGGAAAACATTTCAGATTAATTAGGATTAGGAGAAAGGAACCAAAGGAAGTAATCAAGACAGGTTTTCCCCAGCCATCTTTTTCAGAGTCATCTCAAAAAATGGTCACATCAGCTGTAGCATAAGCTAAAATCTATTACCAGAATCACCTAGTGCTTCCAAGTCATTGAAGGCACTGGTGTACAGGACTAGATTTCTAGCAAATTGGAGCGGGGGCAGATCTTTTTTTTTTTTTTTTAAAGGACTAAAAATATTTTTGGTAAGAACAGATCCGAACCACTCCAGCAAATGAGACGATTCTAGAATGTGGAGTGTTATTAAGAAGCTCTAAAAGCAAAAGGGCAAGAGAACTAGTGAGAAGGTTTAAATAGGAGGCACTTGGGGAGGATTTCCAGACAGAGGAAAAGAGAAGAAACACTACGTGCTCTCAACTGGTAACTAATCACACTGGTTCATGACTAAGGGTCAAAGGGCTGCATTCTGTAGTTAAAAGCTGTTACTGTTCGTCTTTTTTTTCGGTTATTTATACAAATTTTCCATTAATTTTCTTTATAGAAGTTTCATGTGAAAAATCGCAACCCTTTCTCAGCTGAAACCAAAAGGAAAATAGCCCCGAAACATTCGAATAACACTAGGATGGCAGGTGCACTGGTGTAGCTGGGACTCCTGAACCAGCAGGAAGGTTCAACAAGCCAATTCTTGCGGCCTTGGGGAATTCCGATGCATTTTCCCTACGCGGCCGTCTCCCCATAAGCGGGCCACGGTATCAGCGGGCACCGGACCCCGGCTCTATGCCCGACAGCAAGTAAAGAGTGACCTCACACACTGTCACTTCTTACACACCACCCCTTTAAGTAAAAACGTTTCGCGGTCTCGCACCGCCCGCCGTGCCCTCCGCAGGTAAAGCTCGGGTATCTAACAGCGCGCTGGGCAAGCGCGGGCAGGGAGCGGGGACGGGTAGGGAGACCCGTAGGAAGGTTCCCACACTCGCAAGAGAGCGGACCAACCGGCGGAGTCGCGGCGGGGGGCGCTGAAGGCGCCCGGGGCGGCCCCGCTGGCCCTCCCGCCCGGCCCTCCGCCCCCGCCCGGTAACTGCCGGCCGACGCCCGCGCGACCCGGCCGCCCACTGACCTTGTAACCGCCCCAGACGAACATGTGGCGCCCGTCGCTGACGGCTACGTGGCCGCTGCGCTCGGCGGGGCAGGCGAGCTCCGCGGNGGCGCCCGGGGCGGCCCCGCTGGCCCTCCGCCCCCGCCCGGTAACTGCCGGCCGACGCCCGCGCGACCCGGCCGCCCACTGACCTTGTAACCGCCCCAGACGAACATGTGGCGCCCGTCGCTGACGGCTACGTGGCCGCTGCGCTCGGCGGGGCAGGCGAGCTCCGCGGATTCGTAGCCTTCGTAGGCCGGCCCCGGGAGCTCGTCCTCCCGCAGGTCCTCGTAGCCATCGGCCATCTTGAGGCTGCACTTCGGTTCACCAGGAATCCCCGCACCCGCGGAGGAGAAAAAGACAAAGGAAAAGAAAGAGACGCGCGGCGGCGGCGAAAGGCTCGGCGTTACGGCCGCGCCCCGCCGCCCGGGCTTCTGTCCTCCCGGCCCGTCTCTGCGAGGACGGCCTCTCGCCGCTTGAGTAGGGGGTGCGGGCTGGGGGCGGCGAGGGCGCAGGGACGCCAGCAGGGCGGGCAAGGGTCCGCCTCGGGCTAATACCAGCTTGCAGCCCGTCAGCCCCGCCTCCAGCTCGCTTCTCGCCGCCGAGGGCCCTTGTTTACGCCGCGCTGGGAGCCGCCCGTTCCGCTGACGCCGCTCGCCGGGATCCGGAAGCACGGCTGGCGCTGAGCGCCCCCAGCGCCGGGTCCTCCCGCCGCCTGCGCCTGCCGGGCCGGGCCCAGACGCTAAAGGCACTTCCAAGCACCTCCGAGCCTCCCTTCATTACGAGGAGATGCTGAATTAGCCAGACACTTGCAAAAAAGAAGGTCATGTTTGACTGAAGGATGTTCACAGCCCGGAAAGGGCTAGCAAATTGCTCAGCTAGTAAGTTTCAGGTTTCAGGGTCTCCAGAGTCGGTGCCCTGTCTTTCCCAGGACATCGGATGGTGGTGGCACCTCTGCCCTCACGCGCGGTCCCAGGTGGCCCCGGCCGCGGTTGCTGGGCGGCTTCCGGGCGGAGGCGCCGCTCTGTGTGCCAGGCAGCTCCGGGACTGCGTGCCACCCCGATGTGCCTGCAGAGCGGTTCATGACATCTCTTCTCGATAAGCTCTTTTGGTCCAGCAAAAATTTTAATTCATTGATGCATCCTCCACCCAGTTTGGAAAACTGTGCTTAAAAAGTGTTTCAGAAATCTTCACCTCCTAGGCCTTCAGGAAGGAAAGTGAATCCTGGTTCACACAGACACTATTTTAGCTTACATTTTATATGACACTTTTCAATTAGAACAAGAGAAAATTAAGAATGATTGTGATCTAAATTTGATTCCTCACTTGTAAAACATTGAGACAATGGAATGTTATTCAGTACTAGGAAATGAGCCATTTTTTTCAAGCCATGAGAAAACATGGCGGAAACTAAAGTGCATATTGTGTGTGAGTTGCTCAGTCGTGTCCGACTCTTTGCAACCCCCTGGACCGTAGCCCGCCAGGCTCCTCTGTCCATGGGATTTTCCAGGCAAGAATACTGGAGTGGGTTGCCATTTCCTTCTCCAGGGGATCTTCCCGACTCAGACTGAACGCGGATCTCCCACACTGCAGGCAGATTCTTTACCATCTGAGCTACCAGGGAAGCCCAAATGCATATTACTAATGAAATAAACCAATCTAAAAAGGGTACATACTGTATAAGTCTAACTGTATAACATCAAAGAGGCAAAAATATGAAAACAGATATCTACGGCTGCCAGGGCTTAGTGGGAAGGGAGGAATAAATGGGCAGAACACAGGATTTTTAGAGTAGTGTTTAGTTTCTATGTTACTATAAAGGCAGATACATGTTACTACACATTTGTCTAAGCTTATAAAACAGAGACCACCAAGAATGAACCCTAAGGTAAACTGTGGACTTCAGGTTTGTCTTAGCTCAGGCAACCATTACAAAATATCACAGACTGGATGGCTTAAACAACATTTATTTCTCACAGTTCGAGAAGCTAGGAAGTCTTAAGATCAAGGTACAGACAGATTTGGTACTTAATGAGGGCCCTCTTCCTGCCTTGCAGTGGGCTGCCTTCTCATAGGGAAGGGATATAGAAGGAGAGCTCTGGTCTCTTACACTAATCCATCACCGGTCCCCACCCTCATGACCTCATCTTAACCTAATTACCTCCCAAATACCCTACCACCAAAAACCATCACACTGGGGATTAGGATTTCAATATATGAATTTTGTGGGGATATAAACATTCAGTCCATTACATGGGTGATTTAGAAAATGTTCTTAGAAATGTACCCACATGCTGGACTACATGGTAACTTCATCAAGCTGGAAATTCCAATAGAATCACAATACAATGGAAAAATGGGCACCAAAAAAATGGGAATTCTTAAAACTGTTTCTTTTCCTTTGAAGTGTTCTGAAATCAAAATTTTACTTTTTCAAACAGTATGTACTACCAAGAAAATTATTCTACTTTAGTGAGTTTATATTATTTTTCTCTCACACATACATACATATAAATAATGTGTTTGTGAAAACATCACTTTGTTTCTGGGTTGGCAGTATGAAGTTCTAAAGAATATTTTTAAGCTTCTATCAAGAGGCTAGTAATTTTTAAAGGTGTTTTTGCAAAGATACTACTTGGAAAAGATACTACTAATTTTGATATGCCATTTACTGTATCATTCTAAAAACGATAATACCTCAAAAGGATCCTTCCTGACAACTGGAAGAATATTCTGATACACATAATAAGGATGGCCAGAAATTCTTTTTCCTTGAGAATCAGACCGGAAACCTATTTTGTGAAACACCTGGAAAAAGAAAAAAGTCAACCCTCTAAACCCATCTTTCAAACAGAGAACCCATAAGGGAGGGTTTAAAGTTATGAGGCTGACGTTGCCTTGGGCTCCTATACACAGCACAGGTCAACAACAAAAAAGTTGACAGTAAAGGATGAGAGGTAAGAATGAGGAATGAATACTGCTTGACTAGGGATTTTCAGAACTGGTTTTGCCAGCTCCCAGAATTTCTACATCTCTTAGTATCAGGGGAGCTCTGCTTTAAGGCAAGTTTTGGAAATTGAAGATCAGATTAGAATTCCCTACGACTCCTACCGTGGGGCTACCTCAGAACATAACTTTTTGAAGTAGTATAGCTTAACCAGTCAAGTAACAAGAGCACCAGTTTTGTGTGCCAAAGATACTATATAGATTTTCATTCTCTTAAAGCCTTAGTCAACTGTGTGTGTTTTGAGGGGCTGAGGTAACTTTTAATGATTAGGTAAACCATTTATAAACAGAAGTGTTTTTCTAAGCAGCTAGAGAAGGTAATGAAATAATTCAGAAGCCATTTAAAAAGAGGACATCCCACTCAGTGTCATCTATCACTATCTAATAGATTTAGATAGTTTTTCCTTATAGACTGCTGATACTAAAGTTAATAGTAATAAAATTACTTCTAAGACCTGTATTACCTGTGAGACTCATTTTCTAAATCTGTTATTCAGCCTAAAAATAGCAGAAATGAAAACTTATGCTGAAGTATTGTTTGCACAATTAATTCTAATGACTGGTTCACACTAACAAAACTAGGAAAATAGTAATTCTATATAGTTTGTATAATAAATAAAATGCAAACAAAATATTTCAATACATAAATAGAAGTTTTACACATCCAAAATACAGTACATATATATATAAAATATATCTCTAAAATTTAAGAAGATCTACAAACTACTGTAATTTTCATTATAAATTACACATATATTTCAATATAGAAATACATTTAACATTTTAAATTGCAGAGCCAACTTGCATGGTAGTACAATAGTAATTTACAGTAATTCCTTGTTATTAGTAATTCAATGGACGGATATGACTGTGATATATGAAGAACTTTTTAATTATGGCAAAAGTACTATTTAAGGACTACAAAGATAAATATTCATGTTCCATTTCTTTATAGGGAATTAATACTGAAAGCAAATGGGAAGATAACATAGTTTTTTAACATCCTGGGTCTTGAGCACCAACTCTGTAGAATGGTGTGGGCCAAAATGAGTTTCTAGAAAGATAAATTACTAGGTTATCATCCCATTTCATAATTCACTGAAGGTTACTTTTTATAAGTATGCCCCCCAGACAAAATGTATTTGAAGGTATATCAAGTTAATAACTATACAGCCTCTCAATATGTCAAACCCTGTATGATAAATCTCCACTGTAACACTTTCAAACATTGTCTTTATATACACAGAAAAAAATGGGACAATGTACAACTTAGAGGTAACAGAAAGACAATTGAAGACATTCATTTCCCTACTCAAATAAAGATGACCAAGAATACTTTACTAGATAAATGCTAAAAGGAGTTCAATATTTAATCCCATACCAGTGCCTACCTATTTTCTTGTTTTGGCCAGCTACATTAGTTATTTAAGGAGAAGTTATTTAAACAACTGAATTAATTAATGGGAAACTTTAGGTGACTTTAAAGTGACTTGAGAAAAATCTGTTCTTTCTGAAAGCTGACATGAGGTGTTTTTATATATCTATTTGTCTTTATTTTGGAGAATCCCTAAGTCCTTGGGGGTAATTTCTTATTCTTCTCAAATTTGTATAATCTTTCCTGTAAAGAGGACACAGTGAGTTAAAGTCTCTGACAATTGTACTTACTTTCAGAAAGTAGATTTTTTTCTGCAACTTACAATTAAATTAATTTACAAATATAAATTAATCTGCCATTAACATCTTCTTCCCATATATCTCATGCCATACAATCACTTTAACATAGAATTTCTGTTTCAGATTTTATCTTCTAAATAAAGCCTCCAATTTGGGGAGTGAATATACAATCTGATTAAAATGTTTAAACATATAGCACATATAACAACTTAATTGCTACTGATCCACTGATATTTATTTTCTGTTTCTTCTTTTTGGGCTCTTTGTTCTTCCCGGTGATTAGCTGCAGTCCAAAATGTTATTTTTTTGAGTACTTGTTGGAGAAGTTTAGGAGGTAATAAAGATATCTGACTTTCTAAAATTATAGCATTTTTACCAATGCAGTCAAGGCATGACCTGTAAGCCAAACATAACAGAATTATTACTTTTTGAACCTGAACTTATAAAATATTTATAGGCAAGTATTGTAAAAATAAAATTATAAAAATCTCACAGGATTATGTACTCCCTTTGTACTGTTTGGAACGTGACAGGATATATGTTCTTTCCAGAGCACCACATTACTTGTGCATTTTTATAGCACAGTGCTGTGTCTGACCAAAATCCAGTTACAACTTACCATGCATGCTGTTCTTTAAGTAAAAAAGATTCAGACTTAATTTCGAAGCAAGTTAATCTGAAGCAGACTCCTTTTCATGTATTCTTCCAACCCAATAACCATTCACTCTTCTCTGAGAACTGTCTTCTCCATCACCCTGAGATGCAACACTTTGCATCCATTTCGTCTACTGTAACCCGACCCTCCCTGCAGCCTGCACTCACCTCCAGAAATGACTTCACTGGCCTGACTAACAGCCAAGCTGAGTCCCAACCTCAAAGGCAGGCACATCCAGTGTCCTCTTCCCCATCACTGCTTATCTCCCCTTCCAAAGCTTTCCTTTGTGCTTTTTGGAACACCAGTTGTATCCACAAACACTCCCGCTTTCTCTGACTTTCTGTCCCTGTTTTAAGTGAAATCTAAGAAAACTGCCTTCTGTGCAGGCTTCTTGAGAAAAGGGAACAAATTTCCCCTCATCTCCATTTTCACACGGAAGCGGATACTAGTGTGCATTCTCTGTGCTCCTCCCTCTTGCTTCCAGGCTGCAGTCATTTCACCCTCCAGCGCTGCCATCTGTTAACCTCCTGCTCACGTCCCCCCATTGCTGAGGACTTTGGCTCATCACAGTCTTGTCCCTAGACTGATTTTAACATCTGTGGAAAATACTTTTTACTCTTATGACTTCACTCTGGACAGTTCACCTCTGAAATCTTAAACTTCTATCCTCCTCTTGAACCACAACCTTATATTCTTTTAACTTTTATACCCCTTTCCTCCTTTGACTCTTTCCAGATCTCCAAATAATAACAGCCATTCAGTTGTAACTTTCTTACCTAACCAGCCTGTCCGTATTCATTTCACGGCTTATCCATATGCATTTTCCTGTCCAGATGCACTTCATTCTTCATTCTCTTGCCACTGTCCCTCTGTTTATACCATCCTGTCTAAACTCAGCCAACCATCTCCTTTCTGCACTTAACAACCTGGCTGCTTCATGCTGGAGAAAACCACGTTTCTGTGGATGTGGCATACAGATTCTGTTCCATCTTAGCTGAGCCCTCCTGAGTGCTCAGCAGGACAATGTTGTGTTGATACATCCCTCATCAGCATCTACTCGAAGTCTCCCCAGCAGCTGTGGAACATCTTCACCACTCTTAAAATTCATAGCCTCACCTCTCCTCTTCCTCCTCAGACAACCTCACTGTCAGCCAAAGCCTCCTCAGAGCCCTTTCCCAACCAACAAAGTCACCTATTTTTATAGCTATATTTCCTCCTTTCCCCATTATTTTAAAAGTACTCTTCCTCCAGTCAAGGGGTAATTCTATTACCTGTTTGCTAAAATCAATCTCCTCGAGAGCCTGCTCCATGCATTTTCCCTTCATTTATTGTGTTTCCAATAGCTGACTCGCTGATGTTTTCTTCCATAAGCATGGAAACAAATACCCTCATTCCTCTGGTTGTGGTGCTTACCCTCAGAAGTTATCCTGGCTTCCCCCTTACGGTACCAACGACGTCTCAGTACCGCCACACTCCACAGCCCCTGCCGACCCAGATGCTCCGTGGCCGCCTCACAGCGAGCAGATGCTCCATCTGCAGTGATCTCCCCGCTCAGTTTTTGTGCTCCGTTTCTCCCGCTTCATCTTTAACTCTGCTCACTCTCTTGGGCCTCCTTGTTCTATTCCTCAAATGTTATGAGTTCTTAACGCTCAGTTGTTGGCCCCCTGCCAACTCTCAAAACTCTTCCTGGGCAGAGCTGACCCACAAAGTCACACCACTAACTAAACAACTTTGGGGTTAAAAGAGAAATTCTATATACTAAATGAGACGCACATATATGTGTCTAATATTAGACACACTTGGATTTCAGAAAAGTTAAAATATGAAAAAGTCGGGCCTAGAATCAAGAAAATACACTACGTTTAACACTCCTACATGAACTAAATTCAATTTTAGAAACAAAATTGTGACTACACTGTATATTTTAATTTATGGTTCATCATTACAAATTTGGTTATACTCTTAGGCAGCTGTAAACTTAAATTCAAGCGATAAACTACTTGAAAAATATTGTAACACTTCCCAAAAAGGAAGAAGAAAGAAATTATCACATATTAATAACATATATATTTTAAAATAATGAATTTTCTTACCTGAGTAATGAATAAGGCTGTGTTTGAAAGATCAATAAATCATTACAATGACCCTAATCAACATAAAAAAGGAGTTATCAAGACTTTTAATAAAAATAACAATAACATTAATAACTGAGTATTTTTATTTTATAAATGTAGAAGAAATTATGTAAAGCAGCAAATAAATCTCTAGTCACACACACACAAATATATACATACCTGCTAGCTATACAAACTTTGGGCATATGGTTACCATTTTTCCAGTGACCGAACTTTTAACTAAGCACAGCCTATATAACTGCAAATGTTTTTTTCTTAGAACAGTGGTTTCAAAATGAGAATGGTAGTGGTTTTCAAGTTTTTTGTCTTTTAAGCAGAACTTTTTCTTCCAAATGACTCTTTTTAAAATCTCTTTATTCTGTCTCCCTTTTCCAGGTGATAGATTCCCTGGGAATTCCTAATTTGAAAATCACAGATTTGGATGATTTTTTGGATAATGACTCTCTCATCTAAAAGTTAATGGGGAAGAGTCAGCAAACATTTTTCTTATCCTTTCAAATAGGTCTTTAGAATTTCACAATTTATGATTATTATTTTAATCAGAATTCATAAGTTAAAGTTTGTATCCTAAATAGAGATTTCTAGTGCCAAGAAAACAAAGACAAACCACAAAATTTGCTTTTTAAATAAAGGTAAAGTTGTGGTTTTAATCTTTTATTAAAGCACTAAGTTCTTAGCCAAAGAAAATTCTAAAACTTTCACTATACCTAACATTTGATTTGGAGGCCGCAGAACCTTACAGTAAACCAAATTCCCAGGAGAAAAGCCACCTTATTTCAGGGCTTGCCACTCTGTAGGAGCAACTCTGGAGAAAACAATGCCTGAAGAGGTGAGAGGGCACTGGGGCTCTTGGGGGTGGGCTCTGGCTAGAGAGTAGCCCATCCCTGCCAGCTCCCAGTGTCAGCCATTCCCCAGCGCCCAATGCAGACCAGAGCAAGCAATCCTGAGCTCCTGGTCCATCAGGTACAGACGGTGCCCATCTGTCCAAATTTCCCAGGGTGCTAGGAGGGAAAGAAAAATACTTTCCAAAGTGAAAAGTGAAAGTCATGTCCGACTCTTTCCAACCCCATGGACTACACAGTCCATGGAATTCTCCCTGCCAGAATACTTGGGTGGGTAGCCTTTCCCTTCTCCAGGGGATCTTCCCAACCCAGGAATTGAACCCAAGTCTCTCACAGTGCAGGCAGATTCTTTACCAGATGAGGCACACAAGCTACAAAATCTACTGATTTATTCTTTTGACTTTAGTTTTATCAGATTTTAAAATTAGAATGCATTAACAACTCAATTGTAAAACAGGGGTGGATAAAGCAGTGGCAAAGGGCGTTTGTACATATTCAACCTTAAATTAAAAAGAAAGAAAGATCAACTCCGCACTTCATCTGGTCTGGAGACTTTGTTTAGAAACTCCAGCTTGTTCGTGAATTGCTGTTTTGATTGTACTGAGGTCCCGGTTCCCAGTGGAAAAGACTTGAGGCACTGACGTGNTAGAAATAAAATATACTTTAAACATTTCAAAGTAGTTTCTTCATGAAGGGAAAAGCTAGCATTGATAATGTTCCAGTTATTAAGTTAGGTAGCAAATTTCAAGAGTACTTATACTTTAGTAGTTTACATATACATTATATGTATTCATGTTTACAAATATTTTAATTTGATAAAATTATAAATACCCGGACTATGGGAAGGGTCAAAGAGAAAAGGAAGAGTCATCTTTTTAAAGCTCTTCTTAATAACTTGACTAATGTTACGTTACCCCACTCCAATACTCTTGCCTGGAAAATCCCATGGACGGAGGAGCCTGGTGGGCCGCAGTCCACTGTGTTGGCTAAGAGTCAGACACAACTGAGTGACTTCATTTTCACTTTTCACTTTCATGCATTGGAGAAGGACATGGCAACCCACTCCAGTGTTCTTGCCTGGAGAATCCCAGGGATGGGGGAGCCTGGTGGGCTGCCGTCTATGGAGTCGCTCAGAGTCAACACAACTGAAGCGACTTAGCAGCAGCAGCAGCAATGTTAAGTTAATAGACCTATTTTGATTTATCAACTCCAAGTATCCTGAAATGCTTCACAAAAGTCGCTCATTCTGGAGATTAATCATATAATGGTGTAACATTTTGTGCCCTTCCATATTTTTCAATGTGGGAATATCAATAATCTTTTTGAACAGCCATTTAGCTTCAATAAAACAATTACTCAGAGAAAATATTTAGATATGAAAATTTCTTACTGTATCCAAGGAAAGTAAATCATCTTTGCTCCCACCAAATACCATTATTTCATTTTCTTTCCCCAAACAGGCTGTGTGCCATAACCTGTGATTGAAAATTATAAACAGTGAAATACTATCAAGGAAGAAGCTGTACATCACATATAAATCAATTTTAAACTGAACACTCTAAAATTGAATCTATTTCAAAAGAGGCATGATTGAACGTAAGCCTATATCCTCAAAGAGGTTAGATTTTAAAGATTCCTTTAGAATCATTAGAGACTTAGGTTCTAGGGTTCATTAAATCACATTATTTCAATGAAAGAGATGACTCCCAATAACTATTTCATACTGTATCCTTCAACTTTTTTCTAACCTCTTTATCTCATAGATGCTGCTGCTGCTGCTATCACAAAACAAAACAAAAAGAACTGACTTGCCTATTCCATAAACAGTTTTCTTATTGCTATCTGCCATGGCGCTATTCTCATCATTCTCTTTACATTGTCATATTAATCACTTTGGGTACAGAATACCATAACATGTTCCTCATTTTTCTGTCTCTAATCTCTTCCAGCTACATAGAGCTGATAAATAATATGTTTCAAATATTTATTGTTTTTAAACATGGATATTTCCTGATCAGGAAGCATCTGTGCCATTGTTCTTAGCCTAAAATTTATGATCAACAGCTATTTCTTTTTCTGATAAATTGTAATTCCTTTCTTTTCTCAAATGAACCCTCCCTCCAGCTTCAGCCAAGTTCACTCATTTGTGTCCCCTAAGAGAAAAGCTTGTATCTCTTTCTAGGCTTTGGTTCGCCCTGTTTCTTAGGCTTAGAATGAGAAGTCATTCTCTCAGGGCCTAAAAATAGGCTCAAAATCCCCAGGAAGCATTCCAAAGACCACCCAAATTGGCTCTGTTACTCTCTCTACTCAGCAGCTTTCAACATTTATGTGCTTATTTTATAATATCTTAACTTACATTTGAAGACAAACTGCTCTGTCCACTACTTCAATTGTTTGATGTAATTTGTTTTCTAACTCCCAACAAAAACTCTATAAAGTCTTTAAGGTAAAAAATGGCCCCAGTAGCGTGCTGGAACCATGGGTAAAGCCAGTTGTGCCTGGCAACTCCATGGTCAATGATATGTTGGCCACAGTGGAAATCAGCAAATGCTACAAATTAGGATTTTTTTTGGTTTTATTTTTCTTGGAGAGCAGTTGTTAACTATGTACCAGCACACCACTGGAATTTGGGTAATCTAATTTTATGTTCTCCTTAAAAATATTTAATAAGGTTTTCTGCATCCGGTAGGTGCTCAAAAACTTCTGACTAACAAAAGCAAACACAACATATTAGCATAATTTACTCAATACACAAATTATTTCAGAAAGAGCTAGAGCATCTAACGTTGTTTTGGAAATGGTTTGATAGCTCATATTCATGTATGATTTCATATTATTTACCAAAAGCAATGTTACATTTTTATAAAATTTAATGTTTCTGGGGGTCTAACTCTCAGAGAACAGTACACATAATTTCTCACTTTTAGAAAATAAATGAAAAGTTTCACAAAATCATTGCTTTGTTTCTGAGAGTATTGATTGCTTTCCTTAATAGGTCAAATTGCTGAAGTAACAGATGCCTCCCAAATTATGTATTACCACGTCTTTTATTACCACACGACAACTATTTTTAGTACATTAATTCTTTTTATTTAATTTCCACAAGTGCAAACAGTGGGATTGTGCACAATTTGTTAAAATAGTTTTCTCAGACAATCATGACACATTTAAGGACTAATGCACTTGGAACCCAGAATAGAACGGAGTCACTAGAAATTTTGTTTGGGAAATACTCTGCCCAATTCTCCAACTTGTATGTTAGAATATAAATTGTATAGATCTTCAGCAACACACAGATTATGTTGTAGGATTGGGGACAGGGTTTGGAGGAGGGACTGAGCAAAGGAGACAGAGTATAACAAATGCCCTCACAGGAAGGAACAGCTTAATTTTGAGAAAAGAAAGCCATGTGTAACCTTGGCAATACTCATGGGATCCAACAGTGCCTAAGGCTCTACATATCAACATTTTATTGGACATCTTTTACAGAAACAAAAAAGGGACCTTGCTGACAGCTACCTATATAGATGATCTGATATGATTATATAGATGGCTATTCACCCAAGCATAGTTTCTAAAGTGAGACCTAGTGAAGAGACTGCTAGACTGTAGGACAGTGGTTCTCAACCAGGGTCAATTTGCCCCCAAGGGGATATCTGACAATATCTGAGATATTTGATTGTTATGATACCAGGTGTGTGTGGCAAGGAGAGTGGGTGCAACACCACTGGCATCTATTACGTAAAGGCCAGAGATGCTTCTAACTATCCTACAATGGACAGGACACTCCCAAGAACAAAGAATAATTTGGTCCAAAGCATCAGTAACACCAAAATTGAGAAACCTTTCTGTAGAATTACAAGAGGAGGATTAGGCAGCTTACCTTTCAAATTATAACTTGGAAAAGTTTGCACAAAATGCATTTTGATGTTAAGTACATTCTTACTTTCATAAAAACAACTAGTATGTATACACTTATGTATGTTCTCCTTACAATAAACTGTATCCCACCTGTTCTCCTCCTCACCTTGTAACCTGAAGATAGATCTGCCTCTGTCTTATCTGCCTGAGGGGAACTCTGGCCTGGACTTCATCATCTCGGAATACTGGAAAGCCTTTCCTGCCTGGATTTTGGTGACATCTAGCTTGCAACCTGATGTTTTTTCTATAGACTGATAGTTTATGTCCTCTCACAGCTGCTCTAAACTTATCACCTAAACATTCTAATAAAGCATATGATTTACATGACACATCAGTTGAGTTCAAAGAAATCTCTTTACATAGCTCAGTTCTAACTAGTATTTTATTGATAACAGTTGTATGGCTCTAATTACTCGTTAAGGATTGAAATATTAAACAGGAGCAATGAAAAATTAAACATATTCTTACTGCCACTTTGGTCTATAAGTAATGCATTCATACAGACAACTGGAAGAGAACTAAGAGCTCATCTAGTCCGATTCCCTCATTTCATAGATGAAGAAATTGACGCTCAGCTTCTTCAAAGTGACTTTCCCAAGCCAAGAAACTAAGTGTTAGCTGAGCAAGGACTAGAACACTGGGCTCCTGGATTTTAATATAAAACTCTTCAAATTAAACAATATATTTCAAAATACCCAGAATTGCTAATACATTCCACTGAATTTTTATACATAAGAATATAATAATCACATATGAAGTTATGATAAGCTCTGAATGTATTGTGCATATTAATATAGATATATACAATATATATATTTTTTCAGGCCTTTTTCTCAAGTATGTTACTTGTTATTTCTTAAATTTCTGAAATACATAACATTAGGTTATGCATTAATATATCATTAATTAGCTTCATATTGATATAAATAATCTATAGTAAAAAATTCTGAAATAAATTATATGAAAAGGAATAAAACTACTTGAATCTCCTATGAATATATCTTCATTACATTCAATCCAATTAGAAAAAATAAGAATTACAATATGAATGTGATTTTCTTTGCAGTCTAATAATGGTATATTTTTCTACAATTTTGTACTCTATAATATACCACAAATAACTAATACATTTTCAAGAAATTTACATTAATTAATATATCAGTTAATAAACAAAATAATAATCTGTCATCTACTTGATAAACATGAAAGCAACTTCCTCATTAAATTGCTATAAACCACTTCAAAACCCAAATAACTACTAATAAAGCCAACCCCATTTTCATCTACTTATTAAAAATATTAACATTATACGATACTTTGTTTCTTAGCCTTTTCATATTTACCAGGCAATATTATGCAGTTAGCTAAAAGAGTAATACTTTCAAATACACAAATATGGATAGAAACTGAATATATCCTTTCTACAATCTAATTTGAGTAATATCAAGCTTATTTAAAATATATCCTTCCAAATGGCTTCTTGTTTTAATAACAAACCCTATAAATTTACTGCTATATTTTAATACTTTAAAATTCTTAACTATTTCAATATTTGCCAACTTCTGGACTTACCTAGGTTTTGTTTTAGGTAAATGTGTAAGCTGTTTCCAACAATTTGTTATGACATNTGGCTTCTTGTTTTAATAACAAACCCTATAAATTTACTGCTATATTTTAATACTTTAAAATTCTTAACTATTTCAATATTTGCCAACTTCTGGACTTACCTAGGTTTTGTTTTAGGTAAATGTGTAAGCTGTTTCCAACAATTTGTTATGACATTATGAATCCAACCATCACCTGCAATATTATGACAGTTTAGAAATTAAGATCAGGTCTTTGGGATAGAATCTTAATTTCCCCCCCCAAGTTTATCATGCTACATTTATATGACTATTTTTTGTGTATGTGCATATTTTATCATAAAAATTCTCAAACATGGACAAAAGTCAAGCGAACATGACAATGAAATGTCACGTAACCCATATTCAACAACTACTGAGATTTTGCCACATGTGCTCCATTTATCTCTTTTTGTTATTCTTGCTGCTGAATTATTCTAAAGCAAATCATAGCTCTCTTATTACTTTCCCCATTCATAGTTCAGTGAACATCACTAAAAAAAAAAAAAAACACTGGATATTTTGTAAATAGCTACAGTGCTATTATTATTTAACCACAATGTTACAGTCACAGCCAAGAAAACTACAAGTGGTTTTTTGGGATCATCTGATACCCACGTGACTGTATCTTAAGCTGAATCTCTAAGGGAGGAAACTGACTGGACTAGGAGTTAGGACATTTAGTTCTCCATAGTTCAATGGCAAAAACCAGCATATAGGGATCTGAAGCACTAGAGCTCATGAAGATATATTAAATAAACCCTAGTGTAATGGGTAAATGTTAATTTTTTTCTTCCAGTTTTATTATTGAGATATGAGTGACACACAATACTGTATCTATTTAAGATATATCGATGTTAGTTTTTAAATTAGATTCCAAATCTCTTTTAAAAAACCCACAAATTAGACAAGTATAAAAATCTACAAAAACTGGCTGTTCCTCCAACCAGCATCTGGAGTTTCCTGACCAGCAGACTGCCAGGTACACAGCTGGTGCTCAATAGAAATTTTTGTTGGAAAACAAGTAATTGTTTTTATAGCCTATATAAAATTATATAAATGGTCTTAATGGTATATAAAGTATCTTAAGGAAACTGTCTCTAGCTATAGAAAACTCTGAATTAAATTACAAAACACTTAATATGTCAAACTAAGTGAATAATTTTTGGTCATTTATCTTGATGCCACAACTTTTACTGCTGAAGAAAAATTGGGATACAAATGCACAGCCGTTGGAATCGGCAGTGTCAGGAGTTAAAAATACTCTAGCTAAGCACTTTCTTTATACTTCTGGAACAAAAAGAGAAGCAACTGGCATTCCCATCTTGCTTTTCAGAGACTTCTGGGAAAGGCTCTTCTTCTAATCCCTATTCTAGACTATAGCATAAGCATCTGGGTCAAAAATTAGGAGGACACAAAATCACAGAATACTATAGTTGAAAGGGGCTTTAATTCCCCTAGGTTCAGGAAACAGTAGAACCTAAAGAGAGGTAAGGGTACAAAAGCAAAAGGGCCTTCTAATTCTTGATGTGACCACATAGTTGGGGATAAAGGTAAACTATAAAATCAGAAAAAGAAAGATACCATAGTATCAAATACAATCAGGTAAAAAGAATAAAATATTAATTGTTGGCTAAACTTCAGCTTACTTAATGGAATATTGTCTGCACTTAGTCCACCAAACAGGAAAAGCGTATCATCAGCTATTGGTGTTAAAGTATGCCATGACCGATGTTTAGGGTTTTCTCCATTAATAGGAATCCTGTGGTAAGGGAAAAAAAAAAGAAAAGTCGAGTCAAAAAAATTTTGACTATGTTAGTCAAAATAAAAGAATTTTGATCATCTCATATCTCAAAAGAAAAAACTACACTTCCCAGTTTAAAAAATTTTGATTCTACTAATCCTACCTACAAGAATATTTTAAAACATTCTTAAATTCTTAGACAAATTTACTCAGTTTCTTTCCTTGTAATGTCTATCTCTCTTGGCCATGGAACACAGACTGAAAATTTAAAAAGTTTCAAGATTTGTATGGAAATACAAAAAAACTCAAATAGCCAAAGCAATCTTGAGAAAGAAGAATGGAACTGGAGGAATCAACCTGCCTGACTTCAGGCTCTACTACAAAGCCACAGTCATCAAGACAGTATGGTACTGGCACAAAGACAGAAATATAGATCAATGGAANTGTATGGCATCACCAACTTAATGGACATGAGTTCAGCAAGCTCCGGGAATTGGTGATGGACAAGGAAGTCGGGCATGGTGCAGTCCATGGGGTCAAAAAGAGTCAGACATAACTGAGCGACTGAACTGAACTGAGAGAGATCACAGTGAAAATATTGTTAAACATTACCGAAAAGTGTCCCGTGCCTGTTAGACTGTTGGCACAGAAGGATGGGAGGGATACAAACTACGGTAAGGACAGACAGTCATAGAAAGACCTGAAGTCCCAAAGAACTCCTTAAAAGCTACCTCAGCTCACTGATCCCAAGGAGCACATTCTAAAACTATGTGTGCAGTAGCTCCAGATTCTTGCTTATTCTCTAAGGAAGCAAAGGGTTAAGAAGCATGAAAGAGATCTAAGATGACTTTTAGTAGATCCAGTGTCAATAAAATTTCTCTCCACTTGCTTACTGATATGAAATTATTTTAAGAGAGACAGATGCTTTATTTCATTAACACATAAATCTTAACATTCAAATACTGACTGCGGGAAACGTCCATCAACAAATATGATTGACTGATGGTTGATCAGTTCCAAAATTAGAATAGAACAGAAGAACATTGGAAATGTGAAAGCCACTGCTAGGAAAAAGAGGATGCTGAGATGGGTCAAGCCTTGTAACACTTTTTATTTTGCATAGAACTTCCCTCACTTCCATTTACAGAAGTTGAACTGCAAGGAATTTTATGCATACATGCGTGCTGTGGTTTGTTCATTAAGTTGTGTCCAACTCTTTGGCAACCCCAGGGACTAGAGCCCACCAGGCTCCTCTGTCCATGGGATTCTCCAAGCAAGAATACTGGAGTGGGTTGCCATTTCCTTCTTCAGGGCATTATCCCAAACCAGAGACCAAACTTGTTTCTCCTGCTTTGTCAGTGGATTCTTTACTGCTGAGCCAACAGGGAAGCCCACAGGCCTGTTAGTGGACAAAAATTTTGTCTTTCCCTGGGCTTTAACAGCATCACCTAGCAACTGTTCTCATAGCACTGCTTGCATGATTCATAACTGTGCTTGTTGACAATCCTCCAATCCTCTCAAATCCTCTTTCTTCTCTTTTAAAATCGCAGAGAATAGAATTTGAACCAAATTTTGGGTTTTGTTCAAAAATTTGAACACAGATTTTGTTCAGTATTTTATTCTGCACAGTTCCAGTGATCTGACCAATCACAATACCTTGCTCCCCTAGGGATAGGTCTCAGACTCAGGCCTGGCCAATCATACCCTTGGCAACGGGGATTGATAAAGAGGAGGAACACACCTAAGTAGAGCCAGAGTCCTTTTTCTAGGGTGAAGATACAGACATTGAGAAAATACAGCACCAACAGAAAGAACTGCTGGTACAGGCAGGGTTATATTCCCTCCTAAATGAGCTGGCCAGTCTGCAGCAGACACAATAAGCTAGCACACAGAGAAGCAGGGAGAAGCCAATACAAAGATGGAAATATTGTGATGAGGTTGGGTAAATTGCTCCAGTTCCTAAGGCCCTGGTCCCTGTAGCTTTTCCACTGTGTGAGCCACTTCAAAATATACCTCCCAGCTATGCAAGAATTCTTTATGGCTTAAACTAGTGTGAATCTGTGTTTGCTCACTAGCACATGGAAGAGTATTAAGATTTCATGAGTTTATGAAACATGGGCTTTTCAAAATCATGAACTTTGCTACAAAAGGACTTTTAAAAAGAGCCTTCATTAAATTAGGGCATTACACTTGTGGGTAAAGAATGATGATGCAACCTCTCTAGAGTTTTCTAGAAAATCTTAACCTGGAGGAAAAATATGTGATAAAAAAACAATAATAGTGACTGCACTCAAGAGAACCCCTTTGTATAGGATTACAAACTCAATTACTAACAGCCAACAACTTAGTAAAAGAAATTCACTTTAAAAGTGTTCATGAATATGAAAACATAAAGGTAACTTTTCACAATACTTACTTTAATTTCGGGTTGAAGCCAACTCTGTGTCTTTGTGTCAAATATGTGAACATCATTATGCCATCCCCAGAATATCTGCTCTTCCTAAAACATAAATTTTTAAAATATTTTTAAAGTCTTTAATGACTTTTAGATTTGTATGATAGTTTCACTACATATTTACTAGTGAAATAATAGACATTTTTACAGAAATAGAGTCAAGTGTGACCACAGTTATAAACTTAACGCATATCACCAGTGGCTCACAAAGTGTGATCCCTAGGCTACAGCAGCATCACCTAGCAACTGTTCTTCTCATAGCACTGTTTGCATACTCATCACTGTACTTGGTGACAATCCTCCCATCCTCTTGAAGGATTATCTCTTTGAAAATTGCAGAGGATAGAATGATATTTAGATTTGAAAATCTGTTTTCCTAAAGTACATGTGCCAAATTTCTAATCTTTGCTGTTAAAAACTTTAGGGAACAGTGGTTCTTTTTGTAAAAGAATCCTAATCACTTAACTAAGCAGCTTATTCTTATACATTAAATGTATGCTTACTCTCCTTTGTCTTCTAGGAAGACTTGGCAAAGCAAAGATTTAGCAGTTAGACTGTATTTAGTATCTTCTGCATTGTTGAAATCCTCTACCACTACTCAAGCTTACCTCTGCAGCAGTTTTGTGTTATACGTCAGGACTATATCATTCATTTTCATCAGGATTTGTCAAACAAGTCAAATAAACTACATAATTTACCTAGTTCAGAAAATAAGTGAAAAAATCTACCTGTACACCATAAACTTCAGGACATAATCATTAGCCCAACTATACTAGTTGAGAATAAAAATGAGAGCTTCCACTGATGAGTAAAAATAATTTGACATAATCAGTGGGAAGTTTATATTACTAAAAATTATCAGTAATACTGTAAGTAGCAAAACTTAAAATATACTTCATTTTAAAAACTGAAAAACCATGTAAACCACTTTTGTCACTTAAAAACCATTCAATTTTATTAACATATATTAATTTCACACATAGTCTAAGCCTATGGAGAAATTTTAAATACCCATATACAAAGAGATATACATGATATGTACATATATCTTTATATTAATAATGTACAATAATAAAATACGCTAGTAGAAGGTAAAAGTGAGGTTACTGTGTATCTTGGTGGGAAGACCAATGGCTTTTAAAGTTATCTTTTAAAAGATTTCATTTTTCTAAGTCATGACTTCTGTCACTGATATAATAGTTTATTCTCTAGCCAGTAAGAATAAGTAGAAAAAAGCAGTATCACTACCAACTTACTCGCTGTCATACAGAAGCCAGTCTGAGCTATGAATAGTTCTGGCGGACGTACCTAAAAGGAGGTGTATATCAGCAATAGCCACTGTGGTTACCTATGAACAAACTTTTCAAAGTTGTGCTAAAGCCACTACTTGTCTACTAGAAGCATCTGTAAGTGATTTATGACATCAGAAGAGAAATTATTCTGCCAGTAGCAAGGAAGGCTGATACCATTAGGTGAGAGAATCTCTTGCAGCTGAACCCAAATTCAAAAGAGAGAAAAGACACCTTTTTTTTTTTTTTCCTAGTATCAATTATAGCAAATTAAAATGAGAAAGACTGGGCTCATTATTTCTAAATACTTTAAGGCGACACTAAATTAGAGGAAAATGTAAACAGTGATTACTCTCTTACCCAAGATGCATCATGAACATCAAAACAATCTTGGAGTTCATTATGTCTCCTACACCCATAGCCACCAAAATATATTAATCTGAAAAACAAAACAAAGGACACATTTTGGGAGTTCTGCTTTCAGCTTGTTCACAGAAAGTTGAAAGACATCATTTCTCTCACAACCTAAACAAGCCATATAAACTACAAAACCATAATTTAAAAAATCAAACTGCTATGGGAACCGAGAGACCTGAGTGAACTAATTCCAGAAAGTGATGAGCCTGCAGTAGGAGAGAGAAGCCCACTGTTGCTTTCATCCTTGATGCAACAGCAGGAGGAGGAAGAACCTGGCACACACAGGGCTTGTAAAAGAAGCCAGCCAAAATTTTAATAGTCACATGTAGGCTAACACAGCAAATTAGAACCTTAAGAGACTCAGTCACCTAGGGAGTTTGAATCTATTCAAAAAGTATTCACATAATCTTCAGAGAGGACTTAGGGTCAGTCACCAAGAGAATGAAGCAGCAGAGAGCAGAGCAACTCTTCTTGAGGCCATATGAGCTATCAACTCTCAATTTTGGGATCAGGACAGGAAATCTGAAGGAGATACCTCAGAGTGCTGCCCGCAAAAGGCCAGGGAGGACATACAATGCCTAAAGAGATCACTCAAGGTACAGAAAACGTATAAAGTGGAATTGGGGAGCAAAGAGAACTCCCTAGCAACCTAAATACCTACCAATTAGGCTATGAAACAAGGAGGGATGTCTCACAGTTCTGAGAAGTAGGAACATGGCTGTGAAGCCCAGCTCAAAATCTCTACACAATCCCTAGTGCTCAAAATGTGGTGCCCTAGCAAAGAAAAGTCTTGATCCTGCATCAGAACATTTGAAGCCAGTGCTAAAACTGAAAGAAACTAAAGCTGCAACAAAGCCTAAGCACAGGCCAACTGCAGGTTAGACTGACTTAAAGTGCACTCCAGCAGTCTGAAAAAAGAAAGAAAGGGCATGTCCTTTTCTGGAGAGATGCATTGTTTACTACAACCTTTACTGTTGTAAAGAATGTCTGTCGTATGATGTAAAATTAGAAGGTATATGAAAAGGCAAAAAAAAACAGTGACCTGGGATCAAGAGAGGAAAGAGTCAATATAAGCTGACTTCACGGTGGCCCAGATATTGGAATTAGCAGACCTGGCCTTTAAAGTAATTCTAACAGAAATATTAACAGACCAATTTGTAAAAGGTGGACAAAGTTCAGGAAGAATGAGGTAATTCTGGCAGAGACATGGGGATCCCTATTATAAAGGCAATCAAATTAAGATGAAGTGATTAGAGTAGGCACTAATTCAATATAACCGGTTTTCTTACAAAAGGGGGAAATTTGGAGGAAGACAAGCAAGTACGGAGAGAATGCTATGTGACTATGAAGGCAGAGATCTGAGTGATGCTTCTACACACCAAAGATTACCAACAAGTCACCAGAAGCTAGGAAGAGGCATGAAGTAGATTCTTCCTGAAAACCCACAGAATGAACCAACCTTGCTGACAGTTTGATCCCAGATTTCTAGTCTCCAAAACTATGAGGCGATACATTTTTTGACACACCCCATGGCATGCGGGATCTAGTTCCCTGACCAGGATGCACAGCTGTGCCCCTTGCAGTGGAAGTACAGAGTCTTAACCACTGACAACCAGGGAAACACATTTCTGTTGTTTAAAGCATTCAATTTACAGAACTCTATTACACCAGCCCTAGCAAAATAAACATTTACCACAATTATAAATGTATTATCCTTTGATCCAGAAATCAAATTGTGAAATTTTATCCAACAAATAGGTCTGCAATTATATGTATATAAACACAAAGATATTCATTAAAGCATAGTTTGTAATGGCATAGGAATTGAAATAAACTAAGTGTTGCTTAATCTATAGGGAAAAAGTTAAATAAACTATAGTATATCCTCAGATTACTGTGCAGCTGTAAAAACCAAAACAAAAAAACCCAGCTTTCCAACTAGAGATACAGAAAAAAATGAAAGTTCTCCATGGTAGTGTAGACTAAAAGAAGCAGTAGGATGCAGAACAGTGTAGAGCACACAGATGTTTGTATAAAGGGGAGGCAGAAAAGGTACAGATAAATATATAGAATATTATTATCTCTCTATATATTTATACACACGTATATGGGGCTCCCTGGTGGCTCATAGGTTAAAGCGTCTGCCTGAAAGGCGGAAGACCCGGGCTTGATCCCTGGGTCAAGGAAGATCCCCTGGAGAAGGCAATGGCAACCCACTCCAGTACTCTTACCTGGAGAATCCCACGGAAGGAGGAGCCTGGTAGGCTACAGTCCATGGGGTCACAAAGAGTCGGACACGACTGAGCAACTTCACGTTCACTTTCACATATGTACACATACATATATACATACATATGTATTTGCTTCTATTTGCTTAAAGTAACAGAGGGCAATTGTTCCCAAATGTTGTCTGCACCTTGGAATTACTTGAGCAGCTTAAAAAAATCATACTCCCATTGATTGCAATTTAGTTAGTCTAGGGTATCACCTGGGCTTCATAGCATTAAAAAAAAAAAAAAATCCCTGTATTATTCCTATGGCAGACAAGTTTGAGAACCACTGATACAAAAATACAAAATATGTTGATAAAAGTAGCTATTTGTGCATCTGGCAGGGTAGGAACAGGATGGATGGGAGCCAGACTTTTTAATATAGTTTTGATTTTTAAACTGTGTGCCTATATTAGCTATCCAGAAAATTAATAAATTAATTTAAAAAACAAATAGTTGCTTCCACCATATTTATTCTTATGACCTGGTTCTTATCTAGGATTCAAAGCTGCCTTTACCATCAGTGTCAAACAGTTTGTAATTATATCTTGAAAAAAATTCAGAGTTTCAAGTTTTCTCTGTTTTGGACACAAGCTATAATCCTTACTTGAATACAGTTAATGAGGTGGTTTTGCTGCATTACCTGTCTTTATATACCCAGCAGGAAAGTTTATCACGTGGTGTAGGTGGTTGCCCTTCAAAGTTGGTGATTTTTTCCCAAACGTAGGTTCCATCTCTTGTTCGCAAATTAACAAAATAAAGCTTTTAAAAGAGGAGAATACTATTAACAGACAGGGCATCGGAAAATTAAATATATGTCACAGGGATAGGAGATCCAAAATTAATATTACTTTTTATTTTTAAAAGATAAAAAATTTAATTGCCGAGTTAATGAAAATGGGACTATGTTTTAGAAGCAAAAACGGTATATGAAACATACTGAAATGAATCTTTACCCTTGTTGTTCTTGCCCTATGGATATCAACCAAGTAAGCAGTTAATTCTGAAGCAGAAGGATCTGGGATCAGAGAGGAGCAGGTATGCTGCATTTTCACTCTATCTTTTAAAACCTTATCAGTTAGCTCAAGCTTTTCTACATATGTCTTCTTTGCAAAATACTTGTAAACTTGTGGGATGAAGTGACACATTAAACATTACATTTTCTGCACTCCTGAATTGAAAAAAAAAAATTACTCGATTGCTGTATCCTTTGTCATCATATCCTCCAAAAACGTAGAGCTTTCCATTTATGCAAGCACCGCAACTTCCTGACATGGAGGTAGGGAGTTCTCCTTCCATGAGGTGCATTGTCCTGCAGCAAGAATAACGTGGAATTCCGTAACTTTCCAGAAAGGCAAATTAAAATTCCTTTTGAACTCCATCAGTACTTTTTCAATGAAAATTGTCACTGACAATTACAATTAAGATATCACGGTAGCCAATACTCTAAAAACTGTAAGAAGATCCATGGTAAAGATTTTTCAACCTACTGAGGAAAAAAGTTACAAAATCTTCTCATGTCACCAGAATTGGGAAATAGTAGAACAAAACAAAGTCTTCAGAATGGTAAAGGACAATGAATGCAGAGGGGAAGGGATCTGGGGAGAGAAACATCCAGAGGGAACAAAGCACTGAAAGAAAAGGAAAGGGAGACAACATAATACTGCAGTATGTTCTGAGTATGGCCTCAAATCTCCTGTTGTCTATCACAACAGTTACAACAGATACTAAGATTGGACATTATGCCACGTAAAATTACTTACCACAACCCACTATCAACATCATAGGTCCAAATCTCATCATTAGGCAAATATACTTCATTGTCTTCAATAGACTAAAAACACAGAATACATAAAATTATGTTTATTATTTACAAAGTAACAACTAAATAGTTGCTCAGGATGGGAAAACCACAATGAAAACAGTGAAAAAGACAAAAGCAATAAACAGCCTCAAAGATGGCTTTTTCAATAGAAATTAAGATAGATCAAAAGAGAAGGGGAAGAGAGACATTTTCTAAGAGAAAGTAGGCAAATACAAAATAGCAAGTACATGAGACTCAGGAAAAGACGGAGGGCCATTAAACTTTCCAAGAAGTTCAAGAAAGAGAAAACAGCAAAACAATAATATCAGAGCAGAATACTGAAGACTATGAATCCAGAAAGAAAAGGAATACTGAAAAAGAGCAATATATTTGTGGTAAAAGGGAGGAGTTAAGAAAGGGAACTTTTATGAAGTATAATCAAGAGCACAATATCATACACCTTGATTCACTGGACATGTGTTTTGAGTGCCTACTATGTGCAAGGCATAGTGTTAGATGTATGTGCAAGGCATATTGTTAGATGTTGATTAAATATAGAATCTAAGGATCAAGATAAATTTAGCTAGTCAAAATGTCAACTCCAAATAATAATCTCTAAAGAAGCTGATAACATATACAGTACATTCTGATATTTATAATAAAAAGAGAAATAAGAATAAAATAACAATTTTCTTTATGTTAAAGTTAAAAACCTAGGGATTAAAACAAATCCTTACATAAATCTGTCAGGATTACGTAAAAGTTATAAAATAACTCAAAAATAGCTAGTTGTAAAAGATGTTTAAGAATATCTAAGAATTAAATGTCTAAAAATTTAAGAATTTCTGTATGATGTATAAATTATTAACATGCTAAGTAGAATTAGTTAATTCTCCTTGCTCTATTAGTTAAATTTTTAAAATAGTATCCTGACTACTGGATCTGTCTCTAACTCCATCTCTGTTTCTGTCTGTCTCTCTCCCCTGCCCTTATTCTCATACACATTTGCTCAGAACAGAAAAACATTATAATATTTCCAAGGAAACTTCCACTCTGACTGAGGAAACCATGTCTCACTGATGGACAAGTAAATAATTGTTAAGAAAGGGAGTTAACTGTATGACTCTAAGGTTTAATGGCATCCAGCGCTAGTAGCCACATGAGCACACCTTTACAACAGAAATAGTATGAAAATGGCTTCTGTCACTTTTCTGCTGAAGTCCCTTCAGTGCTTCCCTGTTGCTCTCAGGATGGTCTAAAATTCTCATGTTTCTGTGCTGTATGGCACCTGCTATCCCTCCAAAGTTCTTCTTGCCTTTAATCATTAAGTTCCAGTCTTCCTTCCATTCCTAAACCCATGCTCGTTTCCAACTGGACCTTCACCTATGCTCTTCTCTCTTCTTGCAATGCTCTCCCAGAATTTGTTTGGCTAATTACTCTTTCTTTGGGAATCATTTTGTTGCTCCTTTAATCTTCTAGAATAAGGTTAAGAGATTAAGGCCCCTGTTAAATGCTCTCATAAATCCTGTACTTTCCCTTCCAAGTCCTTTGTCTTTATCACATACACACAGCACCACCACTGCCACGATATAAGCTTCCTGAGTGCATAGATCATGTTTATCTTGTCGTTCCCAGAGTCTCACAGTGACTTGGACATACAAGACAAATAGAATATTTGTGGCTTAAGAGAATGGATACATGAATAATACTTATTAAACTGACTGTAAGCTCATCTCATGAATAAAAAGATAAGTTTGTTTAACTAATCTTTAAAAGCGGTGTTGCAAAAAGACAAATGGAGCACAGAATTGAACAATTTGGCCCTAGTTCCTTATTTTCTCAGTGATTTCACTGCTAAATTATCCCTTTTCTTTCACATGATCAAATTTTGCTTCTGTGGTAGATCACCCCTGCTGCTGCTGCTAAGTCGCTTCAGTCGTGTCCGACTCTGCGACCCCATAGACGGCAGCCCACCAGGCTCCCCTGTCCCTGGGATTCTCCAGGCAAGAACACTGGAGTGGGCTGCCATTTCCTTCTCCAATGCATGAAAGTGAAAAGTGAAAGTGAAGTCGCTCAGTCATGTCCGACTCTTAGCGACCCCATGGACTTGCAGCCTACCAGGCTCCTCCATCCATGGGATTTTTCAGGCAAGAGTACTGGAGTGGGGTGCCATTGCCTTCTCCGAGATCACCCTTATTGATACTCAAACATGCCTTAGTATTGCTCATCTGAAAACAAAACTCTTCCACAACTCCTTCTCTTATTTCTCTGCTCCCTTCATAACAAAGGTTCCATACTGAGTTATAGTGGAACTCTCCATTGCTTCACTGCACATTACAACATCAACCCAAATTAATTCAGACTCATTTCACTAAAACTGCTTTTGTCAAGTTTACCCTAAAAAAAAGAGAGAGAGAATTAGTGAACTTATTAACCCAGAAACATAGCCCAGAGAGATGGAATATATAAAGAAGTTGAGAGACATGGAGGAAGAGAGAGAATGAGAGTGAGGAAACTTGACTCAAGAAAAAATGGAAAATATGAATAATCTCATAGTTTTGATTGAATCAGAGATTTAAAATCTGCCCCCACCCAAAGTACCAAACCCAGATGGCTTTACAGATGAGTTCTTCCAAACACTCACAGAACAAATAATTAAATCTTCTAAAAAACTACTCCAGAATATAAAAGAAGGAATACTACCCAAAACACTTTTGAACAAAGATGTAAAACTGCTTTAAAAAGTAATGAGTAAATAGGATCCAGGTGATGTATATAAAAGGTAACATATGATACTAACTTGTACTTAATCCAAGGAAGGGAACATTGATTTAATATTACAAATATTACTACTATTTTTTATAAGTCATCACATTTGGCATGTAAAGAAAGAAAAACATAATTATCTCAGTATAATGCAAAAATCACTCTTGGAAACTCAACATTCATAAATTGAAAAAGGACACCTACAAACAAACAAACAAAATCCCTAAGCAATCATCACACTTAATGGTTAGGATCTCATTCACATGAAATATCTAGAAAAAGAGAAATGTATAAAGACAGAATGATTAGGAGTTAGCAGGGACTGGGGTGAAAAGGGAGGGAGGCAGAATTTCTGTTTGGAGTAAGAGTTTTGGAACTAGACCGTGGTGCAGGCTAAGTCGCTCAGTCAGGCCCAACTCTGAGATTAGGAGCAAGAGAAAAATAGCTTTCATTTTACACTGTACTTTAGGTCCACCAGTATAGTTAAAAAAAAAAAGGAATAAAGGTTAGGATGGAAGAAACAAAACTGTCAACATAGAAAATAAAGATAATTAACAGATGGATTCTGAGAATGAATGCATGTTTAGAAAGTCTGCCAGAGTAAAAAATATTCAAGTTAGTTGTATTTCAAAATACCACTGATAATCAAGAAATTTAAAGACACTAACAACAAAAAAATACAAAGAAGCCAAGAGTAAACCCAATAAAAGATATATAAGATATTGATGAAGATACTGCTGCTGCTGTAGCCAAGTCGCTTCAGTTGTGTCCGACTCTGTGCGACCCCACAGATGGCAGCCCATTGGACTCCGCCATCCCTGGGATCCTCCAGGCAAGAACACTGGAGTGGGCTGCCATTTCCTTCTCCAATGCATGAAAGTGAAAAGTGAAAGTGAAGTCGCTCAGTCGTGTCTGACTCAGCGACCCCATGGTCTGCAGCCTACCAGGCTCCTCCATCCGTGGGATTTCCCAGGCAAGAGTACTAGAGTGGGATGCCATTGCCTTCTCCGGATGAAGATACTACAAAACTTTATTCAAAGACATCAAAAAGTCTTGAATAGAGATATACCTTAAGTCTCAATTTCATGTCTATCACTCTCAAATGATCTAAAGATTGAGTACAGTAACATAAAATCTTAATAGAGTACTTTATTTGACAATCTGATTCTAAAGTTTATACAAATGAGGAAGTACAATGGAAAGCAAGTTGGCAGTTCTAAAAGTTAAATGTAGAATAACCACATGATCCAGGAATTCCACTGCTATGTAACCAAAAGAATTGAAAATAGGGGCTCAGATACTTGTAATACCAATCTTGATACCAGAACTATTTACAATACACAAAAGGCAGCAACAACCCAAGTGTCCCAACAACAGATGAATGGATAAACAAAATGTGGCATATGCATACAGTGTAATCCTGTTCTCCATAAAAGGAATGAAGTTCTGATCATACTGCAACACAGGTGAACCATGAACGTAATATGCTGAATAAAAGAAACCAGACTCACAAATACAAACACTGCTAGGATCTCATTCACATGAAATTATCTAGAAAAAGGCAAATGTATAAAGATAGAATGATTAGGAGTTAGCAGGGACTGGGGTAAAAAGGGAGGGAGGCAGAATTTCTGTTTGGAATAAGAGTTTTAGAACTAGACTAGGCTAAGTCGCTCAGTCAGGCCCAACTCTGTGAGACCCTATGGACTGTAGCCAGCCAGGCTCCTCTGTCCATGGGATTTTCCAGGCAAGAATACTAGAGTCAGTTGCCATGCCCTCCTCCAGGGAATCTTCCCAACCTAGAGATTGAACCTGTTTCTCTTACATCTCAAGCACTGGCAGGCAGGTTCGTTACCACTAGCACCATCTGGGAAGCAGATAGTGGTTACCCTGTACAACACTGAATATAACGTCACCAATTGTACACTAACTTGGTGAAGATAACAAATTAAATGTTTTATACATTTTACTACAATAGAAATAGCAAAGAAAATGTATATTAAACAACAAAAGTCCCAAAATAACCAAAATATTCCTCAAGAACAAGATAGAGTGTGAGGTGGGCTTTTACCATCCAACATTCAGACTTCTAGTAAAACTGTTGTAATTTAGACATTGAGGGAGGTTCTGTCATAAGAATAAACAGCAAACTTCACAGAATAAAGAACCTAGAAACAGATGACACAAACACGGAAACTTGATGCGTGACAGAGTTTGCATATTAGTAGGGAAAGAGGGGACTATTTAATATATGACACAAGAACAACGGATTATCCATATTGAAAATACAATAAAATTGGATCCCTACCTTAAACAAACCAATCAAACAAAAAATTCAGATTAAAAAAAATTAAATGTGGAAGGCAAAACCAAAAATTGTTTAGAACACAAAATAGGAGACTTTATGATCTCCACGCTGGGAAAGATTTAAGACGCAAAAAGTACAAAGCATTAATGTTATTAATTAAAAGCCTCTGTTGAACAAAATATAATCATCAAGAAAATACAAAGATAAGCTGAAAACTGAGAAAAGTGAAAGTCGCTCAGTCATGTCCAACTCTGCAACCCCATGGACTATACAGTCCATGGAATTCTTCAGGCCAGAATACTGGAGTGGGTAGCCTTTCCCTTCTCTAGGGGATGTTCCCAACCCAGGGATCAAACCCTGGTCTCCCACATTGCAGGTGGATTCTTTACCAACTGAAAAGACATATTAAACTCATACTACTATATAATTAAAGAATTCCTATAAATCAGTAAAAGAGAACTCAATAGACAAGTGAGCAANAGGGGATGTTCCCAACCCAGGGATCAAACCCTGGTCTCCCACATTGCAGGTGGATTCTTTACCAACTGAAAAGACATATTAAACTCATACTACTATATAATTAAAGAATTCCTATAAATCAGTAAAAGAGAACTCAATAGACAAGTGAGCAAAAGACATGAACCAGTGTTTTTACAGAAAACACAAATTGTTCATAAAGCTATGAAAAGACACCCCACTGTATTGTAATCATGGAAGGCAAATAAAAACCACAATGAAATATGTCGTCACACTCACTGGATTGGCAAATTTGAAGGCCAGGTGGTACCAAATGTCAAGAAGGTACAAGGAGGAAGTTGGTGAGGGTGGTATAAATTGATACAAATATTTTGCTAACACTGATGTTTCCAATTTAATTTGGAAGTGTGTGACCAGGCAACCCAGCATTCCATCCCTTGGTGTATGCCCTAGAGAATGTACATGCCCCTTGCATGTATAATAGGAGATATGTTACAAAGAATGCTCAATGTAGCATTGCTTACAATTTCAAAAAGAAAAACCTGAAACATTCAAATATACATCAATAGTGGACAGATAAGGAAATTGCTGTGAATTCACACAATAGAATATTATATAGTACACACATCAAAAGAATAAATCTAGGGGAGATTTTCATAATATTTAATAACTGCACAGCATAGACACTGACCAAACAAAATAAACACTAAGCAAACACAGTCACAGCCAAGCTGAATACAAATAATGTATGAGTCCANTCACTGTAATACACCTTTAAAGATCTTTTTTTTTTTCTAAAAAGGGTTTTAATGTGCCTTGGAATGAAAAGGTTTCAATTCATAATTACATTTTCTTATAGGCCTATAAATTCTTCTACCTAATTTCTTCACCTGTGTTTACATCAAACACAAATGACTCTATCTTTAAATGTGTTATGGGCATGAGATTTGAAGGCTTGGAAAAACATGACTGACGGCTCACACTCTATCTTTTGGTAGCTGAGAAGGAGCTGTATCTTTTTAAAAAAATTTACCACTTAGGAGGATATGTCGTCTTGTGTTTTTTCCATCTAATAAATACAGCACTGTGATTTTTCACTTTAAAGCAATCAGAGGTCCAGCAGTTTGCAATACATAATTAATCATCAAGCTTCCACGTGTGTTAGTCCTGACAGATGCATTTGCTTACTTTCTATTCTATCTCCTATGGCTGAGCTAAGTCTTGTGGAGTTTCAGAGCATGAAAATAATAAAGATGATCTTGGAATCAAACATTTTTAAAATTGCTGCCATAATAATTTATTGGCAATATAGAGGTTGAGAGGTAAAATTAGGCCAATGATACTGATGTTGCTCACTTAAATATTTAAAATTTTATAATTATCTTCATACAAACATCAAAAACACTTATTTAAGAAAAAAAAGTAGCTATGAGAATTTTTTTATTTTTACTTGAAGATTAAACATTTATATCAATGAAGACAATGTCAACACTGTTATCTCCCTGGTACATTTAAACTATCCAATATATACATGAAATACTCACATTTTAGGGTCTGACATGACAGGATAACCACACTTAAACTTACCCAGAAAATACTATATTCAAATTCCCCACCTCCTTCTGATATAAGAGACGAGGTTTTCATTGCATATTGTTCAATTTGCCAGGAAAAATATTTGAAGATATTACTCAAACTTAGGTGGTCATTAATTCATATATGTGCATCTGAATACATGCAAGAAAACCTATTTTATTATTGAGTCTAAACAGCATTGTTTCTGGCTGCACTGGTGGCTTGTGGGATTTCAGTTCCCTGACCAGGGACTGCACCAGGGCCCCTGCAGTTAAGTGCAGAGTCCTCACCACTGGACCGTCAGGAAACTCCTTCAACAATTTTTTGGTAACATTTCACTTTAGGGGATATTACTTTTTTCAACATATAATGGAAACATCAAATTTACCATTTTTAACACGTTGACAACACTGATGAAAATTCTTGGATATTAAATGTTTTATTAATGTAAAACATATATTTCACATATAACATACTCCATGAGCCCAAAATAATAAAACAAAAAAAATAACTACTAGTCATGTACTTAACTGCCAAAAAATAAAAATAAAAACAAGCAATCCACATACCTCCTCCTTTTGTCCTGAATTAGCTGAAGTTCTATTAGGCCAAATATGGAGTAAAATGCAAACTGCACTAAAGTAAGATACCAGCCATAGGGCTTAAAACCCTCCACTGAAAATATTAATTCCTGTCAAGAGATACATGAACACTGTTAAGTTCAGTGGTGGACCAATCTCCTCACAATGAATTCATGTAAGCACAGCGTTTTAATAGAAACCAATCGTCACCCCTCAAAAGAGCAAAATGAACCAAAAAACATCCAAACGTAAGGCTTCTGAGAGGTAAAATTAGAGAAGCTCAGAGGCCTTTAAAAAGATGTGATGGCAGACATCCTACACAACAGGAGGAAAGTAACCGCATCACGTGCTTAAAAGACCAAAATTAAGAGAGCTGCCCAAAACAAAGAGGGGGGCAGCTGACTGAAGAACTCATGTGCTTTTTAAAAAGCAAGTCTCATTACAATCATTACAAGTCTACTAACTCAAGCCTGTTTTTCTGTATTAACATAATCATTCAACTCACTAATTAATGGTTTTTAAAAACATAAAAAACATCTGGTTTATAAAAACATAAAAAATATCTTTATTAATATCCTGACTGTAGGTAAATATTTCACTTTCTATATTGCTAAATTTACTACCAAACCCCATTTTCCTTAAACTATTTTAATATGGAGTTTTATGGAAGAGTTAGTAGCAATGTCAGTTCTCACAAAAGTATGTTACAATTTAATCAGTTTATCTAATTTTAAAAGAAACTTCGAACATATTAGCTTTTAGTTAAGATCCCTGATCATTTATCAAATAGAGAAAAATTTAACGAAATTTGTAAATTTCTAATTCATTTTCCATTACAATGGCTAAGTTTGCTCCCAAGCTATTTGGTAACAATGGTATTTCAAAGGAGAAAAAAATGCTTCTCAACAAGAAATTCCAACATCTGATAAAAGTTACTATTTTGTGTTGTTCTTCTTTGTTATAGCTGAATTTTTATATCATCTTCTAGTAGAAAAATCAGTTATCAATATAAAGATTTTAAAATTCATGTTGTTTTACACAAAGACACCCTATATAGCACTTTTAGAAGCAAAGGAATAATCACAATTCTATTTTCTATTTTTAAACTTATTTTCATATTTTATTTCTATAAGATAAAGGAAAAGCAAAGAATAATTTTTAAGATCACTGATTATAAAGAATATCAGAAATATAATCTACATTTAAGAAAATGCATCACTTTCCTTTTCTTGAATTATAAAGATTTCTCATGTTAGGGAACTGCAAAGAAAAAGCAAGTTGGTCAAGGCTGCAAATATCCACTAATGAACTGGTAACTGAGAATATGTCTGCTGTTTACACTAGCCTGGACTGTCATCCATCCACCTCATGTCGTTGAAGGTCAGTACTTTGCTGGTCAGATGTATACAGCTATCCCATAAAACAACACAAATACAAGACAAATTGTGGCAATGCTAGACAAGACATTTTTTGCAGAGGCGAAAATCACAGAAAAATAAGGTTCTGGCAAAGTTGGCTTCCCTTGCAGCTCAGCCAGTAAAGAGTCTGCCTGCAATGTAGGAGACTCGGGTGTGATTGCTGGGTAGGGAAGATGCCCTGGAAAACTCACTGGCAACCCTCTCCAGTATTCTTGCCTGGAGAATCCACGGACAGAGAAGCCTGGCAGTCTACAGTCTATGGGACTGCAAGAGTTGGACGCGACTGAGCGGTAAGCACAAAGTTAATTTACAAGAGGAAACCACCAAGGATGAGAACACAACAGATGCTTAAAGAATGACTCAAATAGTATAGACTTACAGACACACCCTTGGAAAAATATTAAACATCCAGATATATTTTTGCAAAATGACCTCTTACTGAGCTCCAAGAATTAAAAAATGAATGGGAATATGGTTTTTGTGCTGTTGTTCAATTTTATGTGAAAACTGTCTTCCAAAATACTAATCAATACTTGAATCATTTTCTTTTAAAAAACACATGGTTATAATTATTTATTATACATTTCCCAAAACATAACACTTCATATTTTTTCATAACTTTAGTTTTTAAAAATTGTCTCCGGCTTCCCTTCCCCCATGTAAAATACTTCACTCTAAAATTTGGATCTCTGTTTCCAGCCAATTTTATCTTAAGTAGCCCTTTTCTACTAGTATATTAAGAAATTCAAATTTGTGAATCAACTTGCTAGCCTATGAAGGGAAGTCTCTTGGACAAAACTGTTGGTAGTGCCCATAATGAGCTCAACTATTACAAATAATTAACATATTATAAACAAACAACTAATTTTTTACCTGTAAATATCCATAAATTAGGTAAAATACAAAAACTCCAGCAACGCATATGAAAAACTGAGTCAGTTTGTTGAATCTGCTGAGATTTATGCCAAGCACGACAATGTCATCTACAGACTTGATGTGTGGTGACATTGCTTGGGTTTTGGATGGAACAGTGATAGAAATGTATTTCCTGGAGCTGTTGAACTTGAGATCCATTGTTTTTATTTTGCCGCATTCAGGGCTACCAAAGTTATCTTTGTTGGTTTCCTCTCCTTTGCTCAGTCCTCCTTCTGCCTGCTGAGCCAAGTCCTACAGAAGGAAATGAACAATTCGAGCAAAACATTTAGACCATCAAGTAAAGTGTGATGCTCCAAATACTATCTCAGATCACATTTTGACATTTATATAGGTAAGAGTCATTCTCTCTGGATTTTAATACATTAATTCTCTTCTTCAAGCTTCCAATCGACCAAAATAGGTGCACTCTCCAAACAATTTACCTTCACCTGATAAGACCAATACATCACTAAATGCACACCATTCTTATCTCCACAGCAACAAATCAAAAGCTAACCTTGTATTTATTTCAAAGTAGTAAAGAAGTAAGGGTGCCTTTATTATGCTTCTATTTGTAGTGAGGATATAATTTTTAAAGCCCGCAACAGTATATGCAGAATGTCTTCAACATTAAAGTTAATCTCTAATTGTAGAAAAAGAGTAAAGAACAGCCCAAACTCCTACAGCTGCTAAGCCAACTGTAAAACTTATTTGCTAATGACACTGTAAAATAAAGTCAAACGTGTGTAAGTTATGTAAAAATCCAGATTTATCTGAGATTATAGAAATGATACTATGCTTTAGCAACAACATCTTGAGTTAAAAGGAAATATTTTCTTCCTTTGGAGAACATTATTGTAATTTAAAAAGTCTTCGGTATAGTTGTTCAATGGGTATAAAGCCTCAATGACACCAGATACCTCTGGTCCTAGACATCACCTGTTGCAGAGACCCTGTAACACAGTGCCTACGGTTAACTATGCGGGGCTGTGCACTCAATCATTTGTTAAGCGGGTAGATCTCAGGCAAAGCATTCTCAACAGCAACACACACACACCCTCACACCCAGGGGACACAAGGCACTTCCGGTGGGGACAGATCTATTACCTTTCGTATGGAGATGGCATCACAGGTGTATGCTTATGCCCAAACTCATCCAATTCTATCTATTAAACGTGTGTGTTTCTTGTATGTATCAATTATACCCCAATAAAGCTGTTTAGAAAAAAGAAAAAATAAAAAAGTTCTTGGGTTTGTAAAAAGTGAAAAAAACATCACTTTTCGTTACTTTGTGGAAAAAAAAAAATCATGAAAACTCCACAGATGACTGTCACTTTCTCTTTGGATTAACAGAAACTGGAAAATAAACTCATGTAAAAGCTGACGAGATAATGTAGAAGTATGACAAAGTGCAGAACAAACTTATTAAGAAAAAAGTACTTTCCTACAAGAGACTGTTACAATCCCAGAGGGAACTAAAACACAGACTCTACTTGAAGGAAGAGGATAATAATAATTTTGACAGTGAATTATCCGGAAATCTTAAAAGAAAAAACAAAACAAAACACATCCCCTGCGATTTGGAAGTTTAAAACCGCAATAATTAGTTACTTATTCAAGATCCCTTCTAATAAGTAGGCCCCTCTCTGCAATTTAAACTTGGGGTCAAGGCTTGGAATACAACTTGTAACTAACAGTTAATACACAGGCATCGAAGAATGTTTATTGAACAAGATACCTGCCATGTTTCTAGACAGAAAAATGTGTACTTTTAAGAAAAATGTGTAATTTTAAGAAGTTTTTACTGTTTTTCCATGTTTTACACACATTCTTATTTCCCACATGCTTAATCAATGTCATCTCTGTTTAGACTTTTAAAGTCATCTTGCAGGATTCCCTTGAGATATGACTTTCATTATAAAGCATGCCTTAAAAGACCTTACCTAAATGTTGTGTTTGAATGTAGAAGGAACAAAAAAGTTAGCAACTATTTTCCATACGTTTTGGCCTGGGTGTAGAGCACCATTCAAATAAATCTGTTCTTGTGTAGGTTTTTAAACTCCTCTCCCTTCCTGGAATTGAGAACGCAATGTTTTATTAAACAGAACTTCACTGGTCTAGATTATGTGACTGATGAAGGAGGACACTGAGCTCTGATCGCCAATAACTGTGATCCTGACGGCCATATTCCTTCCATTTAAGGCATGAGTGACTGATATTAATTATCATTTGGAATAAAAAAGCATTTTCAGCACATACTGAAATTTAAAAATAAATGAATGGTGAAAACACTACTTTAAAATGATCTGCTGCTGCTGCTAAGTTGCTTCAGTCGTGTCCAACTCTGTGCGACCCCACAGACTGGCAGCCCATTGGGCTCCGTCATCCCTGGGATTCTACTGAAATAAAATTTAATTTCTTAATCTACTTTTTTCTAACCTTTAGAAGAAAATCTCCCACTACAAAAAGGTAAACTATAAGGAAAATATGCTACTATGATGTGAATAACCTAAAAAAATCCCAGATTCTGTATTTTGCCACACTATGCTTCACAATTAAAAGAATCTTGCCATTAATAGCTAGATTAACTGGACTCTGGATATTAGTCATGACCTGTGGGTATAATTATAAAACAGAGAAAAACATGATTCTGTGCTATCTCGTACAACACACTTCCCTGCACAAAATTCAAGAAACTGTGTGCTCATTTTTAAAGGTTACTCATTTTCAGATTGCTGGGAGAAATATCAATAACCTCAGACACGCAGATGACACCACCCTTATGGCAGAAAGTGAAGAGGAACTTTAGAGCCTCTTGATGAAAGTGAGAGAGGAGAGTGAAAAAGCTGGTTTAAAATTCAACATACAAAAAACTAAGATCATGGCATCCGGTCCCATCACTTCATGGCAAATAGATGGGGAAACAATGGAAACAGTGAAAGGCTTTATTTTTCTGGGCTCCAAAATCACTGCAGATGGTGACTGCAGCCATGAAATTAGAAGATGCTTGCTCCTTGCAATGAAAGCTATGACCAAAATAGACAGCATATTAAAAAGCAGAAACATTACTTTGCCAACAAAAGTCCATCTAGTCAAAGCTATGGTTTTTCCTGTAGTCATGTATGGATGTGAGAGTTGGACTATAAAGAAAGCTGAGCGCCAAAGAATTGATGCTTTTGAACTGTGGTGTTGGAGAGTCCCTTGGACTGCAAGGAGATCCAACCAGTCAATCCTAAAGGAAATCAGTCCTGAATATTCATCGGAAGGACTGATGCTGAAGCTGAAGCTCCAATACTGCGGCCACCTGATGTGAAGAACTAATTCAGTGGAAAAGACCCTGATGCTGGGAAAGATTAAAGGCAGGAGGAGAAGGTAGTGACAGAGGATGAGATGGTTGGATGGTATCACCAACTCGATGGACATGAGTCTGAGCAAGCTGCAGGAGCTGGTGATGGACAGGGAGGCCTGGCGTGCTGCAGCCCATGGGGTTGTAAAGAGACACGACTGAGCAACTGAACTGACAGACTCTCTCTTCCCCAAGGGAGAAAACTAAAATTAGGATTGAACAGGTATATTAAGAAATTAAGTATAAATAAAAGTGTTAGTTGCTCAGTCCTCTTAGACTGCAGCCTGAGAAGTTCCTCTGTCCATGGGATTCACCAGGCAAGAATACTGGAGTGGGTTGCCATTTCCTCCTCCAGGGGATTTTCCTGACCTAAGGATTGACCCCGTGTCCTCTGCAGTGCAATCGGATTCTTAACACTGACCCACCTAGGAAGCCCTAACTACAAATAACACCTACATAAATTATTTTCAAAGGCTGTTTCTCTCTTCTGAATCCCAAACTATGTCAATTAGAAAAACGTCCATCCCATGAACAGTTCTAGACGTCTGATATCTTACTGCAGAAGAAACGCATATGCCCAATACTTTTGGGAGAGAGGGAAACTACAAACCCTGGAGGAGTCCGCAGAACTACGAGTGGAAGGTGACGACACGAACTTGACACCCCGATGAGGACAACCACCTTGCACCCCAGGTGGACAGCAGAGTGCCACACAGCGCCCAGCTGAACGCAGAACCGGGAAGGAGCGGTCAACTCTAAACGCTGTGGTGGTTGAGACAGGAGGCGGCTGACGGGTCCAGAGGAAAGAGCAGGGCCTCCCGGAGGCCTGCGGGTCCGCACACCGGCCCGAGCGAGCTCTCGCCAGCCGGAGGGCCCAAGGGGGGACCGTGCCAGCAGGTTTCCGTTAAGCCAGGCCCCGGCGCCCTGTCTTCCGACCTCGTCCCGCTCCCTCACGAGGAGCAGGCGGGCCGGGTCACGGTTCTCGGGGGAAAGGGGAGGGCTGGGTCCCAAACGCGGCGAAAGGCCCGGGGGTGGGGGCCCTGGGTCACCTGGAACGGGGACCCCAGCCCAGGGGCCGCCTCAGCCAGANACAGTCACAGCCAAGCTGAATACAAATAATGTATGAGTCCAAAACATACAATGTTAACTAAATAATTAAGTCATGAAAGAAAACCCATGCTCTGATTAAAAAACCAAATAATATATTGTTTAGGGACAGATGCATAAATGATAAAACTATAAACAAAATGGTGATTAATAAGGAATCAAGATAGTGGTACCCTATGAGCATGGGAGGAACAACATAATCAGGGAAGGATAAACAGGAAACTTCTAAGGTACTGATTTTAGCTGATTTCTTAATCTGGAAGTACAACATGATAGTTATTTTACATATCCTTTTGTATAAACATTTCAAATTTTTAAATTAAAGAATAAAATTTTAATAAATGAATATTAGGTAGCTCATGGAATCATCAGGGAAGCTGGAGAACCAGCTTATCTTAAGAGAAGCAAGACCTAAAAACCCAGAGAACCAGTCTGAAGTGCAAACTGCCCCAGTAGCTGGTGAGCAGCTTGTAGAACTGCCTTTTATGCCAGGGACCTTATTTTCCTACAAATTCTATGGGTAGCTAAGAATCCTCTTTAAGTCTTGATTTTTACATCTTTATTCGTAAGTCCAAATCTACCACACATACATCTAACCTATAGCATCCAGGCTACTTGTCCAGAACCTAGCTGCAAGCGAAGCTGGAAAAAACCTGGTACTCTGGTTCTTTTTTATTGGGCACCTACTGTGAGCTATGTCTGACTCAGGACACCAAGGACAGAATAAGGAACAAAATTCCTATCTTTACAGAATATATTTTCTATGAAGGTATGTAGGAGGTACTCAGACAACTAAAACAAGACTTACTTAGTGGAAGATATTACAAGAGGAAGGGGACTCAAATTCTGGCCATCTAAAAAGAATCAACATCTCCACATAATATGTATGGTCTGTGTGACATCTATGAATAAATAATTAAGTTAAAGAAATACTCACTTAAGTCTTTTAATACACATTGCTAACTTTCTCTCCAAAAAAGTTTGCTAGTGCATAATTCATTTCCCTACTCTCTTCTCAAAAATTTTCTAATATTTGCAAATTGGAAAAGAAAATTTTCATTTGTTTCTTTGATTCACAATCTTTTTCTTTCCTTTTAAATTTCTGTGCATGTCCATTGCTCATTTTTCAGAGAAATATCAACCTTTATTTTTACAGAACTTTTGTCTATGACATATGTTGCAAGTAACTTTGCCAGTTTGTCATTCACTTTCTCACTTTATGGTGTTTAAAAAGCACAGATATTGATTTTTAAAACTTTGATCTTAACTGCTCTAAGATGATTAAACAATTTTCCTTTTATATTAAAAAACAACTTGCAAACTTTTTCCTTTATAGTTTTTTCCCAATTCAGTTTTTCTTTTCCCAACTCAGAATTTTACAAGTCACATATTTTCTTCTGGTATCAAATAGCTTAATTTCTCAATATTTGTCAATCCTAAACTCTACTATCATTTTCCTCCAGTAGTCCCAGGAACATATCGAATAAAAAACAGTTTTTCCAGAATTGAAATGCTGCCTTTTATATACAAAATACTCTTATATGCTTGGTTGTTTATGTAATTCCTTCTCCATTGCATCATGCTATCTTAACTTGCATCACTGATTTGTTTCAGTATTGTGTTATGTTTTAAAATCTGGTACTGTAAACCTCCAACTTTCATTCTTTTCAAACATTTTCTAAATTGATTCTTCTTTCCTTTAAGTCCTTTTCCAAAACAGAAATATATAGTTAAACAGATTCATGCAGCTAGTTTGTATAACAAAAGGTTTAGGGCAAATGTATTAACATCAATTGTATTATGCAAATAAAACTGTTCATTACGATTAAACCTTAAGAGGAAAGTATAGCATTTGTAAACATGCTAAAACATTGTGCTTCTCCTCAAAAATTTGGAAAAAACTACTCACAACTTTTAAATGTTCTTAGTTGTAATACTAAAGTTTGTATGAATTTCAGTAGTGTGGAAAATATATGAGAAAACTAGAAACAAGAGAATATTCTGGCACCAATTAGAATTTACTTTTTTCAGTATTGCTGCTCTTACCTCTAGAGGTAGGGCTATTTTCAGATACACTGGAGTTTACAAGATGTTCAGTAATAGGGTAATAATAATTTAGGCAGATAAATGTGGGCCATTCAGCTTTTAGGATATACTTTTGTCAATTTTAACACACATTGTGTTCATGAGGAGGAAAACTGGGTTTGGAACTAACAATCTGTAATCAACTGAATACTATTCTTAACGACTGACTACTGGATTATCTCGAGATTCCAGGGCCTTTTAGTTGTTCAGACGGATGTGAATAAAACAATTGTTGGAATCATTCTACTTTTTCATCATGATATGCCTTGTCTTCTTTTCTGCCTCCCACTCTCTCTTTCCTTCTGCTTATGCCTTAGACATAATGTAAGTGCTGACAATCCCTGGATTTAAAAGTAGGCTTGATCCAAATCTGTGTGGTACTTTCCAGGGTGGTTCTTACAGCATTTACTCATTGGATCAGTAGCAGGAAGTATTTCTATTCACTGATTATCACCTGAAAACCTGGAATCTTACCAATTACACAATTTTCAAGATTAAAATGAAATGTAAAAACTCCAGATATTTCAGTTATGGGCCCAACAGAAATCTATATTGTCACCAGATATGAGATATTACAGATTACTATCTTAAGTGAGAATTTTTCATCTGTCACAACACTAAGAATTAATATAGCCCTAAAGTCTGACAACTGTACATCTTCAAGTGGTATAGCTCAAAACAATAAAAATATTTCTTCTGCAAAAACCATCATTATATCTAGACTATTTTTCACCAAGAACAAGAGGTGGAACTATTTGACCTTAAGAAAGCCTAATTTATGTTTATCATAGAAAAAAATAGGCTTTGGAAATCCAATATATCTAATTTGGAATCTGCTGCCCATGCAGCCAAACGGTCAAATATTTACTCTTATTGACTCATAGACCTTATCTTTAAAATAGTATATTACTTACCTTAAAAGGTATAGTAAGGATTATTTAAGATTAGGAATATGAGATTTCCTAACACATGCCACGTATATATAGTAGGCACTCAAATGTGAGTTCTGATTTTCCCATCCTGACACTGAATCAGATTAAAAATAAACACACAAACAAAACAACAAAAACCAACTTGGATTTGAGAATCATTTAACATACACAGTATGTTCTTTATTTCTTTGAGCGATTCAGTCATGTTACATCTGTCACATAACAGTATCGAATCAGTCAGAAAAATATCTGTTCTACCTCCAGTAGAACTCCAGATGGCTCGCTCTTTTCCCTTAAATCTTAAACTAAAGGGGTTGGCATGTATTCCTGAACTGCTTTCCATATTTAGAATCCTTGATTCTATAATCCTACGATTATAGAAACAAAGCACATTTTCAAACCTCCACTGTAACAAGAATTTTAAAGCCTAACATTCATACTGTTAATATGAGCCTGTTTTCAGATTCGGGAAAAAAAAAATCGTCATTACCCACTGGTAAAGGAATGCCACTAAAAACTACTTAAGAATACTTAAATGCTTCAGTGATTCCGAGTCGCGCCGCGGGAATAAGGAAATATTTATGGAATAATATAGGACGGCATCCTCGGTGGGCTTTTGCGTCTGCGTAAGCACTGAGAAATGATCATCAATCGCGCAGTAACCGCCTGAGCGCTGGGCAAGCCGAGCTATCCGCCAGCTGCGAGGACCCGGCGGACTGGAGAATGGGAAGAGCCCCGGAGCGGGCTTTGAAGGCTTTCCTAGTGCAAGCAAAGGCGACTCGGCATCCAGCCCCGAAGCGGCGGGAGAGCGGCCGACAACAGAGGGCCGGGCGGGGCGCCGACGGCGTCGGCCCGGGCCGTGGCCCGGCCCCCGCCTCTGGGCCGGGTGTGGGCGGGGGCTAGTCGGCCGGTCGGGCCGAGAGGCCGGGCGGTCTCCCGGCGCGAGTCCGCCCCGTCCCGCCTCTTCCCCTTACCACGTAGCCCCCCCATACGTAGAGGAAGTTTCCATCCACCACGGCGCAGTGGCCGCTGCGCTCCTCGGCCACGCAGAACAGCTGCGAGTCCGCCATCCGCGCTGTTGCTGGGCCCAGCCGCTCGGCGCGCCGCAGCCCCTGCCCACGGAGCGGCCTCTTCTCCCGCCTGGCTCCTCCACGCACGAACGGAACGCGTCGAGGGTCGAGATTGGTGGGAAGGCGGCACCAGTGCGGCTGCGCCGTCCCCAAGCCCGCCCGGGAAGCCGAGCCCGGGGTGGCGTCGCCAGTTAGGGATGCTTGAGGTCTGAGTGGGCAGGGAGGCGCCTTCGCTTCTCCGCAGCCCTGCCACTCGCCGATTTCGTGTCGCTTGGATTGTGTTGTGTGGGCGGAACAGCCTAACTGTACCTTATCCAGTGACTCGATGGACTTCTTGTACACGGACTTGATGTTGCTGTGATTTAAATCAATGTATTAGTACACAAATGCTTTATGAGGGTTTGCCTTTTCCATTCAACTTTCAGCAGAGATGGTTCTCCAGAGAGAGAGAGAATAGGAGAGAATGAGTATATATATATATATATATATATATATAAAATAGACATATATTTAATTGAAAATTTTCTAAAACGTACGCCAGCAAGCTACAGCCTGCAGGCCAAATCTTTACGTGTTTCTGTGGCGCCCACAAGTTAAAAATAATTATACATTTTTTAATGGTTGAAAAAAAGTAAAAATTATATTACTCATAAAAGATACGAATTCACATTTCAGCATCTGTACATAGTTTATTGGCACACAGCCACTCTAATTCGTTTAAGGACTGTCTGTGGCTGCTGCTGTAAGCCACTGAGTTGAGTAGGCCTAGCTGAGTACCTGCAACAAAGACCAGATAGGTCTCACTGTAGAAAATGTTTACTGCCTTGCCCCTTCCAGAGAAAGCTGCCTAACCCTTGCTATAAAATGATGTTACTGAAGTAAAACTAGTGCCAAGAGGGAAGACAATAATCGTGCCAGTGTCTATAAATGCCCCTGTCCTTTTAAGAGAATGTGGCTGCTCACCCCTCAGAACGTTAATTTATTCATTTATTCAGCATATGATTATTAAGTGCCTGCTTGCTGTAGCTAGTTGGTACTGAGGCCCCGTTAGACACAAACGCTGAAATAATCAAGTATTATTGACTCCTCAGAGTCTTGTAGTAATAGATACTAAATAAATTCTAAATATGTAGATACTGGCCTTCCCTGGTGGCTCAGCAGTAAAAGAATCTGCCTGCCAGTGCAGATACCTGGGTTCAATCCCTGGGTCGGGAAGATTCCCAGGAGAAGGAAGAGGCAAGCCACTGTAATATTCTTGCCTGGGAAATCCGTTGGACAGAGGAACCTGTCCGGCTCCAGTCCACCAGGTCGCAGAGTCGTACGTAAGCAACAAGTCGAATACACTGGAAGCCACTGTATAGCAGTTCTTAGGAATCATCCTCACATTTCATAAGACTGCACGTTCACTTATAAGCACTCCAAGGTTTTATTTTAACTCATTGGAGCAAGCGTTTTGACGCGTAGCAAATTAACAGCTCACTTGCTGGAATAAGATTGAGTAATCCTGGCTCCATCCATCACTCACTGAATGTTTCATCTTGAGTGAGCCATCCACCTACCATATCTTTCACTTTTCTCATCAGTAAAAGGAAGATGTTGAAAAAACAGCACACAACTCATTTGGCTTTACGAGCAATATATTAATACATTTAAAGCGCTCAAAGGCAGCCCGCGACTTAAATATAAAGTGGAGTGGTGACGTATAACAGCTGCGAGTGAATGTTGGGGAAAACCCTGTAGTGAGAGCATTTCCAGGGCTTGTGAGAAGCAGAGAACGTAAGTACTGAAGGGCCCCAAGGTCCGGATGAGCCCTACGGGAGTCACGGAAGGTGCAGGTGGGTTCCATGAAAGCACTTGAGATAGGGAAGCACGTTTCCAACCAGACAGCAGGGCACTCGCTGGTCAGTATCCCAGTAACAGAGCAGTGTAAGGTCGTTTTCTCCTGCAACTTAGAGGGTGTAAGGAGGCAGCCTGCCTGGCCCGCGGAACCGCGGATCTTTCCACGCACTGAGAGTGGTGGCCTCTGGCGCTATTTAAATATAGAGAACTGGCGTTTCTGAGGCGGGGCCAGGACCGGGCTCGCCCGGGAAGGGGCGGAGCCGGGGCCGTGGCGCCAAAACGCAAACATGGCGCCTGAGCGGTTAAGGAGCCGGGCCCTCTCCGCCTTCAAGCTTCGCGGATTGATGCTCCGGGGGTGAGTCGGCCGGGTAGCTGGCGGGGTAGGAGGGGAGAGCCAGGGCCAGACCGCCGTGCGGGGCAGCGGGGTGAGCCGCACGCCGAGACGGAACCTGGCCTCTGGCCTTAAAATGACAGAGACCCTGAGAGAGTTCTAAGAAGCGAAGAGGATCTGGCGATGCCTTCTTAGATTCCCCGACGCGGACTCGTAGAGTTTCTCCCGGAAGGGATGAGGCTCTCCTGCACTTGCCAAACAGCCGGAGAAGTGGCGATAGGTTCCGCAGCATCCGTATATTAGCACGGTGCCTGGGCGCTCTCTGCCCGCTTAGTCTTTTCCTCTGCGGCACGGGAATCCCAGCATCGCTGCTCACGTGGTTACGGAGACAGCGAATGAGAGACCTGGGAAAGCCCATTGCTTGCCAGTAGCTGTCAGATTGGTACAAATTGTGGGCCCTGCCAGCCCTCCCAATTTTAGGTCAGGTCCTATTCTTGAGACAGAATTCGTGAAGTGTTAAAAAGTGGGTAGGTTTGAGGCATGTCTTTTTTTTTTTTTTTTTTTTAAGATTTCCTTTAGAACTCCTCTTGCCATATCCGTGTTTTCTACGATTTGTAGAATGATCCTATACAAGATTTTTCTCATTAAATCTGCCTTAAAAAAAAACAACGGTATTTACATATGTAAATACCTGCCGGACGGGACACACGTCTCTACCAGGTTTTGCTTGGTCTTGTGTGTGTAGAGGTTTTTGGTTTGTTTTTGTGAAGATAAGTTTTATGGGACTTTTACCATGTTCTGGGGTTAGTGAACAGGAGCAAGAGTGGATATTCTGTAGGAGAAAATAAATTCTGATTATTTGATTATCTGTTGATCCCCAACATTTAAAAAATACAAGCAATAAATCAGTTGGCATTTTTCTTTTCACTTAGAATTTGACTTAACACCGAGCTGTCATTCATTAATTCAGTCAGAAATGTACTGAAATATATTAGCTGCAAAAATACTTATGGAGCAAGGGAATAGGAGAGTACAACACCGCGGAGGTCGGAGGGCAGAGAGTGTATTAATTATTTATTGCTGCATAACTCATTACCCCCAATTTAGACGGTTAAAACAGCAGGCACTTAAATTCTCACATTTTCCATGGGTCAGGAATTCAGGTAGGCTTAGTTGGGTCCTTAGCTTCACCGTCTCTCAAAAGGCTGCAGTCAACATGCAGTCATCTCACAGTCGGTTGGGCAGGGTTTGCTTCCGAGTTCATTCAGTGATTGGCAGGATTCAGTTCATCCAGGATTGTCCGACTGAGGGCTTCAGTCCTTGCTGGCTATTGGGCCTCCCCAACATGGCAGCTTACTTTATCAAAACTAGCAAGAGAGTCTGCTTGTAAATGAAAGCCACCGTTTTTGTAACTTAAGGCAAGAAAGTGACATCTTGTCCCTTAAAAATGTTTATTTTTAAAAGTAAAATACAAAAAAAAGTACAATACAGTAAAATATTTGATCACTTGTGCCATGTTCTATTATTAGAAGCAAGTCATTAGGTTCAACCCACACTCGAGGAGAGGTGATTAAACAAGGTGATTACCAGGAGGTGTGGATTATTGGGGGTCATCTTAGAAGTCTGTCTAGCATGGATATTAAATAATTCACAATTATTTACTTTCAATTGTGAAAAGGATCCAAGGAAAGAAGTGCTGTGATAGTGTAAAACCAGGTGTATAAAAAGTTCTAGAGTCAAAAAAGGCTTCATTAAAGAATGACTTGGGGGGAAAAAAAAAGAATGGTTTGAACTGAGTATGAGCAGGTCTTGAGTAGGTAAAGAGTAGGGGAGAAGTGACCATATCAAGATCTTGAAGCAGGAGAACATCAGGAAGTCCAGAGACACTGGATAAGACCAGTGAGATTTGACAGGAACAAGATCCTGTATGACTTTGGTCTATCCTAGTAACTTTCCCAAGATTCACCCAATACCTGTGTAATGTTAGGGAATCAATCATGTTCTATAATAAACTAAAGGGATGTGACACCCACACATGAAACAATAAGCAACCTAAGATGTATGACTATAACAATTAATATTAATATAAAGTGTAAAGTTGTGGTCCACAAATACAGAATGGCCTGGAATTAGCTAATTGTTTAAGGAGACAGTGTTCACTCTGAGAATTACTGTTATTTAAATCAAGAATTCATGTGGTTTATTAAAAATTTCAGTTTTATTGATTATCGGGGGGCGAGAGGGATTCATGTGATTTTAGTGAATGTTATTACCTCTACAACGATATTCAAATGTCAAAGTTTTTTCTAGCCCATTTTTTTTCTTATTTTACAGTTGAAAACGATGATGAAATTACTGGAACTTAAGCAAATGCATTATCAAGTTAATAAATATTTATTTAACTGTTATATTCAGAACATTGAAGCAGACTGTTTATTAATGTCAAGTAATACATAGTACAAGGCTACTTGATGTAGCAGATGTAAGGTACCTATAAGTGAGATTAACAATTTCAGAAGGAAGGGAAGATTGCAGCTGGTAGAGCTGGTTTAGGAAGTCTTCCTAGAAGAAAGATGTGATTTGGGATTTTAAGAATGGTTCTGTTGGCAGTGGGTAGGGGAAAGACTGTTCAGAAAGCACAGGAAAGGGGAGTATTGCTTGCAGGGAGGAGGGAGTGAGTAGGTCTTAATTTCAATGCTGGATTGACGAATGTTTGCCAGATTTTGGCGTAAAACGTGTAGCCTTAATTACCAGTCTCTCTTATCAGCGAAGCTGTTAAGTACCTCACAGAAGCTCTTCAGTCTATCGATGAAATAGAGCTTGAAGATGCACTGGAAAAGATCATCGATGCAGTTGAAAAGCAACCCTGTAAGTAACATTCTCTGTAACGTATATTGTTCATATAGTTCTACATCCTCAGTTATCTTAAAAACTTTAAGGAGAAGTTGAGGACTCAGTATTGAATGTCCCGGTGGCATGAGACATACCCCTGGTAGCACTTGTTGCTAAGGGGGAGCCTCTAATTCTGTTGGAACCTTGGGGCATTCCCAGAGACTCTTTTACAGTTCTTCCCTTTTATGAAATTTCCCTCTGATTCCATTATGGTCACTTTCTTTTCTCTGTATGCCTATTTCTTTGTGTTACTTCAGTTCAGTTGCTCAGTCATGTCCAACTCTTCGTGACGCCATGAACCACAGCACTCCAGACCTCCCTGTCATCTCCATTGAGTCAGTGATGCCATCCAACCATCTCATCCTCTGTTGTTCCCTTCTCCTTCTGCCTTCAGTCTTTCCCGGCACCTGGGTCTTTTCAAATGTGTAGTTCTTCGCATTAGGTGGCCAAAGATTTGGAGTTTCAGCTTCAACATCAGTCCTTCCAATAAACACTCAGGACTGATCTCCTTGAGGATGGACTGGTTGGATCTCCTTGCAGTCCAAGGGACTCTCAAGAGTCTTCTCCAACACCAGAGTTCAAAAGCATAAATTCTTCAGCGCTCAGATTTCTTTATAGTCCAGCTCTTAAATCCATACATGACCACTGGAAAAACCATAGCCTTGACTAGACAGACCTTTGTTGGCAAAGTAATGTCTCTGCTTCTTAATATGCCTGTCTAGGTTGATCATAACTTTTCTTCCAAGGAGTAAGCGTCTTTTAATTTCATGGCTGCAGTCACCATCTGCAGTGATTTTGGAGCCCCCCCAAAGTAAAGTCAGCCACTGTTTCTACTGTTTCCCTGTCTATTTGCCATGAAGTGATGGGACTAGATGCCATGATCTTCGTTTTCTGAATGTTGAGCTTTGAGCCAACTTTTTCACTCTCCTCTTTCACTTTAATCAAGAGGCTCTTTAGTTCTTATTCACTTCCTGCCATAAGGGTGGTGTCATCTGCATATCTGAGGTTATTGATATTTCTCCCAGCAGTCTTGATTCCAGCTTGTGTTTCATCCAGCCCAGTGTTTCTCACAGTGTACTCTGCATATAAGTTAAATAAGCAAGATGAAAATATACAGCCTTGATGTACTCTTTTTCCTATTTGGAATCAGTCTGTTGTTCCATGTCCAGTTCTAACTGTTACTTCCTGAGCTGCATATAGATTCTTCAAGTTAGTTATTTTTAAATGTTTGAGGGGAAAAAGTGAGCGAGAATAACTTTCCCTTCCTGCCTCAGCCTTTCTTGAGGGATCTTTTTGTTAAATATTCAATCTTTTGCCATAAGCATGGACCTATAAAAGAGAAATGCTCTTCTCCTAGAAAAAAATGTCCAATTTCTAGAGCATTGAAGAAGGGAGGTGGGTGTGGCTTGCCCTCATAGTTCCCCCATCAGGGATAGAACCGGCATATAGATGCCAGTTTCTTCAGTTAAATGGGTGGAAACTTTCTATGATAGAGGAGAAATTGCTATTATATCTCATTTTTACTTCTAAGGGTAGAATTTTAAATATATCTTTGTTTTAAAATTTTCCTTATAGTTGAAAATTTAGAAATGATTAATTTTAGGAAATTAGTATACATTAATGGCACATGTATGGATGCGAGAGTTGGACTGTGAAGAAGGCTGAGCGCCGAAGAATTGATGCTTTTGAACTGTGGTGTTGGAGTAGACTCTTCAGTGTCCCTTGGACTGCAAGGAGATCCAGCTAGTCCATTCTGAAGGAGACCAGTCCTGGGTATTCTTTGGAAGGAATGATGCTAAAGCTGAATCTCCAGTATTTTGGCCACCTCATGCAAAGAGTTGACTCATTGGAAAGGACTTTGATGCTGGGAGGGATTGGGGGCAGGAGGAGAAGGGGATGACAGAGGATGAGATGGCTGGATGGACGTGAGTTTGAGTGAACTCCGGGAGTTGGTGATGGACAGGGAGGCCTGGCCTAGACACGACTGAGTGACTGAACTGAACTGAATGGCACATGATGGCGTTTTGCCTGAGCACATACCACAGTGGTTAAGGGCACCCAGTCTGGAAACAGGCTCTGGTTTGTGTTGCTCTGTACTCCTTCCAGTTATGTTCATCAACAGATTATTTGACCTCTTGGAGTTGCGCTTTCCTCATCTGTAAGACATGGCTTGAACATCAGTCTTACAGGACATCTATCCAGTAATGCTTGTGAAGTACTGAGCATAGTGTCACTTGTTTAATAAGGGCTTAATAAATGGTGGCAGTTATTGTTAGTACTGTTACTCTCATGCCTGTTGAAACATAGCAGTTGTGGGGACTTCTCTGGTGGTCCAGTGATTAAGAATCTGCCTTCTAGTGCAGGGGACGTGGGTTCTATCCCTGATAGGGGAACTAGGATCCTGCATGCCATGGGGCAACTGGAGAAGCCTGCACACAGCAATGAAGACCAAGCACAGCCACACACACACAACAAGGAAGAAACATAGCAGTTGTGATGAAAAGTTTAGTAATGTAACCATATTAACCTAGGAGCTTACAGAAGCGTTTGTATACCTGAATGTATATTGCTAAACAATATTTAGAAAGCTGAGGCATTTGACTGTGTATCAAGGTATTATAAGTATATTTGAGAGAAGAAAATTAAGATATTTGAGATAAGACTTTTGTTAGTTCTTGTTCTAACCTAACATGCTTTTTCCTCCTAAAACCTATGTAATGAGAATCTTGGGGTTAGTGTTAACAGATTATTTTAAGGATTAACAGCCATATGTGGAGAGAACTAAATTGTATGCCTGTTTTTAAAATTTGACCTTGAACTTCTCTTTTCAGTGTCATCAAACATGATTGAACGATCAGTAGTGGAAGCAGCAGTCCAGGAATGCAGTCAGTCAGTAGATGAAACTATGTATGTGGACAAATTTCACTTTTTCCCTGTACAGAAGTGTTATTGAGTGCTTATTTTAAAATTATTTTCTTGGGAAAATAACCAGTGGTCACCATTTCTACAGTGGTTCTTTCTTCGTGTTCTTTTTGGTGATAACTTACATTATAAGCTATCCTTGGGCTTCCCCGGTGGCTCATGGTAAACAATCCGCCTGCTATGCCGGAGACCTGGGTTTGATCCCTGGGTTGGAAAGACAGCCTGGAGAAGGGAATGGCTACCCACTCTAGTAGTCTGGCCTGGAAAATTCCATGGACAGAGGAGCCTAGCAGGCTATAGTCCATGGGGTCTCAGAGTCACACGACTGAGTGACTATTATAAACCTCAATATTACATGACTCATCTTTACTATTTTTATCTCAGGATTTGAGATTTTGATGTGTTTGTACCATGACAGACTTTTGCCACTTACCCAACTGATTTAATATTTTATATGCTACAGGTGAATTGAATTGATTATTCAGAGGTATAATTTACTTTTTATCTTAGTTTCGAAAGGGCTGAGTCCCGAAAGTTCAGGGACTTAACTTGGGTAACAGGCTGAATGGCGAAGGAGGGTAGAACCTTAGCTTTATGACTTGTTACCCTGTCTCATACTGTTAGAGCTTAGGAATTTATATGGCAGTAATTTTTCTGGGTTTTATTCCCAAGTGTATCTCTTTCCTTTCCACCTACTTTTCCAAATTCACAGGGTTTAACTGAAACAAAAACATCTGGGAGAAATGAAAAGAAACAGTTTTAACATTTTTTTTCCTACTGCGGCAATGGAGATAATTGAAAGGAGTCATTACTCCTTTTGGTCAGTAGTTTTAATCTTTTTTTTTTTTGCTATATGATTGGTTTTTATTGGTTATCTATTTAAAATATAGCAGTGTGTACATGTCTATCCCAAAGTTTTAATCTTTTTCCTATTTGAACTTATTAGAGCTGCAAAAAATAGAGAAGTTAAGGTATTTAAATTTTATCCTTGCCAACTCATTGTTTAAGATACTAGAGTACTTGCTCCTAAATCCCTCATGAGAAATTCAAAACAATTGTATCAAAGTATAGGGATTATCATCCTAAAGTAAGCGTTAAAGTTACCCATTGTTTCTGTCAAGCTGTTCATATGCTGCTGTGCCGTGCTTAGTCGCTCAGTTGTGTCTGACTGTTTGTGACTCCATGGACTGCAGCCCTCCAGGCTCCTCTGTCCATGGGGATTCTCCAAATAATACTGGAGTGGGCTGCCATGCTACTTTCAGCCAATATAGAGGTTGAGTGGGGACTGAATTATAAATCATCTTTGCAACTCCAATTGTCAGAAAGTCATTATAGCAGAAGGGAGAGAGAGACTTTCATTATTATAGATGCATAAAGAGCATGGGTAAGTTAAATAACTTGCTGAGACTGATCCACTAGAAAACCATGGCGCTGTGCCTAGAATCAAGCCTTGCTTCAGGTTCACTGGTTTTCTGCTTCTCTATACTAGGTGCTACCAACAGGTGAGCATGAAGTTTTTTTGACCATTTGCATTTTGGGAGATAGATATAATTTTAGGGAATTTCTTTTAGATTGGAATATTTATGCAGTAGTGCTGAGAATAGTGCTATTTAACCTCATTCAAACATGGTATATTAGAAGTGTCTGAAGGTAAATTATTTTGTGAATTGCCCTTCTCTAACACTACACATGTCAATGATATAGTCATAATTTGGTGGGCAGTTGTTTTTTCTGTTTACATCTTTTCCTGGGTCACTTTTGCATGATATTTTGGATTAAAAAATAGTTGGAAATGAATTACACCCTTTAATAATATTGTAGCTTATAAAAGTAGTATATATTAGAGATTTCTTTAAGATGTCACTATTTTATTATAAATGTTCTTTTCCAACAGATGACATTATTAATTGGAAGTTGATTAAATTTTTTGTTTGTTTGAGAGTATTGGCAGTGCTTTCTTTTTTCTGAGAGGAAAATATACAGGCTAAAAACCTTGTATTATTTTTGACATTACAAAAAATTGTTTATATGATCTGTGGAAAATATATGTGTGTGACATAGGATTATAATGCAAGTTTTCATGTTCACTTGGAATACTAGTAAATCAGGTTTGTTCTTATGGGTTGTTTTTCAGAGATCATATCTTCAATATCATAGGAGCATTTGATATCCCACGCTTTGTGTACAATTCAGAAAGAAAAAAATTTCTTCCGTAAGTATGCCATCCATTGATTTAAGCTAATTTCAAATGTATATTTCTTTTCAGAAGGTATATAGCCTTTCATTTTTGATCTATCTTTGTGTATTATGATACTCATAAATAGACATATTCTTTTTTTTCTAGTTTATTAATGACCAACCACCCTGCACCAAATTTATTTGGGACAGCAAGAGATAAAGCAGAGCTGTTTCGTGAACGATACACGATTTTGCACCAGGTAAGTTGGAGGAGGAGAAAAAGACTGTTTCAACTTTGGCTAGACTCAGGAATAATCAAAGGATGGGCTTTTGTACTCTAAAGTTTGTCATTCGGTAGACTGTTGTTGGGCTGTCTATGTTTGAGACCATATAGAGGATACAGATATGAAAAAAATACTTTAACAATCATGATGATGGTAAAAATAGTAGCTAACATTTTTCACATGCTTTTGATATGCCAGGCATTTTTTATTTACAGACATTGCTTATCATTTAATCACCATAATATAAACATTCAGTGGTATAAATGCTATTATTCCCATTTTAAAGATGGGAAACTGAGCCATAGAGAAGTTTAGTCACTAGCCCAGAGGCTATATCTAGTAAGTAGAATGAGGATTTGAATCTAGTCAGTCTGACTTGAGCCCAACATTTGCCTCCTATACTATAGTCTATAAAGTTGAAGACATGCACAAATAAAATATAGAGTAGAATTTTATACATGCTTTAGAAGAAATACAAAGAGAATGCTTTCCATAGAAAAATCACAGATGGCTTCAGGGAAACGATGGCATTTGACAGGGACCTTGATTGCTTTGATCTTGTGGAAATGGAAAGGTGGTGAACAGTGTGAACAAAGAGCTAAAGGTAAAGTGGACTCTGTGCAGGAAATGATGAGTACTCAGTCCTTCACGTGGAGAGGAAGGCTTGTGAGGAGGAGTGGCATGGGATAAGTCTGTAAAGTCAAGTGGCAGCTAAATCATGGATGTACCTTGGATGCCATTCTTGGGAGTTCTTGCCATTCTTGGTACAAGGAGCTTTAAAATACCACAGCGATTCATTACAGCAGGTTCCTTGAACACTTCCTTTCTCAGTAGATTTTAGAATGAATTAGAGTATGAGAGAAGACTTACAGGTGTCTGTGATATTAGTCCTGGCATGAATGGTAGCCTGAATGAAGGCAGGTAAGGGGAGCAGAAAGAGGGGACAGTCCAGGAACATGGAAGCCACAGTTTCGTGGTGACTGGACAAGAACGGGGAGAGTGAAAACTCAAAGATGATTAAGGTTTTGAGCCTGAGAGAGTACACGGGTAGCGTAATGATAAAAAGTTAACAAGTAGGAAAAGGAGAAGGGGGAAGGTGATGGCAAGTTCTATTTCAAACAGTTGAGTTCAGGTCACCAGCAGGATATCAGGTGAGATGCATGTCTGCAGGGAAAGAAAGAGATCTGGGTAGGGAGAGAGATTGAGGGGGCATCTGCCTCGAGTCACAGGTGAGGCTGAGCTCCTGAGAGATGACGGAAAAGGGGAGAGGATAAGTTTGGGGGCTAGGTTAGGGTGCTGTTATATGGCAGAAGCACAGGGAGGTTTCAAGGAGGAGAGGGTGGTCAGCAGCAGTAAGCACTGAACAGAGCTTGAAGAGAATGAGCCCTGAAGACATCTATTCTCTCCTGCCTCCACCCTCTACACAGTGCTGCCACATTGCTCTTCCCAAAGTTCAGCACCGATCCTGTAATGATTTTGCTCACGAGTCTTTCAAGGAAGTTTACTACTTACTGGATTAAGTACAAATCTTCCAGTCACACATTTTTGGCCTAATCTCTACTTTTCCCTCAGAAAAGTAGAGGAGCCAAAACTGAAACGTGGAATTTTTCTGTTTCTTCACTTCTTCTGTGACTTTGCATAAACTGTTCACTCTCTTACTGCTCTTCTGTCTTAATCTCTACTGTTGAAACCCTCCTCATTCTGGAAGGGCCCTCTCAGATTCCTCCTGTTTTCCAAAGCCCTCCATGATCTCCAGTTGGATGCAGTCTCTTTCTGCTTTCAACACTCTGATGACTCAGTGTATCTCTTGCGTCAGTTGCTAGAGTTGGTCCTGCTGGGCATTCGGAGTGCTTAGCCCTGTTGTCAGACTGCACACTCCTTGTTTATTTCCTCCACCACATTTGGCATAGTGCTTTTCACAGAGAAGATGCTCAGTAAATACCACTTTCTTTTTTCTTTCTTTTTAAAAATTATGTGTTAGAGCCTACAATATTATTTGGGGGTGTCAATAAACCCTCCTGAGCCTCATTAAAAGGGTTGAATCTGGTGGTCCAATAGCTAAGACTCTATACTTCCAATGCAGGGGGGGCGGGTTCGATCCCTGATCAGGGAACTAGATCCTACATGCCACAACTAAGAGTTCGCATGCTGCAGCTGAAGATCCTGCATGCCTCAGTGAAGATCCAAGGTCCCCTGTGCAACAGCTAAGATGCAGCACAGCCAAATAAATACATACATACTTTTTTTAAAGGGTTGAATTTTAGTCCATGAATATTTTTATTGTAGTCATCTTTCTGAACACAAATCTGCTTTTACCATTCTGCTTCAAAATTGTTATTTTCAATTGTGTAAGACTAACTTCTTGGTTTAGCATGCAGAGTCTGTATTGTTAGGGTTTTTCTATTAGAGGTAATAGAAACTCAAACTGGCAAAAACAGACAAAGGAATTTCTTGGCTTGTGGAGAAGGTCCAGCTGTGTCAAGCACACCTGGAGCCAGGTGCTCACACAATGTCCTGAGGCATCTAGCTCTTTCCATCTCCCAGCAACTTTAAAAAATTCATCTTACTTTCAAACAAATTCTCCCTATGAGGTGACAGACATGGCCACTAGTGGCCTTAGTAACTCTTCAGTTCAGTTCAGTCGCTCAGTCGTGTCCAACTCTTTGCGACCCCATGAATCGCAGCACGCCAGGCCTCCCTGTCCATCACCATCTCCCGGAGTTCACTCAGACTCATGTTCATTGAGTCCGTGATGCCATCCAGCCATCTCAACCTCTCGTCCCCTTCTCCTCCTGCCCCCAATCTTTCCCAGCATCAGAATCTTTTCCAATGAGTCAACTCTTCGCATGAGGTGGCCACAGTACTGGAGTTTCAGCTTTAGCATCATTCCTTCTAAAGAAATCCCAGGGCTGATCTCCTTCAGAATAGACTGGTTGGATCTCCTTGCAGTCCAAGGGACTCTCAAGAGTCTTCTCCAACACCACATGACCCGCCTGTCTCGGGTTGCCCCGCAGGCATGGCGTGGTTTCACTGAGTTAGACAAGGCTGTGTGATTAGATTGTAGTGACTCTTAGAGAGTTGTTATTTTTCAAAAGTTCTAGTAACTGTTACTTATTGGTGCAGCTTTAGGTACTTATTCAACCCTGAACCAAGCAATGGCCAAGGGGATGGAGTACTTTGATTTGCTAGGTCTTGGTGGTATGTCAGTGGAGGGGGAAGGGCACCTGCCCTTCCTAAACTTTGTGTACCACAGTGCATGGTGGGGGCATAGTTTCCCAAATAGAGACTCCAGCCAATCTCTTGGATTATCTGACTTGCGCACCTTATGATCCAACTGTACTAAACTTCACATCACTTCCCTAACACTCCTTGATTCTTTAGAACTCCTTCTGTGACAATTCCCTTCCTCTGCCTAAAATATCATGTCTCAGTCTCCTCTTGTTTCTTACTAGCAGAGTCCTTTTTATCACTTAGGATCTCATTGAATGGCCCCTTCTTCTCAGGGTCCTTGGTTGTATTGTGACCTGTTGACACTTCTTTCTTACTGGCCCCTGCCTCTGAGGATGACAGCTTTAGTTTGTCATTTCATATCAGCCCAGGTACACAATAGATCTTTTTTAAAAAGCCTTATCATTTAAAAAAAATTTTTTTAATTTGCATTTCTAGATATTTGTACATTAAAGTATGTGGGGTTTTCAAATCTGCTGAGAATAAATAATAGTAATGTCAATTTAAGAACAGTGGTTTGTCAGGGTGCTATTTTAATGAATAGTGCTCTGTTTTAAAGGTTTGCCTCAGTAATTCATGTGAATTTTTCTTTTTTCTAGAGAACCCACAGACATGAATTATTTACTCCTCCAGTGATAGGTTCTCACCCTGATGAAAGTGGAAGCAAATTCCAGGTTAGAACATTATCGTTATTATTCAGGGGGTGTAAGTATACAAGTTTAATATTTGTTGCTTAATTCTAATTTATTGAATTTTAAATGCAAATGAACCACTGATAACTGTTTAGCTAACTGACCTGCGTGTACCCCTCTTGGCAAAGTCTGTGCCTTATGTGCCGGGTACTACAAATCTCTAACAGAATCATCTACGTCCTTCTTTGGGGCAGGCCCTGAGACGCTGGTAGCCCCCAGATAGCCTCTCACCACCAGGACAGAACCCTAGTCCTCCTGGTCCATTTGCTGACTTTCTGACCAACCCTCAACATTACCCGTCTCGCCCTCACTCCCACTCTGAAATCCTGCTCTTTGCCCAATCCAGCCATCTAGTGACCACCACACACTTGTTCAGCCAAGACGTGTTATTTCAGTTGGAGTGAAAACTTTACTGAAGGCGCTAAGGAAACCACATTCATAGAGTGCACGAGAGAGCGCAGACAGGCCACAGTGTCATCCAGGGAGGGGGGAATGTTTCCTGCCACGTGTGTTCCTTCTGCCGTTTCATTTCAGGAAGCAGTTACCAAACAGCACCGTCACTTTTGTTCCAGCCACATACCTGGTTACTGTCAGTCCATCAGTGGCTTTGTTCCCTGCTTCAGCACGTGGAACCCTGCTGCAGGACATTCCGTAGCTCCTTCTGACTAGGTCCCACCGTTTCTATGAGTTTCCACATAACTTCTGAAGAGCCCAGGCTCTGCTCAGGTTCATTCAGTTCTCTACCATGTTAGATCAGAATTCATAATGATGAGCAGTCTGATAGATACTAAAACAATAATACTAGATAACGCTTAAATTAATGTTTGATGGCAGCACCATGAGGAGAAAACATTGATAGTGTTTGATAGTTTCTGCTATCAGAAAAAAATACTAAGTTTTGGAAATTGACATTATTTATATTCTTCTACCAATGATTGTCTATGTGTTTTCTCATATATATTAGGTTTCCTATAGCAACTCAGATACCTACAGCCCAGAAGCATTATTTCACCTTTCCTCTCTGCCAAAGTAACATTAAGGCTTAGCTAAATAATTTATTGTTCTTGTTATCTTTCCAGGCTGTTTAATTTTGTATCCCTGTTGGTATATTATTTAAATCCCCATTTATAGTCCCTGTATGGCATTCTACCTTTGCAAACTACAAATATGGTATCCTCACTTTGTTATAGCTTTGTACTCCTGTGTTGCTTTATTTACTGATTGTGAATTACAATATTTTTCCCAGTCTGTAAGTTGTCTTTTTATTCTCTAATGGTCTTTTTGAAATACTTAAGTTCTTAATTATGTTGAAGTCTAGCTTATAAGTTTTTTTTTTCTTTATGGCTCATGTTTTTAGTATTGTTTCTAAGAAATCTTGACCTAATCCAGTTTTTAGGATACATGTCTTTTCTTTAGATTTATTCCCAAGTATTTCATTTTTTAAAAACAGTTTAAAATGAACATCGTATTCTCATGTCGCTTGAGGTTCATGTTTTTAAAGAGAACTTCAATGTCATATGTTAACATTATTATGGGGTGTTGTGATTATGTCCTTTAAGTTGTTTGTAAGTTGTTGTATATATACTATAGATATTTCTATCCATTAAGAAGAATGAAGTATATCTAAATATAGTTAAATACAATCATGTCTAAGATGTATTAAACTTAAAAAGTTAAGTTGAAGAATAATACAAATAATATGATTTCATCTTTTCAAATAAAACAAACTGTATGGATATGTGTTTATAAATTATGTATGTGTGTACTAATATATTGTTAGGATTATATGTATAGAAAAGGGTCAGAAAGGATCCCTTTAAAATAGTGCCCCAATTACTACCTTTAACTTTCTGATAAAAATATAATGATCAAATTGAGAATATAAGTAATAATGACAGACTTTCAAAATACTACAGTTACAGTAGAATATAACTTTTTAAATAGCCCATTAATTTGCAGGTGCTGAAGAGACTGACAAATAAAATTCATATTCTTCTATACTTTAAATATACTTATCATTATTCAAAATAATATGGTATGAAACTTCAGTCATTGGTAAAGGCCTGTGTTGACATGATGTTTCTTGAGGCATAATTCTCCCAAGACATCATCAGTTGCTATTTTAGCTTTTTGTAGGATAAAATTATACTTTCTAAGTTTTATTTGATTTTCTACTGTAAAATAGGTGTAAATACTGCAGTGTGCACTCAAAATTTACTTATTTTTAGAGGAAAAAAAAGATTAGTTTCTTAAAGGAATATATTTTCAGTCCTTAAGAGTTTATTTTGTTTATTTTAGCTTAAGACAATAGAAACCCTATTGGGCAGTACAAGCAAAATTGGAGATGTGATTGTTCTTGGGATGATAACCCAGTTAAAAGAGGTAAGTGAAACTTGATAAGCATCCATCTTTTATTTTCAGCCTTCAGACTGAGATGTCAGTTAAATACAGCGTTTTTACACAGGGCACTGGAATGTATTCTTCATTGAAAGCAGCTACTTCAGTTACCAAGTAACTTTTTCATTTGCATTTGGTTTCCTGAGTAGACAAGCCACCAGTTTGCATAACCTGAAATTAGTTCCCCAGTAATCTCTGGTTGACTTCTCAGTTTCTAAGCATTCAAAGCTGCAGACCACATCCTGCTCCCTGGGAGATGCGGTTGGCTGTCTTAGGTGAAGGCACCTGGTGAGGTCCCTCTTGTGGCAGCCAGCAAATGTCCCTGCTGCCATCTCTTGATTGGCAGGAGTCATTGTTTGATACCTCTGAGGACTCTGAGTCTTAATTAAGTGATGGAAAAGCCTAGACTTGGAATTACTGATTTTTTAAAAAAATCCATGGTACTCTGTACTATATTCTGTTGTCAAAATTGTCAGTATCTTAATTGTTTTGCCATAGTATTCATTTTTACATAAATGTGGACATATTTCTTTTGATTTTTTTAGGGAAAATTTTTTCTGGAAGACCCTACAGGAACAATACAACTGGATCTTAGTAAAGCTATATCCTTTACTTTTTTTTTTTTTTTTTATCTTTGATAAATGAATTGGGGAAATTGATTATATATCAAATTTACCTATTTGGGTACTTAGCATAACTTCCATATGGTGGTGTAGGAATCTAGAGACATAATCCTAACTAGAGACAAAAATGTTTAATTTCCCCTTATTTGCTGTATCCAGACAAATCACTGAAAAAGTTTATAACATGCTGAAAATGATCTATATCTTCAGTATTACATCTTAGAATCAGATATGGGGATATTTAAACCTAACATTTTTTAAGCTGTAATCTATTCAGAGTTTTAAATGTGTAGTCTTTGAATGTCGGAAAAGGCAATGGCAACCCACTCCAGTACTCTTGCCTGGAAAATCCCATGGATGGAGGAGCCTGGTGGGCTGCAGTCCATGGGGTTGCTATGAGTCGGACACGACTGAGGGACTTCACTTTTCACTTTTCACTTTCATGCACTGGAGAAGGAAATGGCATCCCACTCCAGTGTTCTTGCCTGGAGAATCCCAGGGATGGGGGAGCCTGGTGGGCTGCCATCTATGGGGTTGCACAGAGTCGGACATGACTGGAGTGACTTAGCAGCAGCAGCAATCTTTGAATGTATTATTTGAAAGTCCTGTTGAGCCCAGAATGTATATCGACTTTATCACCACCTCAAGCATAGAAATAGAATTATTTTCCTTAATTACTGTATACCAGTTTCATAGTGGTTTATACACAGAATCATGCTTTGTCTTAGCAGAGGGTAAGTTAGTATTTTTTTCCCCTGTCCTCCTTATCATTTTACAGTAAAACCCTTTCTACACCAGTTAAAATACATTAACAGTGTAACTCAGGGGAATACTGATTATCAGAGCATACTTTTGACATTATTGAACTCTCAGACTTCTAATGGGCACAGGGTTTCTTTCTGGGATGATGACAATATTCTGAAATTAGTACTGATGGTTGTACAACTTGTGAATAGACTAAAAACTGCTGAGGTATGCACTTTTAATTTATCTTTATTTATTTACTTATTTTTGGCTGCGCTGGGTCTTTGTTGCTATGTGTGGGCTTTCTCTAGTTGTAGCAAGTGGGGGATACTCTTTAGTTGTGAGTCATGGGCTTCTCATTGCGGTGGCTTCTCCTGTTGCAGAGCATGGGCTCTAGGGTGTGCGGGCTTCAGTAGTTGCAGCTCCCAAGCTCTAGAGAGCAGGCTCAGTAGTTATGGCAAAAGAGCTTAGTTGCCCTGCAGCATGTGGGAATCTGGCCAGACCAGGGATCAAACCTGTGTTCCCTGCATTGCAAGGTGGCTTCTTGACCATTGGGCCACCAGGGAAGTCCTGAGGTATACACTTTTAAAAGGTTGTATGATGTGTGAATTATATCTCAGTGAAGTCAAAAGAAAAAAAGATTGCACATAGAGTTATAAAATGAGACATTTTTATGCAGATGTAGAGAATGGACTTGTGGCTACAGGGGGAAAGGGGAGGGTGGGACCGATTGGGAGAACAGGATTGAAATAGATACACTACCATGTGTAAAATAGATAGCTGTGAGAAGCTCCTGTACAGCACAGGGAGCTCAGCTTGAAGCTCTGTGATGACCTAGAGGAGTGGGATGGAGGGGGAGGGAGGCTTAAGAGAGAGTGGATATATGCATACATTTAGCTGATTTACTCTGTTATACACTTTGTTATATAATTATACTCCAATAAAAAATAAATGTAAAAACACATTTTTATCTGTGTACCTTATCTGTCTGTACTCTAACATGTAATGTGAATAAGAAAAGGAGAAGTTTTACTTCTAAATCTATTACAATTTCATGACTTTTTTTTTTTAATAGATCTGAGACTATCAGGAATTCTCTGGTGGTTCAGTGGTTAGCACTCGGCATGTTCACTTCCATGGTCCCAGGTTCCATCCCTGGTCAGGGAACTAAGATCTTGCAAGTCACATGGTGTGGCCAAAAATAAAAAACAAAAAAAGAACTGAGACTGTCTCTGAACCTGAAACTGTTTAGTTGCTCAGTGGGGCTGGTGAATTCTGTGGTTAGTTGACCGAGGATTAAACGATGGCCTAGCATTACTGCTTTGAGTTCCAGTTTTGTCCTTTCAAACAAGAAAATTGGACAAATGAAAGTGATTTGTTACTTATCTGTTTTTCAGGTTGGTTTGAAGATCAGGTGTTTCATGTCAATGCCTTTGGATTTCCACCCACTGAACCCTCTAGTACTACTAGGTATAAAAATGTTTGAGTTAAACTCTATAGAAATTTTAGAATACTGGCAGCAATAAATGTAAGATAGTATATCACGTGTCAATTATTACAAGTCCTCAGACTTTGTGTTAGAAGGTGAAGAGCAATGGAAAATTAGAGTTAAAAGACTGGACTTTATATAAAACTGAAAACTAGTGGGTTGACTCCAGCCTGGTTGCAATTGCATCCTTGTATTTGGCTTTCACTGGGAAAGATTTCCAATCCATTGGTCTTTATCTATAGGACTGAGACAAGAGATAGGAAAACAGAAGAATATAATTCCCATGTTAATATAAAGTTCTTATTTTTGTATTTTACTGAGTGAAAGCTATAAGAAGCAAATTATATAGTTACTTAATATATGCAAAATCATATAATACTAGAGGGGTTCCAAAAGGACTTTTTCTGAGAGGAGTGAATTCCCTGTCACTCAGGAATTTGACAGAGGCTGAATAATGGTGTGAAAGTTGTAGCTGGTGGCCTGTGGGTTGAATGTAGTCTATAGACATTTCTTGTTTCCCCTTGGAGGTATTTAAGCATATTTTGAATTAGTGTCCAATATTTGAAAATTAGGAGATTTTTGAGTTATCATGGCAGTACTGAGTTATCATGGCAGTACTTCGCACCTAAATTCTCACCTGGAACATCTTCAGTGATGGCTCACTTTGCAGGATAAATGTATGCACCCTCATTCACAGCTAGTCAGCCTCAGCTGGCTGCTCCTTTGGTATTTAGTATTAGCTTCCTGGAGCCTGTGGGCATCTGGGGTAATTAAAGTAGTTGCATTCTAATCCTGAGATTCCATGATGATGGTGATGATTTCAAGAAGCCTGATGATTAAGATTTTAGATCCAGTCTGCTGTTATAAATCAGGTGCCAAGGCCATGTTTACTGGCGAGGAGTCACTGGCAGGCAGCTTTTGCTGTGCATCTTCTTCCTGGTGAAGTAAATCCAGGGTAAAGTGCTGGTCATGCCACAGAGAATACAAGCCCACATCAAGCCAGTTTACTTTTAAGTTTGTGCTTTTAGTGCTAGTTTGTGGCTAGGTTTACATCATGGTGGGGCTTCTTGGGGCTATATTGAAAGCTTAATTGCTGTTGTCTTGGTGTTATAGTTTCATACAAGCCTCAAAATTACTCTTCCGAATGAGAGGTATAATCAAGGAAGCTGGCCTTGAGTGTTACCATTCGTTTCAGTTTAGCCAAGCATTCATCTTTGTAATGTCTCAAATAACCTTCTATTTAAATTGTCCCACTTTCTCTAAATTAAAGTACAGATTTGCTGGGATTCCATTGCCATGTTGCTCTCTTTCACTGGTACAAGACATGTGACTTATGTTTTCTGAGCCTGATGTATTGTTAAAGTTCCTAGAATTCCTAGATCATTTCTTGGGAAAACAGCCTTCCTCTTGCTCTTGTCTTTGAACCTTATATTCCATGAATCAAGGATGGAAGATGTTACTGAGGCCTTTTTAAGCTTTAATTTCTCAAGAATCAGCTTACTAGGTATTTCTGTTTGTAATGTTCTGGTTTATGTAATGTTCTGGTCTTATTTCATTCCTCTGATAACTGCAAGATTGTAACCTAACACTGTCACCTGTTATTGGGATGGCCTCAGGCACGTCACTTAACACTTCTAAACCTGAACCTTGCTTTCTCTTTTGTAAGATAAAGAAAATAGAATCTACCAAGGTGAGGTGTTTTATGATTTAATGTTACAATCTGTCTGAGACCAGTACACATTTTCATTAAGAGCAAGGTTCACTATTCCCTAATGCAGTGTTTGCAGTGACTTTACAGGATATAATTACAGTGACTTAATAAGAATATACAGGTTCTATATCTATTCGCTTTTTTGGATGCTGAAAATGAATACATACTGTACAATGCTTTGTAACCTGCTTCATCATCTAATAATGTTCAGTCAGCATTTTCCATTACCACGAAATTCTTTATTACATGATTTGTGACATTCAGCAATGTACTTTGAGCACATACTATATTGCCAGACCCTGTGCTAGGTGTTGGATTAGGGAGACAGACATTAAACGTCACCCAAATAATCTGCTGATTAAAAATTTGATGAGTTCTATGAAAGAGAAGTACAGGGTCCTCCCAAGTGTGTGTAATGGGGAAATCTGACTTCTGTTGGGATCCTCAAGGGACAGTTCTGTGGGATGGTATTGAACATTTACACTGAGGACCGTAGAATGGCAGCCGGTGAAGGGTGGGTGGCAAGAGCAGTAGAGGCTGGGAGTGCAGAAGATCACTCGTTTCCATTTTGAGCAAGCTTTAGTGTTTCTTTCAGATTTTCACAATTCTGGGATGTAGGTAAGTCTTTGTAGACATCTTTAAATTCTTAGAACAGATATCTAGAAGTGAAATTGCTTGGTCAAATGGCTAGCACTTTTTTTTGAGACTTTTACTAGTTATTATTCAAATTGAGCACCTATTTCTCCTACTTTCAACTATAGAAGGAAATTATGATTTATTTTAATATTTGCTTTAGTAAGTTTTAAAAGGTCCAGATATAGTTTACTTATCTTACTTTGTTTACTGCCTCAGTGTTGCTTCCTTTCTCATTTTAGAATGTTTAAATAGACTTGTTTGCTTTTTAAGTGGTACAAATAATACATTTGCATGGTACAATTTACATTGATGGGAAAATAACCTCATTAGATAGACAGAAGCTTACTTTGAAGAATTAGCAGAAAAATATCTTCAATAAAATATAGGATAGAAGGTAATAATTGTGTTATGATTACCTAGGGCATACTATGGAAATATTAATTTTTTTGGAGGGCCTTCTAATACATCTGTGAAGACTTCTGCAAAACTAAAACAACTAGAGGATGAGAATAAAGATGCCATGTTTGTCTTTATATCTGATGTTTGGTTGGACCAAATAGAAGTATTGGAAAAACTTCACATCATGTTTTCTGGTAGGTGTCATTTGTTTCTATTCTTTTTTATGAGAGCTCATGTCTTAAAACTAAATTCTTTTAAAAAAATGTATCTTTTTGAGTAGTCTATTTTTGTTAAAAAATATTTTAAATGAGTTCATCTTAAAGAGTTACATTTGAAAAATAACTGTATGTGTGTGTTCATGATAAATAAGAATTAGTCCTAAAACAGTACAAGAGTAGATAACAACTTAGGCTTTTGAGTTTGACAGAGCTGGGTTTAAATTGCAGCCTAATACTTTGGGCAGGTTACGTAATCTCTCTCTCACTTTAGAGGGATGTTGTGAGGATTAATCAAGCCATTGCGGGCCTGCCACAAAATAAGTGCTCAATAAATGGGCACTCTTATTACTATTTTTTATAATAAGTTGTTATTAAAACAAGGTATTGTTTTTAGACAGGAAGGTTTTATTATTAAAAACTCATGGCTAAAAAAAGAAAAAAGCTCATGGCTAAAAGATTTTAATATGATTTCTAGACCAGAAAAGTGATGCTCATTTATTCTTTTATTTTTAGGTTACTCACCAGCACCTCCAACCTGCTTTATTCTGTGTGGTAATTTTTCATCTGCACCTTATGGAAAAAATCAAGTTCAAGCTTTGAAAGGTATTGAGGATCTATTTAATAAGTGTTCCTACACTTATATAAACTAAAAGAAATAATCTATATTAATTTAAATTTATTAATAATATGTAGAGTTGTATCTGATCAAATAAAATTTGATTTATGTATATCATATGCAAATTAAATTCAATATCCCTTTAAAATTTTAGATTCCCTAAAAACTTTGGCAGATATAATATGCGAATACCCAAATATTCATCAAAGGTAATGATTTCTATTGCTATATTTTTTCATTTAAAGGGCTATTTGAGAAACAAAAATAAATCCTAATTTAAGAAATGAGTGGAAGAAAAAGTTGAGAAAATTAGTGTAGCTGGGAGATAAAATTATCCTTATATCACAATAATATATGTTACATTCTAGTAGAGATTTATATTGAAAAGTATTAAATGGAAGAATGATAATTTCAACCATAATCCAAATTTCTTGATGACATTATTACTCCAACGGTCTAGAACTATACTCTTCAATATTATAGTCACTGGCCACAGGGATCTCTTTAAATTTAAAGCTATATCATTTAAAGGAATTGCCTGGTGGTCCAGTGGTTAGGACTCTGTGCTTTCACTGAGGAGGGGTCCGGGTTCGATCCTGGTCAGGGAACTCAAAGAACCCTATAAACCTGGCAGTGTGACCTAAAATAAAAAAACTAAAAAAAAAAATTCAGTCACATTAGCCACAGTTCAAGTAGTCAGTAATTAGGCAATACAGATATAGAACACTTCCATCATTGCAAAAAAGATCTATTGGATGGTATTGGTCTAGAGACTTATTAATTCATTTATTAAAATGTATGAAATTTAATTTAAAAATTTTATAATTTAATTAAAGGCAATAACTTGGTTTTAGACTATTGGGTAGCAGTATAATAATATTTTTAGAATGAATTATGTTGAATTTTGCTACAGTAGTCGTTTTGTGTTTGTACCTGGCCCAGAGGATCCTGGATTTGGTTCCATCTTACCAAGGTAAGTTTTATTCAGATATTTGCAACAGTAAAGAAAACTTTGTAAACTAAAAAATATATACTGTATCATCTTAATTGTATTTATAGGCCACCATTTGCTGAAAGCATCACTAATGAATTCAGGCAAAGAGTACCATTTTCAGTTTTTACTACTAATCCTTGCAGGTAAATATTAGTATTTTGTATTGTGTTTTTTTTTTTTTTAACCTTTCATTTAAAAATTAACCTATTTCTTAAAATTTGTCTCTAGATTTTGGTTGTCATGGGATAAAAAGGAAATTTCTTTTTATTTTAGATTTCTCAAAATTTTAACAATACTTTAACTATATTTAAATAATTCACTAACATTGATTTTAGAAACTTAATGATGGAGATTTTAAAATAGATATTTGCGATTATACATCCTTTAAGAAAAGTTACAATGGAAGAATGGAAGGATTACGCATTTACTGTATGTGCCACGGTGACCATAGGTTCTTACCAAGGGAATGCTTTCAGTCTTGGGTTCCCTCTTTTCTACCTACATTCACTCCTTCGGTGACTTTATCCAGTCCATGAGCTTTAAATATCCTCTATGTATTGACAACTCCCACATTGATATCTCCACCTCAAACCCTCTCCCTGACTCCAGACACACATATTCAGTTGCCTACACGTCATCTCCCCGTGGATGTCTAATAAACAACTTCAAACCAAACTTCTAATCTTCTTCCCCCATCAGCCTCACCCTGTCCTGTAGCTTTCCTCATTGTAGTTCTGAACACCTTTATCCTGCCATTCATTCAGGCCAGTCTTCGGGGTTTCTCCTCACATGCAGGCTTTTAGGAAGTCCTTCAAAAATCTGAAGGAAGACTTCAAACATTTATATCCAGAATCCGGCCATTTCTCTATAGCTCCCCCTCTATGACCCTCTGCCATCTTCTCTAGCCTTGACTACTGTAATAGCCTCCTCACTGGTCTCTAGCTTCCACTCCTGCTCCTCCGTAGTCTGCCCTCAACCATGTCAGAGTGATCCTTTAAACCAGAAGGCGTATCGCTCTGCCCTTTCAGATTCAGAAAGATGGACCATCGTTTTATTTGCTAACAGCCCATATCCTCTGCAATGGTGGTCATGGCCCTGGTGACCTGGCCCTGTCTCCTCCGTGATTTCTTCTCCTCTTTTATTCCAGCGACTCCAGCCTCCTTTTGTTCTTCAGATGTGTCAGGCATGGTTTATCCTAGGGCCTCTGCTCTGCCTGCTCCCTCCGCCTGCCTCTGTGTGTCTGCATGACTCTCTCACTTCCTTCAACTCTGTGCTCAAATTCTATTATGAGTCCTACCTGTTCCGGTCCTCCTATTAAATACTCCAGCCTTTGACCTTCCCTTCCTGCAAATGATCCCTGTTAGTCTTTTTGCTGTATACTTAATCATCTCTCAACATACTATTAATTTTCATGTCTGTTGTTTATCATCTCTGAACGCCCACCCCCAGTAGAATGAACTGCATCAGGGCTGAGGTCTTTTTGTTTTCTTCACTCATCCCTAAAGTAATGCTAGACACACAGAGAGAGCTCAATAAATTACTGTTAAATGCATGGATGAATAGATTATGGTTGAATTTGAAGTGGGCATGTATTATAAAACATCTTGCCTTTAAAATTACATTATATTTTTTTCTGAGGAAGTTACATTCAACTACCATTTTCATTTCAGAATTCAGTATTGTACACAAGAAATTATTGTCTTTCGTGAAGACTTAGTGAATAAAATGTGCAGAAACTGTGTCCGTTTTCCCAGTAGCAATTTGGATATTCCTAATCATGTAAGTTAAGCATCTTCTTTATTAAGGTATCTTACATGTGACTTTATATAAAATTTTAAGTCACTTGATCACTTGCTCTTTTTTTTTGTTTATAGTTCAAAATAATTTCAACACACTTTTGTCCGTAAGGTAATTTTTGTTCCCTAAATCAGTGTTTCTCAGTTTTCTTATTGAGATATCCCCTAATGGACAGAAGAAAGCCTAGAACAAGCAGGAAATTTCTTTGGAGCTTCCTGTTTTGCCTTTAGAACTCACAGATCTTACATCGTACTTATATATATTTAAAGAAAATGTGTTTTTAATCATGTTTATTAAATATTTCCTATGATATACCCACATTAGGAAGATGTGGTGTTTATCGAGATTCCCTGACATACAGCTGTCAATCAGTGGTTACATGTATCCTCATCTGGAAGTATGGAAATAGATCACACACAGCATTTTTAGTATGTATTTTATAACTTTCAATGTGTATGTAGGTCAAGTATATATTCTTGGCATTACCCAAGCTGTGGAATTATTTTTAGATGAACAGAATTAGGAAATGAGTTTATTGTACAGCTAAAAATATAACTGCTCCAAAATGACTCTTTGGGGAAATAGCTTTTATAGTATTAAATGAAAACTCATAAATTTCTCCTAAAATACAGGATAATTTCATATCAGTGTTCCCAAAGCTCTGTGATTCAGTTTTCCCAAATGTTTCTCAAATTTTCTAAGTCTCTTTGGTAATCAGTATTTAATTTGAAATTCTCTGTTGCTCTTTGGCTTTTACAAATGCACTGAAGTTTGTTTTGTGTCGTTCTTTTGTAGTTTGTGAAGACTGTCTTATCCCAAGGACACCTGACTCCTCTCCCTCTCTATGTCTGCCCAGTGTATTGGGCATATGACTATGCTCTGAGAGTGTACCCTGTGCCTGACCTACTTGTCATCGCAGACAAATATGATNTTCTTTTGTAGTTTGTGAAGACTGTCTTATCCCAAGGACACCTGACTCCTCTCCCTCTCTATGTCTGCCCAGTGTATTGGGCATATGACTATGCTCTGAGAGTGTACCCTGTGCCTGACCTACTTGTCATCGCAGACAAATATGATCCTTTTACTTTGACTAATACCGAATGCCTCTGCATAAACCCTGTAAGAATGTAGTTAACATTACGTATCTTAATTTGTCAAGATTAGAGTGTTACTTCTTTAAAGTATATGTTTAATCAGTTACTGTTGGAGTAAAAACATACTATCAATGAAATAACAATTAATTTGGTATAAAGAGAAAAATTTTAAACTTTCAAAAGAATGTGTGACTATAAAGTAATGTGACTTACTCTTAAAAAAAAAAGGCACCATTATAAATCCAAATGCGTATTTTCCCCTTCAGAGTAATTTGCCTTGGGATTCCTTTCTGGAAATTANGGACGCCTTCAGCAGCTATCGTGTGTGTGTGAACATGCATGTGAGTAGATACAGTTGTGTTATATAATTGATGTCATACTTCATACAGCTGCCTTTAGTATTTAAAGTCTGCCTAATATTCTATCATGGAATTATTTCATTCTAAACGTACCTGTTTGCTTCTGCTTCATTTTGGTTATTCACGTTGTTACCATGGTTTGATAGTTTATTAAATGATTATGTCGACTGATACTCGGAAGGTAAACAGGAAGACATAAAGAAGGCAAACTTGTTCAATTTCTCTTCTTAGGAAAGTCAGTGACTGTTTCATTGTCCATGATAGGAAGTACAGAAAATAAGCTAAAAGCTTCATCTCAAGATTTTAAACAATTTGTATCCTTTTATGTCTTTGTACTTCTAGGAATTTATTCTGAGGAGAAAATGTGAATAAAGATAGGTAGTGGTTGTATGTATATGTATGCACGTGCATGGATGTACATGTGCTGCTCACAGGTTTGATCTCAAAGATGTAATTATAAATTTTGTTGTATATTTCATTTTCAAGGGTTCCACATTGTATAGGACTCTTGTGATCGCAAAATAGCAATAATATGTTTTTAAATGAAACGTGAAGAAGAGCTATAAAATGCTGAACATAGTAGTTTAAGAGTACATTTACANAAATGTCTCTAGGGGACAGAACTGACCCTGGTTGGGAGCTACTGCTATAAGGATGTGCAAAATTTGGTTTCATCGTTTTTGTAATTTGTGGCCTAATTTTTACAGAATCTTTATTCATATTTCAATATTGTCATAATGAGGCTATTCCCTTATTTAAAATGAACTCTTTGTTAATTTTTCTTCTTTTTCATCTTGTAAATGAGTAAACCACCATTTTATATTATTTATACCTTTGTGGACAAGCTCAAAACCTTTTTTAAAAGTAATTTTATTTATTTTTGGGTGCACCGGGTCTTTGGTGCTACATGTGGGCTTTCTCTGGTTGTGGCGAATGGGGGCTATGCTCTAGTTGCAGTGCATGGACTTCTCATTGCAGTGGCTTCTCGTTGCAGAGCACGGGCTCTAGGGTGAGCGGGTTTCAGCAGGTGTGGCTACCAGGCTCTAGAGCACAGGCTCAGTAGTTGTGGTGCATGGGCTTAGTTCCCCTGCAGCATGTGGGATCTTCCAGGGGCAAGGATCAAACCCACGTCTCCTGCATTAGCAGGTGGATTCGTAACCGCTGGACCACCAGAGAAGTCCCTAAAACTTGGTTTTGACATTGTCTCATCCTTTCTTGATACTTATTCCCATTAATGAATGCCTGCAATAGGCCACGTTTTGAGCTAGTGCCAGGGACACAAAGATTGAAAAGACAAGAGTCTGCTTTATTTAGAGTTTAGTAATGGACAGTTGTATATGTGACCCTGCTCTGTTGCTTTGAGGGGACCATGGTGGGGCATCAATCCCAGATTTTCACTGGGAAGAGGGGCAGGAAAGATTTCTTGGACATGATGTTTGAGTGTCTTATGTGCTTACTAAGCATCATTCAGTACTGCTTATTTCTTATACTCAAGTAGACCCACTCCTAAGCATTTCTGGCCACATTTTTTAGCATGACTGTTCTGGTCAACTTTACTTTTTCCTTCTATTGGAGATACTTTAATAGTAATATTTTTTCTCTACAAAGAGCATGCAGAAATTTGTCTCATTACTTTATAGTTACATCTTGTACCTTCATCTTTAACCCATGAGCGAGGAATTTGATTTTAAAAATAGGGGTTCTTTTTTTTTAAAGTTGACTATTCACTTATGGGCATTTTTCTCTCCAAAGGGCTCTTTTCCAAGAAGTGGATTTTCATTCAAAGTTTTTTATCCTTCCAATAAGATAGTAGAAGATAGGTAAGTGTGCCTTCAGAAACAGCTATCTCTTGGCATAATACCGCTAAAAACCAGATGTTCTGAAGGTGTGCTGAGTTTTTAAAAAATGACTACAGTAGCTCATTGGCAATGTTCTAGGCTGAACTTATTGTGTTCATGCTGTGTGACACATAATTGTACGTACTTGATGGCACATTTGTATGAGATACACCAAGAACTGTTTTCTGCGGGAAATCTCTGACTGGCTGTAGAGCTGGGCTAGTTCTTTTACAGGCTGACTCATGATGAGGTTATTATTCCGAAAGGGCAGTCTTGCCTTCCACATGTTAAAGTCCCTCAGTCATGTCTGACTCTTTGAGACCCCATGGACTATACAGTCCATGGAATTCTCCAGGTCAGAATACTGGAGGGGGTGGCCTTTCCCTTCTCCAGGGGATCTTCTAAACTCAGGGATCAATCTCAGGTCCTCCGTATTGCAGGCGGATTCTTTACCAGCTGAGCCACTCAAAACCCAGGTAATCTGCCTTAAATTGGCAGGAAAGAATTGTTGGTGTGGGGAGGTCCTGAGGAAAAAAGAATAATTACCTGGTGGGTAGTAGTTTTCAGAGCATGTCCTATAGACCACATGCATGAGAATCCTGAGGTCCATGTTAAAAGTGTTAAATTACAAGATCCCATCCCAACCTTATTAAATGTCTCTCCAGTTGTGGCACCCAGAAATGTGCATTTTTAACAGTTCCCCTTAGATGCAGGCATCCTAACATGTGATTTCTCCATTAATTGTATTTTGTTTCCCACCAGTTAAGAACAGTAACCAGATACCTCCAGGTTCTTGTTAGAGAATATAATCTTCACACTCAACCTTTTTTCACTTTTTTTAATTAACAAGTTTATTTAAATAAAAGCACAAATACATGATAAAAATTTCAAACAATGCTTAAAGGTATAAAATAGAGAAAGAAAACATACCTCTACTTCATAACCCTGAAATCATGGTTAATAGTTTCTTATATATATTTCTTGAAAAAAATTTTTTGCATTATTTTTGCTGCTCAGTATTCATGGAGGAAAAAGTCATACAGCATATTAAGAACTGTCATAGAAGACTGTATACAGTACTTAAAACACTCAACAATTCTGCATGTCATTCAGGAAACGTAAGAAATTTAACTGAAGTGTCCTGTGCCATCATAATTAATAAATCAGTTCAACCCTATTGTGGTTTGGGTGACTTTGGGACACACTAAATTTTATTATTGGATTCGCTCATTTGACATGTATTTTGATTCTTACTGCATTCCAGGCACAGCTTAGTTTTTGGAATATAACCAGCCAGAGAACTCATAAAAGTCACTGATATTCTAGCCTCTGTTCCATAAACTGAATATATGTTTGACTTTAGTTAACAATGAATCCTTAAAGAAATTTTTTTAATTTGGAATGCTTTTATGTAAGGACAAACACTCCTACCCTGTCTCAACCACTCCCTGTGGTTGACAGTGATTTTGTGACCCCAGGATTAAGCTACTTCTGAAGCATATTTTGTCCATCTTTCAAAACAATCTTTGGCTGCACCATGCCAGATTTCAGAATCTTAGTTCCCAAACCAGAGATCAAACCCATGACCTCGTCAGTGAACATGCAGGGTCCTAACCACTGGATCACCAGGGAATTCCGTTTTGTCCACCTTTAGATTGACTTTTACCGAACTGAGTTTTGTTGTAAATTAACAGACATATGAAACTTATTCTGCTATGAAAACCAGAGCNGTCTGACTCTTTGAGACCCCATGGACTATACAGTCCATGGAATTCTCCAGGTCAGAATACTGGAGGGGGTGGCCTTTCCCTTCTCCAGGGGATCTTCTAAACTCAGGGATCAATCTCAGGTCCTCCGTATTGCAGGCGGATTCTTTACCAGCTGAGCCACTCAAAACCCAGGTAATCTGCCTTAAATTGGCAGGAAAGAATTGTTGGTGTGGGGAGGTCCTGAGGAAAAAAGAATAATTACCTGGTGGGTAGTAGTTTTCAGAGCATGTCCTATAGACCACATGCATGAGAATCCTGAGGTCCATGTTAAAAGTGTTAAATTACAAGATCCCATCCCAACCTTATTAAATGTCTCTCCAGTTGTGGCACCCAGAAATGTGCATTTTTAACAGTTCCCCTTAGATGCAGGCATCCTAACATGTGATTTCTCCATTAATTGTATTTTGTTTCCCACCAGTTAAGAACAGTAACCAGATACCTCCAGGTTCTTGTTAGAGAATATAATCTTCACACTCAACCTTTTTTCACTTTTTTTAATTAACAAGTTTATTTAAATAAAAGCACAAATACATGATAAAAATTTCAAACAATGCTTAAAGGTATAAAATAGAGAAAGAAAACATACCTCTACTTCATAACCCTGAAATCATGGTTAATAGTTTCTTATATATATTTCTTGAAAAAAATTTTTTGCATTATTTTTGCTGCTCAGTATTCATGGAGGAAAAAGTCATACAGCATATTAAGAACTGTCATAGAAGACTGTATACAGTACTTAAAACACTCAACAATTCTGCNTTCATAACCCTGAAATCATGGTTAATAGTTTCTTATATATATTTCTTGAAAAAAATTTTTTGCATTATTTTTGCTGCTCAGTATTCATGGAGGAAAAAGTCATACAGCATATTAAGAACTGTCATAGAAGACTGTATACAGTACTTAAAACACTCAACAATTCTGCATGTCATTCAGGAAACGTAAGAAATTTAACTGAAGTGTCCTGTGCCATCATAATTAATAAATCAGTTCAACCCTATTGTGGTTTGGGTGACTTTGGGACACACTAAATTTTATTATTGGATTCGCTCATTTGACATGTATTTTGATTCTTACTGCATTCCAGGCACAGCTTAGTTTTTGGAATATAACCAGCCAGAGAACTCATAAAAGTCACTGATATTCTAGCCTCTGTTCCATAAACTGAATATATGTTTGACTTTAGTTAACAATGAATCCTTAAAGAAATTTTTTTAATTTGGAATGCTTTTATGTAAGGACAAACACTCCTACCCTGTCTCAACCACTCCCTGTGGTTGACAGTGATTTTGTGACCCCAGGATTAAGCTACTTCTGAAGCATATTTTGTCCATCTTTCAAAACAATCTTTGGCTGCACCATGCCAGATTTCAGAATCTTAGTTCCCAAACCAGAGATCAAACCCATGACCTCGTCAGTGAACATGCAGGGTCCTAACCACTGGATCACCAGGGAATTCCATTTTGTCCACCTTTAGATTGACTTTTACCGAACTGAGTTTTGTTGTAAATTAACAGACATATGAAACTTATTCTGCTATGAAAACCAGAGCATTTTCAACAGGTCTCAGAACAAAAGAAATCTGTGCCTGTCCCAAGCAACTGTTCATTTTCATCTTGGGAAAATTGTAAATCTGATAGTCTCCCTTTGCTTTAGCTGCCAGGAGCACAGCCAAATGTGCAGTCCACTCTACAGCAGCAGGAATCACTAGCATAGATGTTGGCTGTGGTTCTGGCCTCATCTTCTTTGATTTGTAATTTTCTCTTATGTGAATTTCCTTCTTAACTTTGATCCTTTTATTATATCTATCTTAGCAAACCATTTAATATTCTAGAGATAGAAAAACCACAATAGGGTTGAACTGATTTATTAATTATGATGGCACAGGACACTTCAGTTAAATTTCTTACGTTTCCTGAATGACATGCAGAATTGTTGAGTGTTTTAAGTACTGTATACAGTCTTCTATGACAGTTCTTAATATGCTGTATGAGAAGTCACTTATGTGCCTGTCCCTGTTAAGTTTCTAGCACAGGCCTTGAGTTGCAGTTGATACTGACTATTGTTGACATAGTTGGTCCATTTATCATCTGTGGAGTCAGGTACTAAAACCCTTGACCTAATTTCCAAACTATAATTTAGGAGTGATAATTTGAGGAATTTTTTAGTGCTAGATTGAACAAGTTGATGTATGCCTTTTTCCTTTGAGAAAGAGAAAAAATTTGTATGATACAGTGAAATAATTTTGTGAAATAATTAATTTAGTGAAATAACTTACATTTATAAATAATACTTAGTTTCTCCTAAAAAGAATTTTTTTCTTAGAATATTTGTGAAATCATATTTTAGAGTTAACACGGAAATGTAGCCAAAGTGGACTGAGGTTAATCCTGTTTCAATACGTGCTTTCAAATATAGTTGTTTTATTTAAAAACATAATGTTATTGATGTACAGGAGAAACACCCATTCTCACACAATAGTTGGTCAGAATAAAAATGGTAAAAAAAAAAAAAACAAACCTCTACAGAGGGCAATTGAACAAGATTTCTTAAGACCTCAACTGCATATACCATCTATTTCATTTCTAGGAATTTATCCTACAGGTATACTTGGGTTTATGCATAAAAGTAGGTACCGCTGTTTTTACTGTAGTTTTTATAACAGCAAAACAAATAGTTTAAATATATATCCATTTAAAAGTTATATTCTGACTTTTCTAGTTTACATTAATTTCAGTCATAAAGGATTAGTTAAAATTATAAATATATCATATATTTATTACTAATTGAAAAAAAGGCATAGTGTTCATGTATTCTACCACTTGTGTTTGTGTTTTTAAAGCATTTACCCCTACACATGCTTATATGCAGTTAGACAGTCCTTTATATATGATTAAGGGCTTCCCTGGTGGCTCAGAGGGTAAAGCGTCTGCCTGCAACTCGGGATACCCAGGTTCGATTCCTGGGTNTGTGTTTTTAAAGCATTTACCCCTACACATGCTTATATGCAATTAGACAGTCCTTTATATATGATTAAGGGCTTCCCTGGTGGCTCAGAGGGTAAAGCGTCTGCCTGCAACTCGGGAGACCCGGGTTCGATTCCTGGGTCAGGAAGATCCCCTGGAGAAGGAAGTGGCAATCCACTCCAGCACTCTTGCCTGGAAAATCCCATGGATGGAAGAACCTGATAGGCTAGTCCATGGGGTCACAGAGTCACGACTGAGTGACTTCACTTTCACTTTATATATGATTAGACAGTCTTTGTAAGGATATAACTGTTGCTTCTAGAGAACAGAAATAGAGTGAGACAGACTTATTTTCCACTGTGTCCTGTTTGGAATTTGGAGCAATGTGCATGTATTGACCTATTTTAAAAATTAAAAGTAGATATTAAGAAATGTATAACAGCTTTCCAAGATGTTTAATTTTATGAATATTTTCTATTTTCAGCAAACTTCAAGGGTTTTGAGATTCTTAGACCATCTGAAGAAACAGAATTCATCAATCATCTGCTTATTTTATGTAATTTTGTTATTAAATTATAATAAAATTATGGTAAACTTTAGAATGTCCTATTTAAATTTCTATTTATAACTTTTTTTATAAACATGATGGTATACTTTACAAAGTTTCATAGGAAAAATATTTTCTGTATAATCATAAGGAAAATATGAAAAGGTGTAAAAATACATAATCTAAGTATATATTTGTATATAAAAATTTAAATTTCATTATTTCTATACTAGTTATATGCTTGGATATGAATTTGAGCAAACTCCAGTTGATAGTGAAGGAGAGGGGAGCCTGGCATGGAAATGACTGAACAATTCACATGCTAACTGTTCACCATAAGAGTCTTAATGGTGTATTTAGTAATTTCAAATTGTTTAAATTTCAAGTCATAGAATTTATTCTAATGATAGTGAAAACCATGTTTCAGGATATTACTGTGATATTTAATACATTACCTTTTGCACTGAAAATTTAAAAACATTGTCCCCACAGTTTTTACCTTTAAAAGGAATAATATTCACTTTGAAGCAGCCCTGTTTTTCTGTTTTGGGCATAACCACTCAACACCATCCCTTTATCTTTTAGTTTATGGCGGGAACTACAATGAGAGCCCAGAAATCAATCTGAGTGATAGGACATTGTTAAAGGTACAAAGAGTGTGTCAAACATAGGAATAATCTTAATATTATAGACAACTTGGAATGGAAGACCCTTCTTTCAAAGAAACTTAGCTTTGGGGGGAATAGATACTAATAAAAAAACTAAAATGACATTGAAGGAAATTCCTCAAGAAATTTAATCTGAATATTGTGATAAGTGAATTGTGGTTAAAGATGAAGTGGCAATTTGAGATATGGTTTGAGGATATAAATTTTCAAAATATTCGAAAAGACCTGATGTTAAAACAGCAAGATAGAGCTTTAATCTCAAGAATAGCCTGGAAATTTTGATTAAAAGTGAAATCAAGGCATAATTCCAAAAGCTACTAGATTACTTGGAAAAATTTACAATCTAGGCCTTGAAAGTGGTACTGAAGTAGACACTGCCAGATTGTTGGTCTAGTTTCAAGAACCATAGAGCTAAACATGAAAGATTTCTTTAGGAACACATTTAATGCCTAGAAATACAGGGTGCATTTAGGGGTTAGCAAGGTGAAGAAAGATGAAGCAGAGCAGTTAACTATGAGCAGGTATTTACCAGAATTATAATTATTAGAATAAGACAGGAATTAGAACCAGTTAGTGGTGGACACTGACTGGAAATTAAAAGGAAGCATGGATCTGAAAAGTGGAGTAGCAGACAGACAGTACTGCAGGAGTACCCAGAGCTAATACTGTGAGGACCAACAGAGAGGTGGTGCGCTCGCCTCCGTGGTGTTTAATCAGCATGGCTGACCTCACCTCAGAAATCTGGGTCTAAAGCACCCTCATGTGACATTACGCCTTAAGAGGCCAGGTAGATCACACAAGAGGGGAGTGGGCTGAGATTTCTGTGCTGTGAAAAAAGCCAACACTTGGTCTCAGTGTGGGGGAACGACAGGAACTGTATCTGATGAGGTAGGAGGAAAACCTGGATAGTGTCTTGTCACTGAGGTAATGCCAACACTATGTTAATGTTGCTGAGGCTGTCACAAAAGGAGGACAGAAAAGTGATTACTGAGTTTAACAACTACCAATTAATAACTACCTCAGTCAATACATATTCTTCTATAGTATCAGTTCAAATGGCTGCTTAGAATCCCATAGTATGGCTCTACACAAATCTGCTCACTCCCACTGTTGAATTCTTAGATTCTTCCCAAACCTTTAGAGTCATAATAGTGCCTTGAGCATGTTTTTAGAATTGGAATTTCTGCGTTTAAAAAAGTGTGCACACTCTAAAGGCTTTTGACATAGGTACCAAACTACTTTCAAGAAAAATTTTAATATAAATTCTACCACCCCAAGGAAATAGAGTAATTGTTTTTTTTTAAAGAAAGCCTTTTCCATTTTTATAGGTGATATGTGGTATCTTATATTTGCATTTTTATTATTAACAAAGTAATGTTTGCTGATGATTGGTTATCTATGAATAACCTGTGCATAACTCTCACACCAAATGAGAGTTGTAAATAGGGTAAATTGGTGAAATACCTAGACGAGTGAAAAATTGATTTAGCGAAGTGAATAAAGCAGAAAAACACGATAGAATCACAGTTTGTGACTGCTGGGTGGTGCATTAGCTGTATGACTTTGGTGAGGTAACTTTTCAGGTCTCATCTCATCTGTGAATTGAGAATCAGGTCTACCTTGAAGGGTTCTGAACAACGAATAAAGTACATAATGCTGGAAATTACAATTATTAAGATGCTTATTCTGCAGAGGTAACTGCACCATGGCACAGGAATCTAAACAACGTATGATGTTGGCCTGAAGAAACTAAGGCTATTTCTGTCATTTCCATCATCCCTGTTCCTGCCGCTCCTCCTGGGTGTTGGTGGTGTCACTATGGCAACGAGCACGCGCCGCACAGGCTCAATTCTGAAGCGGTTACAGACCTCCGCTGCCTCTCTCCTCACAGACTAGCGATTTCACAGCTCGTCCCACCCACTAGGTCTCAGATCCATCTCCCTTGGCCTCCGCGCAAGGAACCGAAGGGCAGCATGGCCAAGGCGGCAGCCTCTTCGCCGCTAGGAGACTTGGATCTGAGTGGAGAGGAGGTTCAGCGGCTCACCTCGGCCTTCCAGGACCCGGAGTTCCGGCGAATGTTCTCCGAGTACGCCGAGGAGCTCACAGACCCTAAGAACCGGCGGCGCTACGAGGAGGAGATTACGGCGCTGGAGCGTGAGCGCGGAGTGGAGGTGCGGTTCGTGCACCCGGAGCCGGGCCACGTATTGCGCACCAGCCTGGACGGGACCCGGCGCTGCTTCGTGAACGTGTGCAGCAACACGCTGGTGGGCGCGCCCAGCAGCCAGCCCGGCTCCGGGGGCGCGGTGTCCGGCAGCCAGTGGTCCCTGCCCTACAGCCTGGCCCCTGGCCGCGAGTACGCGGGGGGGCGCGGCACCCGCTACACTGTCTACGACGTGGTCTTCCACCCAGACGCGATCGCGCTGGCCCGGAGCCACGAGCGCTTCCGCCAGATGCTGGACGCCACGGCCCTAGAGGCCGTTGAGAAGCAGTTCGGCGTGAAGCTGGACCGGAGGAACGCCAAGACCTTGAAGATCAAGTACAAGGGGACCCCGGATGCCGCCGTGCTGCGCACGCCCCTGCCCGGAGGTGCGCCGACAAGGCCCGAAGTGGAGCCGGAGAGCTCCTTCCCCGATTTCCCCTACCCCTACCGATACCCGGCGAACGGCGTGAGCACTGCGGTCCCCCGGCCAGATGTGTATAAGAGACAGGAATAATATTCACTTTGAAGCAGCCCTGTTTTTCTGTTTTGGGCATAACCACTCAACACCATCCCTTTATCTTTTAGTTTATGGCGGGAACTACAATGAGAGCCCAGAAATCAATCTGAGTGATAGGACATTGTTAAAGGTACAAAGAGTGTGTCAAACATAGGAATAATCTTAATATTATAGACAACTTGGAATGGAAGACCCTTCTTTCAAAGNGCATCTTAGTTCTTTGACCAGGGATCAATCAAATTCGCAACTCCTGAATTGTGAGTGTGGAGTCTTAACCACTGGGTCACCAGGGAAATCCAAAGGTGTTCCCATTTGAATGTCCAAAGTACCCTATAAGCTTAGCCACTGCATCATACACCCTGTCATATGAATCTTTAGTGTTGACTTACTCACTTTCTTAATAATCTTTTCTCAAGCTTTGTGCTAATGAATACAAGTGCCCATCTAACACATGAGACTGTCAAAAAAAAACAAGGAATCTTGATATGGAATTCCTGGGTTCACATTTCCCTTCAGTATCACTTAAGACGGAAGCAAGAGGAAGGATATACTATTTCCAACCCAAGAAAAACAGAAAATCTAGGACAAGTAGTCATAAGACCCAGGACAACAGGAGCGTTGTATTTAAATGTGTTTCTCCTCAGGCTTTATGATCAGAACTGCTGCCAGCCTTGGGAGTACAGAGTAGGCCGTTCCCCTTCAATGCACAGACACAGGGAGCAAAGGAGGGGAAACACTGACTTCGAGTGGCATTTCTATAACCCTGCACAGAATTGATGCTTTTGAACTGTGGTGTTGGAGAAGACTCTTGAGAATCTCTTGGACTGCGAGGAGATCCAACCACTCAATGCTAAAGGAGATCAGTCCTGAGTGTTCATTGGAAGGACTGATGCTGAAGCTGAAACTCCAATCCTTTGGCCACCTGATGCAAAGAACTGACTCATTGGAAAAGACCCTGATGCTGGGAAAGATTGAAGGCGGGAGGAGAAGGGGACGACAGAGGATGAGATGATTGGATGGCATCACTGACTCAATGGACATGAGTTTGAGTAAGCTCCGGGAGTTGGTGATAGACAGGGAGGCCTGGCGTGCTGCAGTCCATGGGGTCGCAATGTCCAGCCATTGCCAAATGTCTCTGAGGAAATAAAATCACTGCTGTTGAAGAACCACTATCTTGGAGTGAGTCAGAATGCTGGAACTGAAAGAGCATTCAACTGAGCCAGGCTTCAGTCTAGATTCAGCAGTTAGTTGACTGTAGAACCTGGTTACAGAGATTCAGTTGAAGCATCTGTTTTTGCTGACTCTGAGGCAGAGATCTACGTAATTTCAGACACAGCCTAAGAGACATAAGGGGGGCAGGACTGGGCAGAGAAAGAAGGTCGACTACAATGCAGCTACAACAGAGGCCTGAGCGAGTCAGCCCCACGGCGGGGCTCCGGAACTGTGATGGCTCTTCAGAGCTGTGCCAAACTGAGGCCAGGGGCTCAGGCCTTTACACCCCCATGCCAACAAGGCATTGGACGTGTGCTGCCCCCCAGGAAGACAGGCAGAACCTTGGGCGAGGAGGTTGCCTTCAGCACAAGGCCAGGCTGAAGCGGGGACCCGGCTGCGAGCCGTCAGCAGCCCACAGCACTGAGGGGTGGCAGCACTGGGAGGCACACCCCAGCTCCACGACAGTGTCCAGAACACGGGGGAGATTCACCAGGTATGAACGCACACGTGGAGGGGAGTAAGAGTAGGGACCTCAGAATCAGATTCGAGAGCCAGAGACCCCAGGTCCCCATGTGCATGCTGACCTGTGTCCATCTAAATCACTGGTCTCGTATTCAAACCCTACGGTCTCCCCCACTGCAGTCGGTCAGACAGTGACGGTAACTCTGTACCACTCACCGTTAGGTACTAGAGATGCGTGCTTAGTCGCTCAATCATGTTCATGTTCGAGTCTTTGTGACCCCCTGGACGGTAGCCTGTCAGGCTCCACTGTCCAGGGAATTTTCCAGGCAAGAATACTGGGGCAGGTTGCCATTTGCTATTCCAGGGGGTCTTCCCAACCCAGGGATCCCACCTGCATCTCTTGCACCCCTTGCATTGGCAAGTGGTTTCTTTACCACTGCACCACGTGGGAATCCCTGTAGATACATAGTATGCAACAAAATAATCTCTACTCACCAGGAACCGCCATTCTAGCAGAAAGTTATAGGACAATGAGTGAGATTAGCACCGATAAGGTGACCTAAAACAATTGCCAAATCTGCCCGGAGAGGCTGCAGCCAAAGGAACAGTGAACGAATCACTATAAGCAGCTAACGTCTGAAATCACTTTAGGGGAAAAATGTGACAATAATGTGCATTTATTGTTTCCAGAGAAAGAAACGTGCTAAAAGAATCGGCTTCTCCAGAGAAAAAGAAGGAGCTGAAAATTGAAAAATATCCTAAAATTGTGATGACTAAGAAAAAACAACGTTTGGCATTTAGCTGTCATGTGTGAACTTTACTTTATGTATTTTCATATAGAAATATTTTCAGTGTTACATAATCTTCTATTAATTCAATGATCAAAAATTCCTTTTTTTTTTTTAAACAGTACACATGTGTGCGTGATCTGTAAAAGAGATCTAGATCCTTGCTACTCAAATGTATGGTCCAAAAGGAAGGGAAGGCATGGAGCTCTGAAAAGTGTGAGTTGCTCAGTTGTGTTTGACTCGAGTCTGACTCCACAGACTGTAGTCACCAGGTTCCTCTGTCTAAGGGATTTCCCAGGCAAGAAAACTGGAATGGGTTGCCATTTCCTTTTCCAGGGGATCTTCCTGACGCAAGGATCGAACTTGGATCTCTTGCGTTGCAGGCAGATTCTTTACCATCTGAACCACCAGGGTACACGGTTGGGCCCTGAAGTTCTGCATAAATATGCTGACATTTTTTCTAATATGTGTGCGTGCATCACCCAATTTTGCTGTGAGGCTTTAGCCCAAACTCCAACACAACTGAAAATTTCCATGTACTAGTCTCTCATGCTAAGTGCCTCCCATCAATAAGAGAAACATATAATCTCTTTCTTATTCAAAAACTGATTCGCTATTTTGGGTGGTGATGTTGATAAAGAAATAACCAAAGAGTGTAAAACTATAGTGTTTATGCTCCTAGGAAACATTACTTTTGGAAAAACACACCCACACAGCTGTTAGATTCAATAACACTTCACTGATAGTCACCCCAGATATTATTTGTTAAAATTTTCAAGCTGCTAACTCTAAAGGGGAAAAAAAATGCATATTCAAACTGAGCCAAGAAAAATACTTTTATACACATTTTCATTAGAAGGGGAAAACTGTGAAACCATACAATACAGTAAAGTTAATATTGTGCTGTCAAAAAAAAAAAGTATGGTCCAATAGTACATTCTTTTAAATGCAGATTCTAATTCAGTGCATTTGGCGTGGGCTTGAGAGTCTGAATTTCTAGTAAGCTCATAAGTGAGCTCATGCTGCTGATTTGCAGACTACAAGTTGAGGAGCAAGTTTCTAGATCATTCAGCTCAAATGACTATTAAAGTTCAGGTGAAGAAATAACTGAGCATCCTAGAAAGAAAAAGGAATGTGGAAAACAATACTGCGCTGAGAATCCAGTGGCTTAAATTCTGCTGTGTTAGCAGCAAAGTGAACTGTAATTGAAACTTTCAGCAAACCAGAGATATTCCCTCTCATATTTAAACACTGGCTCTAAGACTGGCACCATTTGCTGGTGGGCTCAGGTAGTTACACTGACTCTGAATATTTTATTTACAATACCACAAAACAAGACTTGAATAATATTACTCCATGTGAAAATGGGCTAGCCCTTAACCACAGCACTTCCCTGAACTGAACTGGCATTCACAACTCTTGCCTTCAAATTTCACAGCTTAGCCCTTAAGTGCAAATCATTTTCTTATAGACATCATGTTGATGAGATAGTTATGAAACATTTTTTTTTAAAGGAGTAAGAGTTGGTCCTAAAATTAAACAAAGGCTGTTAAGGCCAAAAGGAGTTGAGCTTCTCTTGACAGTTTTATTCTAAGGCCTGGCATCATTCAAGAATCTTATCATTTTTTTAAAGAGTTCATAAGACATGTTATAAATCAACATTTTGGATTATATTTTTTTATCACAGTCCTCCAGATTGGATGCATCAGACAATTATTATACGAGGATGATGAGTGATCTTTGGGAATGGTCCAATTTTATGGACATGAGCAGAACTTTGTGAAAAGAAAATAGCATAATAACAGCATTTTAAAAAGAAAATCCTAATGTATTTTAGTTGGGTTTCCCTTGTAGCTCAATTAGTAAAGAATCTACCTGCAATGCATGAGATCTAGGTTCAATTTAGTTGTAGTTGGGTCGGGAAGATCCCCTGGAGAAGGAAATGGCAACCCACTCCAGTATTCTTGCCTGGAGAATCCCATGAACAGAGACACAGTCCATGGGGTCACAAGAGTCGGACACGACTTAGCGACTAAATCACCACCACCAATGTATTTTAGTTATCTTTTCATATAATAACTCTTTTTCAAAGTGACTCATATCTCTATTATTTAGTCACTGACATTTGTCTTGATTAATTAATAAAGCTAAATACATATACATATGTGTATTTTAGTTTAAAAGTCTATTATTAAACTTTAAAACTCAAGAAGGTTAAACTATTAAAATATGACCTAATGAGAAGAAATTACTCAAAAAGATTTACCATGTAATGTTAGCTATTTTGATTATAATTTTTAATAGCATTATCACTACTTAAATTACCAAGATTTATGATGGCAGAACCTATCTAAGCAAAAAAAAAAAAATCTTAAGATTGGGTTCTAGACGTATTATGGAAAAAAAACTGGCGTATTTTTTTTTTGTCTGAATAGTGCAAAATAAAATAATTCTTATTGAATTCTATTTTCCAAAAATTCTCATGAGAAGAGAATTCTATAATTCTACTTTCCTACATCCCACATCAGTTCCTCAATTCATATATGTATTTTTTAATACTCAGTGATAGAGAATAAGTAATGAGTGTTTTATAAACTACTGCTAGAAAAGTGTATGGTTTGGGACATCCAGTTAGAGTCAGTTATCTTGCTGTATTTTTCTACAACCCTTTCCAGTGTTTATGTGCTGGTTATGAGATATACAGCAGTATCTGGAATTCTCATCCAAAGGATTAATTATGTTCAATACGGCTTTGATATTAAGGATATTTTATTGTAATTCTTTTAACTACAAATATATTTACAATACCTCTATTATCCAGAATATTCAAATAATTAGAATTCCATGTTCTTTGACCTTTCTGAATAAATTTAAGTTTATTGGTCATTTTAATGATATAGAATTTCAATAAAGACAAATGAGTATAGGACTTAAATCTTTGAAAAATTATCTTCATATACACTGCTTTACTAAATCCCCATAATAACCTCACTTTTAGATCCAATGTGATCCAAAGAGACCATGTAGTTCTCAAATCACCTAGCTAGTGGGTAGTAAAATCAAGATTCAAACCTAGATCTTCACTGTTCTTCTCAAGATGTACTTCCTCTCTGAGATAACATAAAGGGAAGCATGACACAGACTATAAAAGATAAAGGTCTAAGTCTTCTAAATGTTGTCGTTTAGTTGCTAAGTCATATCTGACTCAGAATAACCCCATGGTCCATCAGACTGTAGCCTGCCAGGTTCTTATGTCTATGGGATTTTCCAGGCAAGAATACTGGAATGGGTGGCCATTTCCTCCTCCAGAGGATCTTACAAACCCAAGGATGAAATCTGTGTCTCCTGCATTGGCAGGCAGATTCTTTACCACTGAGCCACCTGGGAAGCCCATGCCTTCTTAATTCCTGAATGCATGCGTGCTCTTCACAGCTAAATAGTTCTGCTATGTCTTCCCATGTTCTGCTGTGTCTTCCTCACTTCATGTCCACTGCCAAGATATTTTAAGGTGACTGTGGATAAAATACAACTTGCTAGTACCACAGTCTGTTGATTCTACCTGACTTGATGCACTATCACTTTCCATTCGTTCATTCAACATATATTTCCTGGGCTTCTACTATACAGCAAGCACTGTGTTTTGAGTTTTTCCAGTGGTTCAGTGGCTACACACACAACATAAACAGCCAACATCTATACACTCTCTCACTTGCTCTTCTTTCCCAAGGCATATTCTGATTGCAACTAAGTCTATGATCTTCTGACTAATCTGGATACAAACTAAGCTAGAATTTGCTAGACACAGCTCTGCATTTTGGGAGTCAGCACCTAACATGGGACACAGATCACTCACTAGTGGAATCTGAGCGGATTTTAGATGATACGTAGGTGGGCAAACATTACCTAGACTTTAAATAGGGAGGATGTTATTGTTTTTATAATTTTCTGTCAACTTTTCTGATCGCACAAGAAAAGCATAGTTTGGGGCTAGAATAAGTAACATCTCTACCGGATAGTCTCCTTGTTAGCAGAAAGACAGGTTCAAGCTCAGAACCTTGTACAGGTAACTAAGTGTATCTAGTTAAAATTAGAATCTTTTCATTGCATTATTTTTAGCATTACTGTTTTTGTTTTTTTTTTTCCCCACAGCAAGTGGAACTGGTTGTTATATTTCCACATAGAATGTGAGATAAAGTTTCTTTTACAAATTGTTTACATATAGAAGTCAGTCCTTGATGGTGGGTGGGGGTACTGGTTGTCTCATGAATTATAAAAGTGGCTCAAAATTTCCTGACATTTGGGAAAAACTCATGGTGGGAGGTGGTGGGGAAGGGTGGGGGGCACGGAAAGCAGTGGGTTGATCAAGCTCCAGGCCAAGTTGTGTGCTTAACCTGGCAGCCTCATCACCTTCATCAGTAAATGTGAGGTTGAAATGGATCTGTAAGGCAATGTTTCTGTCCCCAGTCCCCTATGCGTATCCTCACTGCTACAATGATGGCAGAGTAGTAACCGGAAGATTAAAAAGAAATGTGGGCTTTTTCAAAGTTCTCCAAGCTTCCGCTCCCAAGCACATGCTCTTTGTCATGCTAAGAACACGCTTAGGAGTTGAGAGTCACAGGACAAGACAATCACTAAGGCCTCAGTGGAAACAGTGACAGACTTTATTCTGGGGGGTCCAAAATCACTGCAGATGGTGATTGCAGCCATGAAGGTAAAAGATGCTTGCTCTTTGGAAGAAAAGCTATGACCAACTTCAGTTCTGTTCAGTTCAGTCGCTCAGTCGTGTCTGACTCTGTGACCCCATGGACTGCAGCATGCCAGGCTTCCCTGTCCATCACCAACTCCTGGAATGTACTCTAAATCATGTCCATTGAGTCAGTGACACCATCCAACCATCTCATTTTCTATTGTCCCCTTCTCCTCCCGCCTTCAATCTTTCTCAGCATCAAGGTCTTATCAAATGAGTCAGTTTTTTGCATCAGGTGGCCAAGCTCTTTGCCTCTCAGATTTCTTTATAGTCTACCTCTCACATACATACATGACAACTGGAAAAACCATAGCTTTTTTAAAATTAAAAAAAAAACAAAAAAACACCCAACTGAGCCACAAGGGAAGCCCGTGACCAACCTAGACAGCATATTAAAAAGCAGAGACATGACTTTGCCAACAAAGGTCCATCTAGTCAAAGCTATGGTTTTTCAGTAGCAATGTATGGATGTGAGAGTTGGACTATATAGAAAGCTGAGTGCCGAAGAACTGATGCTTTTGAACTGTTGTGTTGGAAAAGACTCTTGAGAGTCTCTTGGACAGCAAGGAGACCTAACCAGTCCATCCTAAAGGAAATCAGTCCTGAATATTCATTGGAAGGACTGATGGTGAAGCTGAAACTCCAATCCTTTGGCCACCTGATATGAAGAACTGACTCACTGGAAAAGACACTGATGCTGGGAAAGATTGAAGGCAGGAGGAGAAGGGGACAATAGAGGATGAGGGTTGGATGGCATCACCGACTCAATGGACATGAGTCTGAGTAAACTCCAGAAGTTGGTGAGGGACAGGGAAGCCTGGCATGCTGTAGTCCATGGGGTCACAAAGAGTCGGACATGACTGAGCAACTGAACTGACAGTAACTCACTGATGCATAACCTTGTGTCTGGAGACTTCTCATATCTGAAATAAACCAGAGAACCAGTAATAAAGTTGCCAAAATAAATATCATAAAGTCTTCCTGCTAGAGTTCATATCCCCTCTAAGAACTCCACGCAACAGTGGAAGTGAACGGGATTGGAATATAACAAAATATGCCACTTTGCAAAAAGAATTCTTTTTGAGTTGAAGGCAGCTGAAAAACAGCAGATATCAGAGGAGCTCTCTGCCCTCCAGCTCTCTGTCTAAAAGAAGGGCACAAATTTCCCTTTGTAAAGGTGGCAAAAGTTTTACTTTAAAGGTGTCCTCATCTCTTGTACCAGGAAGACGAGAATGTCTCTGAAGACAACTCTTACTACCAGAGAGGCCTGAGTCTACATAACAAACCTTACTGAACAACTATTATCATCCCTACACTTTCTAATCACCTTTCCACAATTTACCCCCTTGGATGTCCAAATCCCCATTTCCTTTGTCTGCTCACTTCCCTTCAATTTATCACCCTTTGTTAAAACAGCATAGAAGTCCCAAGTCTAATCACCTCTTTGGGGTTTTGACTTCTCTTCAATGAAGCCCCCGTGCACATAAAAATGTTAAAATTTGTATGCTTATTAATATGTTCCCAGGTTAATCCACTGGCCCTAGTGACAGAATCTAAAAGGACAGAGCAGGAGGAAAAAAATATTGGAGAGAGACTAAAGGTAAATAGAATGAAATAGGGCCTCTTTCCTGTAAGGCTTAGGCGGGCCTTTAATGTATTAAAATTCCCTGTGAATCTACAAAGAGAATAATTCACTGTTTCCTAAACTTATTTAACCAAAGATCCTCTTTTATCTCAAAGCCATGTTTATATTTCCAGTGAGGATTACACCTACTCTCCTGTCCTTCAATCATCTCCTCTACAGTGTTGGAGATTTCCTTCAAAACACCCAGTGAGAAACTTACAGGGGAAACTAACGTTAAGGAGATTTTCTTGAAAACACCTGAAAAGTCTAAAAGTATAGTCTGAAAGAGTTGGAATGATAATTGAATATTACATAATATTTCTCCTCATGTCTATTTCATTCCCTTGATGAAATGGTGAGTGTGTGAAATCCACATTTGAAAATTAGGACAGAAATGCTGAGTCAATGGAAGTCCAAGTTTCAGCATGATGTTTCTGAAATAATGAGGAATTTTCCAAGAGATTTTAGGTAGTACTTTCTGGTTGAAGGGGGAAAAAAAAAATGTTCCACCAAAAAACATTCTTTGGTGAAGTCAAAGCTTAGTCACTCAGCAGAAAAAGAAGGAAGTCCACATGGGCACTGGTGAGGGCGGCCACACTGTGGGCCTGGGGGCTGGGGCCAGGCCTTACAGAACAGGAGACGGGCTGGGTTTCCGTGCCCACCACACGGAGAACAGAGAAGGAAGTGGAAGACAAGCTGCAGCCAGGGCACTCTGGATAGGATGGAGCAGACAAGCCATGGGCAGTGCCAGAAAGGACCAGGCCTCTAGCTCCAGGCGGCACCCTAGCATGATCAGCTTTCTAATCCTAAGTTGCCCCAAGCCTCTGAGCTTTGGTCCTTAAGTCAACTCAGTATCAGTGATGATATCTCATGTGCCTGTGGACCACAGGTGTGCTAGATGGACCTGGAAAGGACTGGTCAGGACTCAGACCTGTGACCTGTGACCCTAGGACGATCCTCCTGCTAGGTCCCCACCATGGAATTAGGATTCTTGCAGGACCATGGTCCACACCCTGGACAAAGTGGTCTGGGAGGAGGGGTTAGGGCTGAAAGAAAGCCCAGGTTCCGTTCACCAAGCCGTGCTACCAGCATCCTCCTTGAGGAGTGGCACCCTTTTCGAATTAGTCCCAAATGGATCCTTCTTCATGAAAGCACAGCCTATCCGTCTGCCTGCAATTCAGGAGACGTGGGTTCCATCCCTAGGTCAGGAAGATCCCCTGGAGAAAGAACGGTTATGTACGCCAGTATTCTTTCCTGGACAATTCCATGGACAGAGGAAACCAGAGAGCTACAGTCCATGGAGTTGCAGAGTCAGACAAGACTGAGTGACTAACACTCATTTAAAAAGAAAAGTAGGGTGCTACAAAAGCCATTCTCTTCTCCAGGGGATCTTCCTGACCTAGGGACTGAACCCGGGTCTCCTGCATTGCAGGCAGATTCTTTTACCATCTGAGCCACCTGGGAAGCCCAAACCTCTCAAAATCACATAATTCAATCAGAGTTATCCCTCAGGCTCAGGCATCTAAAACACAGCTGAAAACGGGAGCTAAATAAATAAACAAAAAGGGCTTCTGATGAGCTAATGGCCTAAAGCCTAGGGGATTAAAGATCATGAATAATCCTCATTTGTTCATTAAATATAGTCTTCATTAAGTGCTGGTAATTGAGCCAGGGCACTGTATGAGGATAAAATGACAACAAAACCAGACACGGTTCCTGCCTGCAGGGAAGAAGACATCGAGCATGCATTGAGAGTTCTATTGAGAGCTAGTTCCCCTTGTTTTACAAATAACTTCACTTAGTTCTGTTGTTTAAAGCCGCTGCCTATTAGATGCAGCAAGTCAACAGTGGGCAAAGAGCTGCTACTGGCAGCCACCTGCAAGCAAGGCCAAACATCAAGGCCTGACAAGGCAGGAGACAACAAAATTACAAGAGTTCACAAAGCTAAGCAGACCAAGGGTAGATGTGGCGAGGACAGCCAGTCCCACCCGCCTTGACAGATCCAGACAGCACAGCTGACTCCCAGCTGCTGTTCATACTCGAGTTCCATGTGAGAAGAAAAGAATGTGTAATCTATCTTAGAGAGATTTCCATCAACACAGTTAAAGAATAGAAACAGTGTGATGGTTCAAGATGCAAACCACATTTCAGAAAACACTGTTACCTCTTCTATCCTGGCATTCCAGATAATGAAGGCTTTCCCCTACTTTTGATTTCAAGTATGTCTTTGCAAAATGCTCAGTTCCAACTCCTGAGGCTTGTTAAACTTTGTTTCACTTTACAACTAACCACGTGCAGAGAAGAATGAGATGACTCTGCTAAAACTGGTGATCACAACAAAACAGTTCTAATTCCAAGTTCCAGAAATTACATCACTGACCACACTCCCAACCCTCAAAAATCCACCACAAACACTTTTGCTGAGAAAAGGGTTGAACACATTGGAAAATGTAAGCTAATGGTCTTTCTTTTTTTTTTTTTTTAATTTGTAAGAAGATTCACTGAATGCCTGAAAGACCAGAGAGCACATCTCTGCTGGAAAGCAGGACCAGAGATCTGAAGTCAATGTCACAATTGCCCTGGCCCAGAAGAGCATCATGCTGGGATTTAAACATAAGATCTGTCCAGAGAAAGACAAACACTGTATGTTACCACTATATGTGGACTCTAAAAAACAACAAAATGAATGAATGAATATAGCAATACAGAAACAGACTCACAGATACAGACCACAAATTAGTGGAGGGGGGTAGGGGTAGGGGCAAGATAGGGGTAGGGGATTAAGAAAGGTACAAACTACCAGGTATAAAATAAACTACAAGGATATATCGTACAGCACAGGGAATTTGACTAATATTTTATAATAACTTTAAATATGAAGTGTGGAAGACTCGGGGGTAAATAGAAATGTTTAATTCTTTGTTCTTAATCCAGGGTGTAACTCAGATCAATGACAGGCTTGGGGAGGTAGAGATGAGTAGAGAAGCGGGGAGGAAGGGGAAGATGAATGAAGGAAAGGGGTTTTCTGTGCCTCCCTGGCAAGCAGACATGAGGACAAGACATAGCACGTTGTACAGCCGTGCTCTCAAGTACCAAGACTTTGCAACAGCTTCTGGTGTCCAGGCACGTTTCCCCCCTTCAGAAACCTTCAAACACACTATGGGATTCATTTCCACCCTGGTGGGGAGGTATGCACTGTCTCGACAGAATTCTAAGCATTAGAACAACATGGATTACCCTCTACCCTGATGGTCTTCAAACTTTTGTGCTCATATAACCCCAAAAGAATTTTGAAAAACTCACATGCCCTAGCACATTTTAAGTTAACATTAAGAATTTTTCATTGTATGTTGAAAAAGCTGCAAGAGATGTGGACTGCCAGCATGATATATATCAACATTTTAAAATACAACAATTACATCATTTTGTACATATATCCAACAGAATGCACACTCATACACAAAGGTAGATTCACAATGAGATTTCTGAAGCTTAAGCCTCAGAAGCCCTTGAGTGAGTGAGAGAAACTCACTCAGTCGTGTCCAACTCTTTGCAACCGCATGGACTACACAGTCCAAGGAATTCTCTAGACCAGAATGCTGGAGTGCGTAGCCTTTCTCTTCTCCAGGGGATCTTCCCAATCCAGCGATCGAACCCAGGTCTCCTGTATTGCTGGCAGATTCTTTACCTTACTTACATAAGTAAAGTTACTACCAATAAACTCACTAAGTCATGTGAATTTGTAAACTCTGCAATAGTAAGCTATGTAACTGCAATGGGTTAAGACCACTCTCTCTTCTCCAAATTCAAGTTCCTCATACATCTTGGATTGGGTGACATTGTGCTGGTTGGGCATTTTTAATTCAAAATTTTTAATTCTCTTTCTTAAAGAAAAGTTCTTAAATTTGGTAATTCAAGTACCACAAAACCTAGCAGAGAACAGTAAACAGATGGTTGAGAATACTAGTTAGCTCAAGACTCCTGGGAGACCAGGAGAGAGTACGTGAGGGTAATACAAGCATAGTTAAGTTATCCTCAGTATTGGGAAGTCTTGTTAGAGGTAAGTCCATTATGAAGAAGGACAGGGAGGAGGGAGGAATAAACAGGCTTTTCCTGCATTCATTTATTTTTCTCCACTAACATGCTGTATTTTCTTTTTTAAAAAATTTTTATTGGAGCGTAGTTGACTTACATGTCATTTTAGGTGTACAGCAAAGTGAATCAGTTATACATATATATACTTTATATATAGCTGTATGTATAAATATATACAGCTGTTGCTGTTCAGTTACCAAGTCATGTCTGACTCTTTGAGACCCCATGGACTGAAGCACATCAGGCCTCCCTGTCCTCTATCATCTCCCAGAGTTTGCTCAAGTTCCACTGAATGTCCATTGATCAATGGACAATGTTCCATTGATGTCCATTGCATCAGTGATGCTATCCAACCATCTCATCCTCTGTCGCCCTCTTCCCCTTCTGCCTTCAATCTTTCCCAGCATCAGGGTATCTTCTGATGAGTCTGCTGTTTGCCAGCATAGACATATATCCACTCTTTTTTTTAAACATTTTATTTTGTACTGGGGTATAACCGACTTTCACTTTTCACTTTCATGCATTGGAGAAGGAAATGCAACCCACTCCAGTGTTCTTGCCTTGAGAATCCCAGGGATGGGGGAGCCTGGTGGGCTGCTGTCCATGGGGTCGCACAGAGTCAGACACGACTAAAGCAACTTAGCAGCAGCATAACCGACTAATATACAATGCTGTGATAATTTCAGGTGAACAGCAAAGGAATCCAGCCATATGTATACATGTACCTATTCTCCCCCAAACTCCCTTCCCATTCAGGCCATCACACAACATCGAACAGAGTTCCATACGCTATACAGTAGGTCCCTGTTGGTTATGCATCCCAAATACAGCAGTGTGTACATGTCCATGTATCCACTCTTTTTTAAGGTTCTTCTCCCATATAGGGCCATTGCAGAGCATTGAGTAGAGTTCCTTGTGCTTTACAGAAGGTTCTTATTGCCTGCAAGTGTGCTAAGTAGATTCAGTCATGTCTGACTCTTTGCGACCTTATGGACTGTAGGCTGCCAGGGTCCTCGCCCCATGGGATTCTCCAGGCAAGAAAACTGGAGTGGGTTGCTACACCCTCCTCCAGGGGATCTTTCTGACCCAGATATCGAACCTGCATCTCCTTCATTGCAGGTGGATTCTTTACCACTGAGCCACTCAGGAAGCCCAGGTTCTTCTTAGTTACCTGTTCTACATACAGTAGTGTATAAATATGTCAGCTGCGGTCTCCCAATATATCCCTCTCACTCCCATCTCCCGGTAACCATAAGTTTGTTTTCTACACCTGTGACTCTACTTCGGCTTTGTAAATAAGTTCATTCGTACCCCTTTTAGATTCCACATATAAGCGATATCATATTTGTCTGTCTGTGTCTGACTTACTTCACTCAATATGACAGTCTCTAGGTCCAGCCATGTTGCTGCAACTTGTATTATTTTGTTCTTTAAAAAAAAAAACTTTAAACTTTTTATTCTGTATTTGGGATAGCCCGTTAACAATGTTGTGATAGTTTCAAGTGAACAAGGGTGAAGGGACTCAGCCATACATGTAACCATTACAATGGTTAAACATGTAACCCTTCTCCCCAAACGTCCCTCCCATCCAGGCTGGCACATAACACTGAGTAGAGTTTCGCTGTGCTATGCAGTAGGTTCTTGTTGGTTATCTATTTTAAATATAGCACTATGTACATGACCATCCCATACTCCCTGATTATCCCTTCCTTTGGCAACCATATGTCCATTTTCTAAGTCTGTGAGTCTCTTTCTGGTTTATAATTTCATTTGTATCATTTCTTTTCAGATTCTTCATATAAAGGATGCCATACTATATTTCTCCTTCTCTGTCTGACTTACTTCACTCAGTATGACCCTCTCCGGGCCCACCCATGTTACTGCAAATGGCATTATTTCACTCTTTTTAATGGGTGAGCAATAGTCCATTGTCGATATGTACCACATCTTCTTTATCCATTCCTCTGTTGATGGACATTTAGGTTGCTTCCATGTAGTGGAAATGTATGTATCCATGCACTGGGGTGCACGTATCCTTTCGGATCATATTCTTCTCTGGATATATGCCCAGGAGTGGCACTGCATGGTCATATGGCAGCCCTATTTTTAGGTTTTTGAGGAGCCTCCATACTCTTCTTCAGAGTGGCTGTACCAGTTTGCATTCCCACCAACACTGTACGAGGGTTCCCTTTTCCCCACACCCTCTATGGCATCTATTGCTTGCAGATTTTTTTGATGAGGCCATTCTCCCTGATGTTAGGTGATACTTCATTGCAGTTTTGATTTGCATTTCTCTAATAATTAGTGATGTTGAGCATCTTTTCATAGGTTTTTTGGGCCATAGGTATGTCTTCTTTGGAGAAACGTTTACTTAGATCTTCTGTCCGTTTTTTGATTGGGTGGTTTGTTTTTTTCATATTGAGCCGCATGAGTTGTTTGTATATTTTGGAGATTAATCCCTTGTTTGCTACTTCATTTGCAAATATTTTCTCTCATTCTGAGGATTGTTTATGACTTCCTTGGCTGTACAAAAGCTTTTAAGTTTAATTAGATCCCATTTGTTTATTTTTGTTTTTATTTTCATTACTCTAGGAGATGGATGAAAAAAAAAAGCTTGCTGTGATTTATGTCAAAGAATGTTCTGTCTATGTTTTCCTCTAGAGTTTCATAGGGTCCAGCTTTACATTTAGGTCTTTAATCCATTTTGAATTTATTTTTGTATATGTTAACACATAGTATTTTCATTTCAATTCCCCAAGTTTTTGTTCTAATAGAATATATTTTTATGTTTGACAGTATTTCTTGATCAGTCTATTCTATCTTGTACAATGAAAATGAACATATGTAAACTAGAATTTCTTTAAAATTTTTTCCTGTGACCATAATGTCTAAGAGTTTCAAAAGTATCTTTTGAATTGAGTCATTGTTAAAATTACCATTGTTTCACAATTGATCAAAACTACATAAAGATCTTACAAACTTCACAAATCATGACTAAAAAGCAGAGCTAAAAGTTTGATTGAAAATGCATCTACTGAGATGAACAGGGCTATGGTGTTTAACTAGTAAATATATCCATCACTGGATTTTACTTTTTTCATTTTTATTTCTATTTTTCACTATAATAAAAATGAACACTGAGAAACCTTGCTCACATAGATTAGTAGACAGAAAAGGGAGGAGTAATATTATTGCCACTTCACTCACTTCTTTAACGTCTTTCTAAAACCCAACAGAGCCGGTCGAGACTTAGCAAGCAGCTGAACAACAAAAGCGCATCGTGATCTGTGCACCATCTACTTGAAGAAAGAACCTGATTCCTTGAATAACTTGATTCCTGGATGACTTGAACTCGTTCACTTTGGTTGAAAACAAAGACCTGAAACCCTCTGACCTGGAAAATGGTTTAATGTCACTAGTCACTCATTTCCTTAACACCAGCCGCAGACTTCTTCCTTTAGCACCTGGTGGAGTTTGGCACCCAGCACAGCAGGACTCACACAAAGCGAGGAGGGCGGCAAGGGGAAGCTTGTGGGAAAGGACAGCAGAGGCGTCAGGTTCTCAGGGAGATCAGCTTTAGAGAAGAACAACTGGGCAGCTGACGCCTGAGAATTTGATTCTCTCAGACAATCCCTGCTCAGGACTTCCTGCAAAGTCTTTGTGTGCAGGGTGCCAAAAGGTATATGAAACCCTATTTTGAGATGTCATAGATGCTCACACCCGGCCTTTGCTGCAAAGTCACAAATCGCCTCTTACAGCTGTCCTTTATACTCTCCCTTTCAAAAGGTAAAAATAGAACATAGGAATGTCCTGCAAAAATGTTTAAACAAAATGTCATCTGATGAAAAAGACTTGAATATTTAACTTCTCCGGTATATAAAAAAATATGTGTGCCTGTGTATGTGTAAGCCAGTCTTCTGGTGTTTGCATCTACCTCATGTACACTTGAAAAATAAATTAGACCTCTAATATGCATGTCATCTTATCCTCAACATGAAAAAATGACCATTTTCTAATTCATATAAATTTGGATGACATTAAAAGATAGTGAAAGAAATTTAAGTCCCAAATTCTAACCTACCATATAGTTGATTTCCCAATAACCTTTATTTTCTGTGATTTTTTTTTTTCTTTCAAAATTCCACAGACCTCCTTATGTAGCCAGGAGGGTCTAAACCACAGCAAGACTAATAAACGTTTGCTCAGTTGGAAAAAGAAAAGGATCTTCAATAACAATAAAAGTTGGTATCATTATTAAAATTATAAAAGAAAAACTAGTAAAATGAATTCCATTCTCTCATTGGCAATTGGAAGTATGCTAGTTTTTTTTTTTTTTTTTTTAAGGCCTTTGAGAGATCAGGCATTAATGCATTCAAAATATGTTTATTCAGAACTTCTCCCGCTGAGAAAGATCCTGGCCCAGATCTCAGTGCCAGGGCTTGATTACTGTGGATCAGGAATAACGCTGGGAATCCAGAGGGTGAGTCCCATTCATCACTGGGCCCCCAGCAGGAAGCAGGCCTCCACTGGGCCCAGCGGATCCCCAGGAGCCTGCTCAGTCCAAGAGACAGTGAATGAACCAGAAAGCTGCCCCTGCTGTCTAATCCCCACCAACTAGAGACACAGACTCACACAGCCACACTGAAGTCCTATACCCCAGCACATCATTCAACAGACTGCTCTCCCCTTCCTGCCAAACAGAAGCTCAAAGAAACTGATACTTGAGAGAAACAATCAGGGCCGGGTTCAATAGACACCTAAACTGTGACAGCTCACTCCCCAGGGCAAAGCCATTGCTGATGAGAAATTTTATAGCTCATTTTTCACTCTTTATAAAGGGCTAGTGTCTGGCACAGTCACAAGGAGAACATGTCACTTTCTGAAAAAAATAAAAAATAAAAAACATTGTAGAAGATATTGTCTATTCTAATACTCTAAGATCAAATCAGTTTCTCCTATAAGTTCAAGGTAGGAAAAGAGAGACCACCATTTCCCAACGAACTCCCTATGCTTCTTACATTAGATCATGAGAGCATGACACACTCCATTCTTCTTTGTGTTGGAGTCCAGAAAATTCAGATACATGTATTTAATGTTTTCAGCAATAAAGAATCTGCTTGCCAATGCAGGAAATGCAAGTTGGATCCCTGGGTTAGGAAGATCCTTTGGAAAAGAAAATAGCAACCCACTCCAGTATTCTTGTCTGGGAAATCCCATGGAGAAAGGAGCCTGGCAGGCTATTGTCCATGGGGTCACAAAGAGTTGGACAAGACTGAGCGACTAACATTTTCACTTTGTACTATACTGCTGTACTAAAGCTAAAGGCAAAGGAGAAAACGAAAGATATAAGCATCTGAAGGCAGAGTTCCAAAGAATAGCAAAGAGAGATAAGAAAGCCTTCCTAAGTGATCAATGCAAAGAAATAGAGGAAAACAATAGAATGGGAAAGACTAGAGATCTCTTCAAGAAAATTAGAGATACCAAGGGAACATTTCATGCAAAGGTGGGTTCAATAAAGAGCAGAAATGGTATAGACCTANGCCCCCCAGTTTGGACCAAATAATGCATTTGTGTGTATTTTTAATTAATTTGTTTATATCGTAGTACAGAGGAAAAATTTTTATTTGGGGCAATGGTGAACTGAAGATGTGTATAAGAGACAGCCACCACGTGGACCTCCAAGATTACCGCTGCTCCCGGGACTCGGTGCCCGGCACCGTGCCCCGAGAGCTGGTGGTTACCATCGAGCTGCCGTTGCTGCGATCGGCCGAGCAGGCGGCGCTGGAGGTGACGGGGAAGCTGCTATGCCTTGAATCAAGGAAGCCCGACTACCGGCTGCGACTCTCGCTCCCGTACCCAGTGGATGACAGCCGCGGCAAGGCACAGTTCAACAAGGCCCGGCGGCAGCTGGTGGTCACGCTTCCCGTGGCGCCGACCGCCTCGCGCCCGGAGCCCGCCGCGTCCCCGGAAGAGGCAACCGACCCGCCAGGAACTGACGGCGCGGCCCGCGCTTCCGCTCGCCGGGGGGAGGCGGGCCCGGCGGGGGTTTGTGCTGGAGACGCAGGCTCAGGTCCCAGCCGAACCCGGGCTGCAGACGCCGGGATCACCACACTGGACGCCGCCGGGAAGGAGCGCCTCGCAGAATCCGAGGAGCGGGATTTCGGCGGGCAAGAGAAGTCAACCTCGGGGACCGGGGAGGAGCCGCCTCCCGGAGCCGGGAACTCACCTGGGGACCGTGGCGGAGGCGCTCTTAATACTTCCTGCGGGGACCTTGACGCGGGCCTTTCTGTAGGGAGCCCTAGCGTTCACCCGACCCTCGGCGTGGAGGCGCGCGAGACCCGGGAAGGCACCGGCAGGGAGCCGGCTTATCCAGCGATGGGTGGTCCCGGGACCGACCGCGGGGAAGCTTTGTGTCCGCCTTTGCAGTGTAGTCAGGATGAAGAATCCCTGACTCTGCTCATTCAAGTGCCTTGGATCCTGCCTCAAAGTCTTCAAGGGGAAGTTAACCCCCTCTGGTACAAACTATCTTTCTCTACCCAAGACTTAGTTTATTATTCCTTCTTTTTGCAATTTACTCCAGAGAATAAATTGAGTACCAAAGAACCAGTGGTTAGCATTTCTTCCAACAATGCAGTGATAGACCTGGCCAAGTCTCCAGAATGCCATGGATACTGGAGAGAGTGGTATTACGGTTTAAACAACTGTTGTTTGGAGGTAACAGTTCTTTCTTGAGTCTTAATGTTTGACGTTCTATTCCACTTATCACAGTCATCCTCACAGTTTATCCTGAACAAAGGGTTTTCCATTATAACTTCTCTCCTGACGACTTGAAGTTGATAACCCTTGATGAAAGACGTCAGTACATGTTAAACGCAAAATTGGAGGGGGGGTGGGGGAGACAACGAAGAAAATGTAACGCATACTCTCTGGTAGATGGGTTTCAAGTCTTCAAAGTTACCCTCAATGCATGAATGGATTCTCAGGGATCCGTAGACCTCTAAAATTGTATACCCAAAGTTGAGAGTTTTCTTCTGGGGAGAAGGACTGTAATAACTTTAGTCATTCTCAGAGGGGTTTGTGACACAAACAGGGAAGAGACATTCTATCATAGCGTTATTTTCAGTTTTAAATAGCTTTTCCCAACCTTAGAAAGTAAATAATAGTTTACTTCCAGACAGCAAAAGTAACTCGGCCTATGCCACTTTTTTTGTGGGAAAACCAACTCAGACCCAGGGCTGAATCTAAATACCTTGCGTCCTCTGCCATACGGTGCAGCTTAATTTTACTCTCTGATGTTGGTGGGATTGACCTCTAGTGGTCTTTACATTACACTGAAATTGCTTCTTTTGGCATCAGTTTTAATCTCTTCCCTACTAGCATTTGGCATAATGGCTGTCATTTAACAAAGTGTAATATAATCCTTTGTTAGTACCGACATGCTGTCATTTAACAAAGTGTAATATAATCCTTTGTTAGTACCGACATCAGCTCCATCTCTTTTAGTCAAAAACTGAGGGTGAATCTTAGCTTTACCTAGGATATAATTTTGTAGTTACTACTAGGATCTTGAGAGTCAATTCAGTACTCCAGAACTATTGGCAAATACTGGGTGGGGAGAGAACCTACTTAAAATTTGAAGTTCTACAGAAATTTTACACACATAAGTCAACAATTAATTGGTATTGTGATTGAGGTTTGTATCAATGTTAAATTTTTTTTTTTTTTTTTTGCTCTTATAAGATCTTCAAGGGTTAAATTCCCTAATTCAGAACACTAGTTGCACAGACTATATATTAAAATTTAAGCTTTGGGCCTTGGGGTTTATTTAACCTGCCAGAAAGTTTTACTTCTTCCTGTGTTTTTCTAGAAATTTACTAGTAAGTTAAATTTTTATATTTATAAGGTGTATCTTGTATGAGAAGTGGTTAATTGAAACCTTCCAAAAACGGTAAAATAAATAGGCAGGGCTAGGTAAGATACTTTGTGAGAAAATAAAATATGAAATTGACTATCTGTTTATGTCATCAGAAAGGGGAAATTTAGGAAAGGGCAGTCTTTTTCCTGTAATTGTTTTAGTAAATGAGAAAATAACTCACAAGGTGGGAAGAAAGCTTTAATGGACAGCATTTGAGAGAATACTAAAGACTATATTTTAATCTGATTTTCTAGTATCTGAATGTTATTTTAGCAAAGAAATTAGACCAAAATGGGATTAGGGCAACTGTGTTTTATATTTTTGAAGTCTGAAATAGATTTATAATTAACTTCATTAATCATCACATTTGCTGAGGCTGATGGAACCATAATGTTCAATTTTTTTCCTTTAAATTTTACTGGCCCGGCTGTATTAAAGTAAAAAAAAAAGTATTTAAAAAAATCACAACAGTATTTTGTGAGTAGACATATATAATGATTACATTATTATATGCATTATATGAAAATATTATAAAAAGACTGATTTGTGGCTGTCAAGGTCAGAATTTGTTACTTTACACACAAGTACAAAATACATTTCTGTAAACCTTCACTGGAGATTTTAGTAGAGCTTTAGGACCTCTGAATTTATTATCTTTTAGTAAAATTAGTCATTAGACAGAGAAGGCAAGTTTATGCAAATCCTATTTTAATCATAACCATTTCCATTATAAATGTTACTTTTCTGAGGTAACTGAACTGTCTGGTGTAGTTTTTGCAGTTAATGTGGAAGTCTTTTGCAGAGACATGAACTTTAGAAATGCTTTGCGGGGGAGGGTTGTTTGTACCCTGCAGTATTATTCTGTCGCCTAGATCTTCAGATAATACAAGGCAAATTATTTCAAATGTACGGTTTTTCTTTCACCAAAGCTCACTTTTGTTTGGTAGGTGTTCACAGGTTATGTTTAATAGAAGGGAATTCGAAACATCACTTTCTGATTCCCCTCCCCACCACGCCCCCCAGTTTGGACCAAATAATGCATTTGTGTGTATTTTTAATTAATTTGTTTATATCGTAGTACAGAGGAAAAATTTTTATTTGGGGCAATGGTGAACTGATTTGAAGAATTTAAAATATAGTTATTCCTTCAAAGACCTAACCATATACCTGTATTCACTTGACATACTCGAATAGGAACAAATTGCTTTGTCTTTGGGATTCCCTGCAAAAGTGATTTTTGTATATCCTATAGTTTGGTAATCTACCGCCTTCATTTTTTTAATTTTTAAAAAATTTTATTAAGTATAGTCAATTTACAATGTTGTGTTTCCTCATTTTTTTTTTAGATTAGTTGATTTATAGTGTTTCCTCATTCTTATATACAGTTATATGCTAGTGTTGCAATGGATTATCACAGTGCTTGAAAACAGAATATAATTCTCTTAAATATTATACTTGGCTCTTACCTAGCCAAGAACTAAAAGGCAAATTGGTCATACAAAATTTGAATGCATCCTGTCTTGTCTATCTTTAGCTGACTCATTAGGAAGTGTTCTAAAATTGAATTACATTTTATAGCTTGGACTACGTTTAAAACTAGAGGTGATGTTATTCTTACAAAATACTGAGGGGGGGAAAAAAGGAAGATATGATCTGTAAGTAGGATTATCTGGAGGGAAAGCATACCTCAGATTTATACAGATCTACAAAAGGAACTATGACTTTATTTTAGGATCTTCTCCTATATATGTGTGTACTCTTGCTATTCTTTTTGCTCTGTACAATATTGTTTTCTTTGGCCAAAAGAGCATAGGAATAACATGAAATAAACATTTAAAAAGTGAAGACCTGAATTGTGTGAGAATTGTTATGAGCTGATTTTAGATACAATTCTGTCAAGTATGACCAATAAAGTAGAATATTTTTTCTCTTTTTATTTTAGGAAAGGTTATTTGTCAATGAAGACAATGTTAATGAGTTTCTGGAAGAGGTCCTAAGCCCTCCATTCAAACAGACATTACCTGTGACTCCACCATTAATTGAAGTTCTTCAGGTTACTGATAGTGAGATTGAAATACATGCAAAGGTAAGGATTTGGGTAGGCTTTATAGAGTAGTGATTTGGGGCAAGGTTGAAGCCTGACAAATCACTTAGTTCTTGATTTTTTATATCATAACTTTAAATGCACATAATGGCTGGGAAGAGTGATGTTAAGAATACAGACCTTTTTTTGATGTGTCTATTAAACATCTATGATTCATTTTCACTTATGTTATCTCATTTAATCCCAAAATAACTGTTCAGTGAGGAATAGAGAGAAACTAACATTTGGGAAATGTGAGTATTACAACTCTTTGATTCTCAAACCACCAGAACTATATATGTTATATATGGTTTGTTCATTCTTTCTAGTTTAAGTTTGGTTATAGTCTTTGATATTAGACTTAAATAATTTAGTAACTAGCGCAGTTGACTTATATGTGAACTGGGTGAGAAAGAGGTTCTGAAAAATCACAGAAATACAGGAAAATTCAAGAATGCCCTTTTTAAATGTTTTGGCTGCTTCTGGAGGCCTGAAGGATCTTGGTTTCCTAATCAGGGATTGACCCCCAGGTCCTTAGAAGTGAGAGGGTGGAGTCCTAACCAGTGAACCAAGAATGCCCTTATAAGAATGACTGTTACTGGGCTTTATAGGCCATGTTAAAAGATTTGTAGGCCAGGACTGTTTCATCCTGAAGGAGATGAAGTCAGTGAAAGGATTTAATTAGAGAATCAATGCCAGGTTTGCACTGTTAAAAAATGACTGACAGCATTTGGAGATTGACTTTGAGCGGGAAGCCCGGAAGCGCATTTGCAAGTCTACCGGGTTATTCCTTCACAACGTAAAAGTTTCCAGAGGGTTGAATTTACTTTTCTGTTTGTTTCAATGAATTATTAATTTGCTGTTTCTCTTAACATAGTTGCCAGAATGCAGTAACTCTGAGCAGCTTCATGAAAAAGAAGAAAGAGTCCATGAAGGAAGTCCTCTAACAGAAAGAGAAGATACAAAACATGCTACCACTTCAACAACTGATTCTGAGTCATCTGTGGCAGTCACAGTACTAGAAGCAGACAGTTGTGGTTCAGTCGCATGCTTGCAACGAGGGGCTCTTGATGTTTCTCAAAAGCTGTTTGCAAAGTCTCAGCAACCTAAGTCAGAAAAGGAACGTGAATTTATAAAAGACAAAAGTGCTGTTTATGCAAATGAAAGAAAAGATAACTTAGAAGAACCAGTAATAACTGAAGAGAAAGAATTGGATGGAAATCACCCATCTTCGTTACTGAACAAAACTGCAGTTCACAATACACCTGGTTTTGACCACATAAAGGAAACCAATATGCAGGATGGTAGTGTGCAGATCATTAAAGATCACGTGACTCACTGCTCATTCAGTTTTCAGAATTCTTTGCTTTATGACTTGGATTAATTCTGTATCATTTTTAGAGACTAAGTAAAAACTTTTGGACATGAAACAGATTGTTTACTATCTTAAAACCAAAAGTATTCAAAAAAGTATAAAATTAAAATTTGTATTTTTATTCTTATGGGGAAACTGAAGGTATATTTTGTGTATGTGTACACAGAGAGTTTATGTCAATACAAAGCTTCCTTAGTTATGGAAATAAGTTTTGTGATTCCTGTGTTGTATGTTTTTTTCTAATGGAGAGTTAAATGTTTAGTGTCAATACAACCTGTTTATAGTCTTATTTTTGGCTTTTGTTTGCTATTACTTTAATAAAGTTTCAAAATATTGTGTCACAAAAAGTAATTCTCAAGAATAATGAACTAAAAGCACACACAATAGAGTGTGTGTGTTGGGGGAAGGAGAATCTCAAAACTATGTGTTTGTAAGTCTCACTAAATAGGATTTATTCAGTATTTATGCTTGTCATAGAGATTCTGAAAGAACTTTATTAACCAATATTAAATGATCCAAACAATACAAGTACACTGAACTTTAGCATTTTTCCTTCAAGTCTGTATCATACTCTTCTCATATGTAAGTCACCATATATATATGTAGGTATATACATATATATAAATACTGGTTATTAATGACTTTGAAAACTCAAAATTTAAAATAATTTTTTGGAAATTAGTAAAACATTCTTTGGTTTTATAAAATTAGTTTACCAGTTTTAGAACAAGATAAGAAAATCTGAGAATTTACTCCAATAGGAAAATTGTCTTCCTTATAGTATTACATGAAGACAACAACAAAGGTTAGTGTTTTCTTATCAGTTTCTTTTATAATACCTAAAAGAGGGAAGCAGATGTTTCTAATAGTTGCTAAATTATGAGTTTTGTGGAATATTTTATATAAGGCCAGGAGAAAATCCCAAGTTTCTTTTTTCTCTCACAAAAAGTTTTAGGACAACACGAAAGACAATATAGAAAGGAAAATATTTGTTGATCTAATTGCTGACCCCAAGACCATGAGCTGATGATGTATTTCTGTTCCAAAGTCAGCTACTAACTCAAATCTCTGGCCTTACCTTAGTCCAGGAAACTACCTAATTTCTTTAGTCTTTTTGAACTAGGGAGGTCAGGTCAGAGCACCAAAAACTGAACAACGCCTGGCAGTTCATCCTGATATACTTTATCTCCAATAAAACCTGGACCCAACTGGGCTACAGGCAGTATAAAGGAACTCATAAAACAGAAGTATTTGCACCATTATAGATGACCATATACATTTTTCAACCATGACAGGAATTATTTGATTCAGTACACAGTCTTTAGGTTGAAATGATTATTTGCAGTATCAACATAGAAATTTGTCTATGAGCATACTTAAGGGAAACATGTTAAATATGGAATAAATTTTAAGCCTGTTTCTTGTTTTAAAAAGTGCGATTTCTGGTAAAATAAAGCTGGCTCTAGAACATGTTTCACTTTGGCAGGACTGAACTTTGTTTCATTTCTGGCTGTATTTCACTTACACAGCAGCTTTTTATTGCTCATTATCTCTACGTGGCTAATTTGAAAGCCAGTTTCCTCCAAAGGCAATGCAATGTCAAGAGCTGGGTTTTATTTCAAACTTCCTTATACAATGTAGAAACAAGATGTAATGCTAATTTTAAACCTTCAAGAGTGTCTTTAGTGGACTTTGATGTAAAATTATTCTGAAAAATGATTAGGAACCTTTTTATGCAAAAACAAGTATTTTATTTTGGCAGCACTAAAAGAAAAAAAAAATCACTGTATTTCTACATTGAGGTGAAAAGTGTTTAAACTTTCTTATCAGTCAAATACATTCCAAAAGAAAGTGTGTTCTATGCAGGTTCCAGAGCACAGGCAATTCTTAATACAATAATACAGGAATCTTTAATACTGAAAATGACTCTGTTCTGACAGGGTGACATAATTTTCGAATTATAAAACCACTGAAGCAACCTCTTCCTAGTTACTGTGTCAAGAGTGAAGCTGGGCTTGTTACATTAATACTCTTAATTTCACTGTAATACTTTTTACTGATATGACAATTTTAAATAAATTTTGCTGTACTTAAAATAAGTCTTGAAAGTGGAAAAGTGTACAAAGTTCCAGATAAAAAGATTAATAGATGCAAATAAAGTTTCCCCTCTTCTATCAATTAACAGTGATTACCTCTAGCAGATAGACACTGAACTTTAAAACGCAATTCTCAAAATGAAAACTTGCGTTTTAAATCTTAATCAGACATAAAAGGAAAAGATGACTATATTTGGACAACTTTTACAAGAATTTTGTTGTTGTATTAAAGCAGAAACCAGTTCCTAAACCTTTTTATTCAATTGTATATCCTATTTGGACAAATATCAAAAATAGAAGACTGTCACTACTTTTGCTTCTGTAATTGTGATTTTTTTTTTTTTTTTTTTNAGGTGTGGGCCCCTGACCAGCATTATCAGTTTCTCCTTGGAACTTTAGTTAGAGATGCAGTTTCTTCATCCCCACGACAAATTTACTGAATAAGAATCTCTGGGGGTTGGGACCAGCAATCTGCTTTAGTTAAGTACTGTGTTACAATAAGCATGATTGGTGATGCATTCCTTAACTTTCGAGGATCAATGCCTTAAAACAATAATGAGCCCTTAAGTTACTTTTGATGGTGGTGGTGGCTTAGCAACTGAATCGTGTCTGACCCTTGCGACCCCGTGGACAGTAGCCTGCCAGGCTCCTCCGTCCATGGGATTCTCCAGGCAAGAATACTGGAGTGGGTTGCCATTTCCTTCTCCAGGGGATCTTCCCAACCAAAGAATCAAACCCAGGTCTTCTGCACTGCAGGCAGGTTCTTTACCAACTAAGCTACAAGGGTAGCTCAAGTTACTTTTAGAGCCTTAGTATTCAAAGTGTAACTCATAAACTAGCAGCCTCACCTTGAATGCAGTTTAAAAAGCAGATCTCCACTTCAGACCTCTAAAACAAAATCTGCTAAACAAGACTCCCAGGGATGTGATGAATAGTAAAATTTGAGAAGCCAAGGCTCTTAATCCTAGCTAGCTGTACATTAGAAATGCCTGGATAGTTTAAAAAAAAAAAATCTCAGTCTTACTCCCAAACATTCTAATTTAATAAGTCTTGGGTGGGGACTAACCATCAGAATTTTTTAAAGCTCCTTAGGCAATTCTAATGTGAAGTAAAATCTGAGAACGACTGCTTTAGGATAAGAGCACTTAAGCTAGGGATGATGAAGAGGGAAGACTGGCTTAAGTTTCAGTGGGTGTCTATGAGCATTATAAAGTTTATCTGTGTTTATTCATAAGCCCATTCTTCTAGACCCGTAACTTTTGTCATTTCTTTTTAAAAGAAGGCCACTGGAGCAAAGGGTCAGATTGTGCATAGTATAAACCGCTATGTTAAAGACTTAACTCTTGAGAATGATGAAAATACCACGATGCTATCAAAGGCTTACCTATTATATAATATGGTTCGTGCAGAAGATTCCAGTAAAGTTAATGGCATTTGCAGGTGTATAACTGGAAGGACTTTTGGTTGTTCAAAAGTATTTCCAAAAAGATCCAAGTACTCGAGGGATAAATTTTTAAATTCACTAGGCAAAAATGGAAGCTTATTTCGAGCTGCTGACAAAAACCGCAGGTTCCTCAGTTGTCCCATCTTGAAAGGAAGTCGAATCAATTCATTATCATCAAGTTTTAAATATGTAAGTTCTCGGAGCTGGCAAAACTGCACAGGGAGTGCCTTAATTTTGTTCTTGCTGATATCCAAACTCTGAAGTGACTTCTGGAGTGTAGACTGACACAAGGCTACACTAAATGATTCCAAGTGGTTATCATTCAGGTTAAGTTCTTGAAGGTGGATGAGGTCTCCAATTGTAGCTGGAAGCTTTTTTATATGGTTATGACTCAAGTCTAATTTTCTAAGGTTTTTCAAGCAAAGCATACGCATATCAACCCGGACAAGCCCACAATAAGAAGTCTGAAGATGTTCCAGAGAATAGGGGAAGTTCTTGCTTAGAGGATAGTCCTTTTTGGATGTGATAACCATTTTAGTTTTAAATTTTTCAAATTCTGAAGTCTTCACTGGTGTGAGGGTTGAAAGTGGTGCCTCAACATCACAGCCTCTATGAGCCAGTCGCACAGCTGAAAGGAAACTCTTTAGACTACTGGAATTGGCCTGAAGATGTAAAAGTAGGTTGTACAATTATAAATTTCATTTTAGGTAATACATGCATACTAATTCATCCTAAACAAATGTGGTGAAGTTGTATATGTAAATCATACAATTATTTATTGAAAATTACTAAATTTTTTCAGTATTCTATTTTCACTAAATTTAATTACATATACAAAACTTTTAGAAAAAATTATGTTGACACACTCTAAATAAAACTGTTCACAGGGGGAACCATATGAGCATAAAATAGGAAAACATGAAGATTCCACTGAAGACTTGGATTTAAGATTAACTGACCCATCAATTATAATCCAATAAAATTATTTTAAAAGTTACTTTAACCTTAGTAACCAAAAGAAAATGAAAAGATGAAATGACTCAAATCTCTGGTGCCTCAGAGACAGACTGAAGTACTGTTGTACAGTGCAAAATACCCAGGGGGGTTATTCACAAAGACTAGGAATAGCGAAAAGCAACAGCCCTGTCAAAAGCAAGGCCAAGGACTTCCCTAGTGGTGCAGTGCATAAGAATCTGCCTGCCAATGCTGGGGACATGGGTTCGATCCCTGGACTGGGAAGATCCCACATGCCACAGAGCAACTAAGTCCAAGAGGTACTGCTGAGCCCACATGTCACAACTACTGAAACCCACTCACCTAAGAGTTTGGGCTCCACAAGAGAAGTCACTACAATGAGATGCCCATGCACTGCAACTCTCAACACAGCCAAACATAAAATAAGTAAGAATTATACATGTATATATCAAGAAGCTTTTAAAAATAAAAAAAGGCAGGTGTAACTTAGCACTTACTGCCAAAAGTTGTACAACACATTGAAAGCAAGAGACCGCTTTTGGCTGGATAAAGAACTATTAAAGTGATATGTGAATTAAGTCAGCAATAAAAATACTTGCTGGATACTTTAGAAGTTTCAGAAACTTTATATATGAAGGACTAGTGAACTTTCAGCAAGTCTGAGAAACTATTGGTTGGAATGTGGGAGCTTTGCAGTGGAGTAAAAGAGTAGAAATATTGTATGGCTACAGAGTAAAAATGAGTACCCTTGATGACAGGGTAAGGAGGACAGAATGATCAAGCTGTGGGAGATCACTGAAGAATTGTGAGTTGAGAATTATGTTAACAAGAGCTACATATTATTCTTGCAGCAATATACACAGTGAAGTGGGGTGAGGAGTCTGGTGACCTGGGTTAAGTAGGTCCAGCAGAGGGATCGACTTGGGAGTTACATACTTGGGAGTTACACACATCAAAGGGAACTGTGGCAACAGAAAGCATGTATGGCAGAGAACAGGCAGAGGACGGGAACAGTCTTCACACCCAGGATAGAAAAAAGGTTTCCAGGAAACAGGAAACAAAGGAGCGGCTAAGAAAACTGAAGATAAACCAGCACAGTGCCCTATCACAGGTGGCAAGAAAGAAAAGTTATTATGAAGGGAGTGGTCAGCAGTGTCAAATTCTACAGAGCTCAAAAAGGATGAGTAATCATGGCAATGTGATTAGCAGATAGGAAGAGATCATTGACCTTTGACAGTGTTTTATGAATAAATCAGGGAAGTGAAAGTGAAGTGAAGTTGCTCAGTCGTGTCCAACTCTTTGCAATCCCATGGACTGTAGTCTACCAGGCTTCTCTGTCCATGGGATTTTCCAGGCAAGAGTACTGGAGTGGGTTGCCATTTCCTTCTCCAGGGGATCTTCTTGACCCAGGGATCGAACCCAGTTCTCCTGCATTGCAGGCAGACGCTTTACCCTCTGAGCCACCAGGTAAGCCCAAACCAGTGAAAGTAGAGGTCAAAAGAGATACGGAGAAAGTGGAACCAACAGCTTTAGCCTCAACTTTCCAGAAATTTGTCTTTTCTATTCTAATTGTTAGGACTTTCAGCTTGTTTGTAGGTAGGAGGAGTCAGTGGCAGGACAGGCTGATTAGCAAGAGAAAATGAAAAACCAGAACAGGAGGTAGGACAAAGCACCTCCATTCAATAAAACAGCTTAAACAGTTATTAAACGTTAAATGTTTACCAAGCACTTAACTTGGGGTCAAGGATAAAGGCAAATGCAAGGTTGAACAAATCACAGCTCTTACCCTCTGGGAAGGGAAAAACGGAAAAAGCGAGATAAGGCAAAGAAGAAAACAGTTTTTTATCTTAATGGTTTATATATTCTAAAAAATGATTATAGTAAGTAAAATATTCCCTAAGGTGTTTCTAATTGTATTTTATCCACTTTTTTAACACCAAATTTAGATTTGTCACCTGTGATTCAGCTAGCAAGATGCAGACCTGTGCCACTTGCTTATAGAGTTCTAAGACCACCCTGAGGCTCCATCTTGGGCACAGAGACAAAATCAGTTTTCCTTCTCATCCTGGGCAACTTTTCTAAGACTGACTGCTCTTTTCAAGGCCACACAAGCAAGACAGGGAAGCTGCCATCACTTCCTCAAACATGCCTGCAAGTGCCTATCTCTGTTCGGCTCTGTGGGAGATCAGGCTCCTAACACAGCCTCTATTCTCTTTACAGTAAACCCAACCTACACGTTAATACCGTACCTTACTGAGACAGATATCCACGGGAGGCTCCTTTAACCGAACAGTGGCTTTCCCCTCATCCACAAATTTGGTGAAGAACTGCTCGATGTTCTCCTTTAGCTGCTTAAAACCAATGAGGGGGGCGGGGGAGAAAATGACAAAACCAGGTACTGTTATTTAGTATTTATTACACCTGCAATATGCCACTTTGCCAGGATTCAGTTTGGCTTATAGTCCTTACATCTGGGTGCTTTGTGGTTTTAAGATTTAAAGGTTTTTGTTTGATTGCTTTTGGGGGTATTTACACTCCTTATCCAGCTTTGGGTAAGATACAATTGTTCTACCTGTCCAGTAACTCTTCCTTCCTCAAGAACAGAATCCCCTTTGTTTGAGGAGAAGGCTTCTCTCCCATTCTAACTCTGGGTGTAGTAAGAGTTGCTAATAGTAGTTACCTGCTTTCTTAACTTCAGTCTACTAGCCTGGGGTAGGCATGCCTTCCACAAGATATAAACTTGATGAAAGCAGGAATCTTGTCTCCTTTGTTCAGTATTATTTTCCCAGAGCCAGAAGAGTGACTAACATATAATAGCTGCTCAATAATTTTTAATAACTGATGTTGCTTCTGCTGCAGACTTTAACAACTATTTATTGAGAAGCCACTATGTACCAGGCTCTATGACAGGAGGCTTGGGACAACAGTGGTAAATAAGACCAGCATGGTAATTACACTTATCAAGTTGCCAATTTCATGAGAGAAAGTTTATTAAACAAGTAATTATAGGCATAACAAATATTAAGACAAGGAAGCACAGGCCGCTATAAGACCTTATATAGGAAAGGACTCTTACCTGGTCTGGGGGTATGAAAGAGAACCGAAATGAGTAAGAAATGAAGGATTAAGATGTTAGGCAAGTGAAGATACAGAGGGGAGGAAAGGGAGGTAGTATATAAATAAAATGGAATAGTGTGCAAAGCCTTGAAGGTAAGAGAGTTTGGTGAAAGACGTTCAGTATGCTGAACGATCCAGTGAAAAGAGGCAGGCGGGTGTAGAGAGGAAAACAGAGATTAGATGGTGGAGGTTAGATGAATATTCAGCGGATATCATTGTTAGATCTACATTTTGAAAAGTTCCCTTTAACTACAAAGTTTAATAATGAACTTTGGGAGAGGGGAGAATGGGATGGAGGAAAGACAATGGTAGAGGTAAGGAGATCCTTTAAGAAACCAGCCAGGCAAGGGACAATGGTGGTTTAGGCTCTACCTGGGATGGAAGGGGGTATGAAAATACGAAAGTTACCCAGGAAGCAGAATTGAAAGAATTCAATAATATATTGGATGTGGGGAAGGAAAGCTTTTAAGGTTCCTGGAGAGGGACAGAATACTATCAGAAAAGCAGAACACTATCAGAAAAGCTGGGTTAGGGGTGGCAAGGAAAATTAATCTGGAGGTATTCTGAGTTTGAAAAATTGTGACACAACCAAATGAGGATTTCCAGTAGGCAGCTGGCTCAAGTTGGAAATTAAGGGAGAGGACTAGCAAAAGATACAGATTTGGAAATCAGTCAGATGGATGTCAGCGTCATGGGACAGAAAAGTAGGTTGTTGTAAGAAAGAGACCCCAGGTGCTTCCACACTCAGCACTAATTCCTACTCCTCAAGGCCAAAACCAAACCACCGTAACTTATCTTATCAAATAAATGTTTCCTTGACATCTACTATGTCCCAAGCCCTGTGGCACCACCTCTTCCGCAAAAGTTTCTCAAAGACTTGAATCAGAAATCATTTCATTTTTAATATTACAGCAATTATAGCCCACCTTTATAAGTGGTGGTTTCTGCTTTTCCCTTTCAGGTCTTGGAAAACCAGTGATTAAATCAGGTTTATTTTCCATAGTATCTATCCAGCAACGCACCCTGCAGACACTGTTTTCAACTAGTGGTTTACAATAAAATTTTTGTCAGGATTTTCAGCTACTGACCTTAGCACAGCGGAAGTTTTAAAAGAGAGATCATAACAGACTCTTTAAACAGACAGTACCTAAGGTGGGCATGAAAAGATAGCTTTTAGGGAGGTCAACAGGGAAAAAAGGGAGACCCAATTCTGTGTTTGCTTCTGTCACCTAACAGTTTTCTAATCTTTAAAATTTAGTGACAGAAGTCCTTTCCATTTGAAAAATTACATGAGTTGATTCCACCGGAAGAGAGGAATTATTTAGACTTTCAACTACTTACACAAACATTTACGTGGCTCTGAATGAAACATCAATAACTCTTCCTCAACTAAGAGTATTTACTGAGGATACAACACTGTAAGGGAAACAATCCCAGAAATTGTATAAAACCCAGTCAAGAGTTAGATGCAATAGAGGGTGATGAATCACCCCTCAGTTTTATTATAATAGGCACAAGGGTATTCCAGTCATTTTCACAAAAGAACGTGCCTGGGAATCAAGGTAAAAGGATTTTATAAAACTTGTGCTTTAAAAATTCAACTTCCAACTTCTTCTAGAGGGTTTACTACTGTTATGTAGATACAAAAAAGCCCCGTAGCTAACAAATCAAAACTTAGGAAATTAAATAGTTAAGAAAGAGCGAGAGATGCAGTAGCCAAGAATTTTAATAAAATTATCAAGATGCAACCCAAGTATCACTGCTTTACTACTGCACTAATCGGGAAGTTCCCCTGGAGTAGGAAATGGCACCCCACTCCAGTATTCTTGCCTGGAAAATCCCACGGACAGAGGAGCCTGGCGGGCTGCAGTCCCTGGGGTCGCAATGAATCGGACACGACTGAGGCGACCGAGCACAGCACAATCTGGCCTAACGACCTTAGATGCATCCCACAAAGCCTTAAAAACAAACAAACAAATTTAGCGAAGAAACTGGGAGAAACAGAATCTACTGAACCACAGTGTAGTCATTTCACGGTTCTCCCAAACTGGGCTGATGCTACACGCAGGCCGAAATTTCAAAGGCATTAAAGGGCAGGGATGCTATCTACTACTAAACAGCAAGGCTGTCAATAAAGTCGAAGAAATGGGCAAGAAAATTAAGAAGTAACTCTTAAAATCTTTCCGCCTTCGGGTCCGTAGGGGGACGCCAGGGTCCGGGTGACGGTGGGGTTCAGGGGCCGGGCGGTCGGGAACCCCCAAGACGGAGTCCAGCTGGGCAAACAGTCGGGCGCTTAGGGCATGAACGCCTGGCTGCCACCCCCGACCCGCCGGCTCCACGCACCTCATAGCGGGTCCCGCGCTTGTCCTTCAGGGTGGAAATGAACAAGCAGGCGGGGTGACGGCCGCCCCGCTCGCCTCCAGCTCGGGGACCCGGCGGAGTCCTGGGCGCCTGCTGACAGAGGCTCAACACCGCCCGGACGCCCTTTCCCCGGTTCCTCAGCCCCAAGGCCGGCAAGTGCCGGCTGACCACCTCCACCTCGCAGTGCAGCTTCATCCCGCCGGGACGCCAGCCACCGGCTCCCACAGCTCGGCTTTCAAACTTCCCCTTTCCCGCCCCACCGCGCCGCCGCCGGGGCCCTCGAGCGCGGGCTGCCCGGGGATCTGCCTGCGGCTCGCCGTGCCGACGTCCCTGTTTCTTCGGGCAGCGGCTCCACAAGCCCTGCGGGGGCGGACGGGGTCCCCTCTCCCGTGCAGGACCGAGTCTACACTGTGGCTGCGGATCGCGGACACCGACCGCTGGAGGATCCGGCTCGCGCCTCCCGAACCCGGCGATCGGCGGGGGCGCCACGTCCTTTCCCGGGAGCGCGCGCTGACGGCCCCAGTGTAATACTTTGGGGCCGAGTCCTAGTTTCCATCGCTGACAGTTTACACGCTGCCCGCACACGTGGGGTCTTTGAGTTTCCCAAAAGGCCGTAGTTCCTGTGTTTGGGGGGCAGTCTTTTTGCGTACCCAGCTTTGCGAGGGGCCCACTGCCAGCTGAGGCGCTGGTAGGCTGGTGTTTTGTTTTGGGTGCCCCGGAGGTGACAATTGCCACATCAGAAGGGAACTTGATATGACAATATTTGTCTTGGATAAATGATGGAGAGGGAACTGCCAACCCACTCCAGTATTCTTGCCTGGAAAATCCCATGGACAGATAAGCCTGGCGGGCTACAGTCCATGGGATCGCAAGAGTCTGATGAGACTTAGAGACTAAACAACAATTCCTATTATACAGATTCCCTGTTTACAACCGCTAGTGGATTGGATGGAGTGACTGACTTGACTGCATCTTAGACTTGGAAAGACCTTCCGGACCTTTCGGACTCCTTGTCTGACTCTTTGGGACCCCATGAACCGCAGCAGGCCAGGCCTCCCTGTCCATCACCAACTCCCGGAGTTTACCCAAACTCTTGTCCATTGAGTCAATGATGCCATCCAACCATGTCATCCTCTGTTGTCCCCTTCTCCTCCTGCCCTCAATCTTTCCCAGCATCAGGGGCTTTTGAAATGAGTCAGCTCTTTACATCAGGTGGCCAAAGTATTGGAGTTTCAGCTTCNATCCAACCATCTCATTCTCTGTCATCCCCTTCTCCTGCCTTCAACCTTTCCCAGCATCAGGGTCTTTTCAAATGAGTCAGCTCTTTGCATAAGATGGCCAAAGTAGTGGGAGCGTCAGCTTCAACATCAGTCCTTTCAGTGAATATTCAGGACTGATTTCCTTCAGGATGGACTGATTGGAAAACTATTGGGTTGGCCAAAAAATTGTTTGGATTTTTCCATAAGATAGGAATAATTGGAACAAACTTTTTGGTCAACCTAATACTTTCCCAACAAGTTTCATTATTCTTCTGTCTTCATAATGAATCTTAACAACATCTATCCTCAGAGTGATGTAAAGATGGTGGTGGGTAGGAGTGTAGAGAAAAATGTAAAGAATTATGGGACAGAGAGAAAAGGAGAGGAAAAGGAGGGACAGCAGGCAGGAGGCGCATTTCCAAGTTACCTGAACCATCAGGTAGACAGGAGGTGAACTAAGCTGGAGAGAACCCTTGTGGCAGCCTTGCCCTGGTTTGTTTGCTCCTCTGCCCAGAAAATCCATCCTCAAGCACTAAGCTACCCACGCTTTTCCTTAAAACTCTGTTTTTCTTTCCACTGTTCACACCTCTGTTTTACAGAATATGAGATGCAGAAAGAGCCTTATTGTTGCTGCTTAGTCATTCAGTCCTGTTTGACTCTTTGTGGCCCCATGGACTGCAGATAGATGGCCAAGCTCCTCTGTTCATGGGATTCTCCAGGCAAGAATACTGGAGTGGTAGCCATTCCCTTCTCCAGGGGATCTTTCCAACCCAGGGATCAAACCCAGGTCTCCTGCATTGGCTGGTGAATTCTTTACCACTGAGCCACCAGGGAAGCCCATAAAGAGCCTTAGAGGTCACCCAATCCAGCTCCCTGTTTCACACATGGGAAAAATTTGAAGGCCAACAAGACCAAAAATGGAGGGAAAACAAGACTAAACACTGAGGGCAACGAGACCAAATCATTTACCTGGGGCTGGACAGCTCCACAGTGGCACAGACAACAGGCACACTAGACTCCCAAGGCCCTGGATCTGTGCTGTCTCCTTTAGGACAATAAAATGGGTGAAAATGAGTCACTCGGTGTCTGACTCTTTGTGACCCCCATGGACTATACAGTCCATGAAATTCTCCAGGCCAGAATACTGGCATGGGTACCCTTTCCTGTCTCCATGGGATCCTCCCAACCCAGGGATCGAACCCAGATCTGCAGTGCAGGCGGATGCTTCACCAGCTAAGCCACAAGGGAAGCCCGAGAATACTGGAGTGGGTAGCCCATCCCTTCTCCAGTGGACCTTCCTGACCCAGGAATTGAACTGGGGTCTCCGGAATTGCAGGGGGATTCTTTACCAACTGAGCTATGAGGGAAGCCATTTGCCCAAGTAGAGTCTGACTGGCCCTTATACAGTCAGGTATGTAAGTTTTTATCTTGGGATGAAAATCTTGAGAAATGTTTTTAAATGAATTAACAAGAAGCTTACTGTTTTTAATTCAATAAACATGTTTTATTATTAACTTCATTGCCTGCTAACCCTGCCTAACCAATAACACAACAATCAGATTTCAATTAAACAGATACTCACACTTGGGCCACACACACACACACACACACACACACACACACACACACACACACACACACACACACACCCACACACACCCCACNTGCCATTCCCTTCTCCAGTTGACCATATTCTGTCAGACCTCTCCACCATGACCCATCTCTCTTGGGTGGCCCCACACGGCATGGCTTAGTTTCATTGAGTTAGACAAGGCTGTGGTCCATGTGATCAAATTGGCTAGTTTTCTGTGATTGTAGTTTCAGTCTGTCTGCCCTCTGATGCCCTCTCCTAGCGCCTACCATCTTACTTGGGTTTCTCTTATCTTGAAACACAGTTTGTAGTATTCTAATTCAATTCTCTCACTTTACACAAGAGTAGTGGAGGCTGAAAAGAGTAAAGGAATTTGCCTGTGACCTCACAGATAGTCACTGGTAGAACAAATAGTACTAGAACTTAAGTTTCAAATGCTGTATTTAATTCTTCCAAGAAACCTTCATGGATTTCCACTTTGCAGTTTAATTGAATACAGTTACTCAAAGCCTTGCCTCTTTTTCTCTTTGGAATCCAGTTCCTATAAACTAGCTGGACAAATCTCTCCAGAGCAGCCTTTGTCATTTTCAGTTACTTCTTAGTATGTGATCTTTGAGAGTCCATGGAGCTCAACTCTGCATTTTAAAATGTACCATGTTTCTTCTAGCACGTTTGGATGTTCACAGCAAGAGGAACCTTAGGTTATCTTGTCTAAAATAATTGCTATATGATTACTTATTTAATGCCTGTCTTCACCAATAGACTACAAGCTTCCTGGACAGCTTCTTGAGTCACTACTGTCATATTTAAGATCAAGCATAATGTTCACATATTATAGGTACTCAATGCATATTTGCAAAATAAATGAATGAGTAAATGAATATCATTAACAAATATGTATGAGATCCTGTATTGTGCTAGAATAGTAAGATTACTGATTAATATGCATTTGGTTAATCCTTCTTGTGTTAGAATAAGTAGCTAGCCATTTGGTAGGGAAAGAAACTGGATTTCTCCCGTACTCGTGGGGGACAGAGACATAACTTTTGGGTGGATTCAGGATTTAAAATGAAAACCAAAATTATAACAGTACTACAAGAAAACACTGGAAAAAAATTTAAACCTATCAATTATAAATTTTGATACAAAAACTTTAAAACTATTTGCAACCAATATGATGATCAAAGGGCTAATTTTCTTTCATATAATCATTTACAAATACACAAACTACAGCCCAGTAAAACATTAAGAAAGTGGACTGTAGACTGGAAGGAGAAATTATCTGATAAAGATACATGGCTGTCTTATAAACATAGGAGAACATGTTCTGCATCAACAAAATTCAAAGAGAAAGAACAGTTGTCATCTTTAGGCTATTAGAAGGCCAAATATAAAAAAAGTTTGTTAAAAAAAAAGGTGTGTTACTTCACACTGTTGGGGGAGTGTGGAAAAACAGATACATTCTATGGGTATGAGGCTGAATTGTTATAATATCCATAGAAGGCAAACTGGTAATCTCTATCCAAAATTTAAAAGTTCATATTCTTTGGTCTCTGAGTCCCATTTCCAGAATTTTATTTTGTAGACCTACTTTATAATATACATATACTATATAGATATGACTACACTTTAAGTATGCAAAAGAATGTTCAAAGATGTTTCCATTTAATTTCATCTTCTACTTTTGCTACTTATTTCTTTATAGCTTTTATACTCTTCTAAGATGCTTTATGATCTATTTGTGAAAATACTCGGTATGGTATTCTGTTTGTGTAAATGAAAAGAGAAGTAATAAACATATATAGAGATAAGTACAAATGTGTATATGGACACATTTATACTTATACATATACATAGGTATAACACACATACACTTCTGAGTGGATGAATACGTAGGTAGACAGATAGCACTGTTTTTAAAAGATCCTCTCCAAAACTGGTAACAGGTGAGTTTGGACAAAGAGACTGGAGAAACGGATCTGGGTTGAATAAAAACTTACTTTTAAAAATATACTTTATGTATCTCTATTTTGCTTTATGGTATGTACTGTGCTGTGCTTAGTTGTTCAGTCGTGTCTGACTCTTTGCCACCCCACGGACTGCAGCCCGCCAGGCTCCTCTGTCCATGGGGATTCTCCAGTCAAGAATACTGGAGTGGGTTGCCATGCCCTCCTTCAGAGAATCTTCCCAACCCAGGGATTGAACCTAGGTCTCCTGCAATGCCAGTGGATTCTTTACAGTCTGAGCCACCAGAAAGCCCGCTTTACAGTATACAATTAATTAAAATATCAATATCTGTTGAAATATTTTCTAAAAGAAAAGTCTATTAAATTTTTGATGGAGATTGCCAATTTGCCTTCTATGGAAATTGTAACAATTCAACTCATACCCATAGAAAGTATCTGTTTTTTCACATTCCTCAACAGTGTGAAGTAGCAAAAGTTTTTTTCTGTATTTGTCCTTCTGATAGCCTAAAAATGGTAACTGTTGCTTCTGTTTGAATTTGGATAATGCAGAGCTTAATGCATCATAAACATAAACATGTATATATATATATATACACCCATTTTAATATATATATTCAATATATATTTTGAAATTGAAGACAGCTCAATATAGATGTAAGTATTTAATTATGGATGTAGAATCACAAATAATTGTGAGACTAAGTTAAGGAGGAAAATAGGTGATATCTTGAATAATGATATCTTAACACGAAGATCATTCCAATGTGCTTAAATTAAAAAATAATATCTATACTCAGGTGAAACAAAATATTAATCGGGGCTATCTGGGCTGGGAGATTAGTGGCACATTTTTTTCTTTTTCTTTGAATTTCATTGTATTTAAGAAAGAAAGAAACAGTCAGTCAGTCAGTTAAGTTCAGTCACTCAGTCATATCCGACTCTTGGAGACCCCATGATTCGCAGCACGCCAGGCCTCCCTGTCCATCACCAACTTCTGGAGTTCACTCAAACTTATGTCCATTGAGTCGGTGATGCCATCCAGCCATCTCATCCTCTGTCGTCCCCTTCTCCTGCCCCCAATCCCTCCCAGCATCAGAGTCTTTTCCAATGAGTCAACTCTTCGCATGAGGTGGCCAAAGTATTGGGAGTTTCAGCTTTAGCATCAGTCCTCCCAATGAACACCCAGGACTGATCTCCTTTAGAATGGACTGGTTGGACCTCCTTGCAGTCCAAGGGACTCTCAAGAGTCTTCTCCAACACCACAGTTCAAAAGCATCAATTCTTTAGCACTCAGCTTTCTTTATTGTCCAACTCTCACATCCATACATGACCACTGGAAAAACCATAGCCTTGACTAGATGGAACTTTGTTGGCAAAGTAATGTCTCTGTTTTTTAATATGCTGTCTAGGTTGGTCATAACTTAGAGTACTTAGTATGTATTATATTCATGGAAAATGTAATCTAAAAGAAGTATTTAAAAGCCAAATACAAATGAGTAATAGGATTTTGTAAAAATAGTATAGAATTAAGCTAAAAGCTCTTTACAAATACTGGGTTAAAATGGACTTTTAAAATGGTATTCTCAGCTTTCTTATTGAAAAAGAAANAAAATGTAATCTAAAAGAAGTATTTAAAAGCCAAATACAAATGAGTAATAGGATTTTGTAAAAATAGTATAGAATTAAGCTAAAAGCTCTTTACAAATACTGGGTTAAAATGGACTTTTAAAATGGTATTCTCAGCTTTCTTATTGAAAAAGAAATTGATAATTCCATTGATGGAGACAGACGGTGCTACATCATCGTAAGACTGAGTGGGAAGTACAACTTTTCAACTGCAGTTTTGTAATATCTCCATCAAGGAGAATAATTTTCAAGACCAGAATAAACATTAAGAACTACTTGAATATCACCATAGTTCAAGATAGTTTAAGCTATAAGAGATTGTTATTGTTCAAGTGTAATTAATTGTTTCTTATCTTTCCCTGCTCCCTTGAGGATTTTATAGCAGAGTATTGAAAATATTTATGGAATTGATCTCAGTACCATTGTTATCTTTTAACAGTTATGGAGAACAACTAGGAAAGGCCTGAGAGACTATAGGCGGGCAAATGTTTGATTAGCTTCTGAGAAGCATATGGATTTTGTAAATTACACATCTATGACTGATACAAATTCCAGGCAAACTGTAGAAGCTTGACATTGGACCTTCTACAGTCAGGCTTTAAATTTTTTTTTTTCAGGCTTTAAATTTTAATTAATCATCTGTCACTAGATCTTTTGTGCATCCTTCTCTCTAGTTACACAGGCTTGCTATCCTCCCTAAGCTTTTCCCAACTTTAGTTCTGGGCTCAAAGTCGCCCTCTCACTGTGTTCCCTGCTGCCTGTGTAAACCTCACTCTTCATTTAAGGTCTACTTCAAAGGCCCCTCAAATGAAACTCACCCTGGAATTAATCTCTTTCTTCTTTGCTCTTCTTGTGCTCTATGAGTACATCTAACATTGAATACAGTTGTCCTACCTACTTAGAGTCATGAAAGTTGAAACTGAAAACAAAACAAAGAAGCTGAAACTGGAAGGAAGGAAGGGCTGTGAGATAGTTCTGTTTTTCCCAATGCATTCGTTTTGAGAGCAGGATCAGGTCATAATAGTTTTTTAAATCTCTGGCTTGACTGCTTCCTTTATCAGGTAACAAAGTGCCTAATTTAGGGAGGGGCACTACACCTGAAACAATGTATCTTGGAGGTATGGTATTTCGATTCTAGTATAAGAGTTCATGTGTAAAAGTTTTCTGCATTATTGCACCCTGTGGTACATTTTATAGATCTGGTTAAAGCTTTGATATCAGAGCCATGTATAACTTTAGGTTTATTTAGAGGCATTATAAATGACTACGTGGATTTTAGGAACAGTTTTTACTAGTTTATTGGATGGCATTTGGTTTTCACAAGTTGTTTTATTACCGAATCATCTAGTCAAAGCAGCACACATTGGCTACTTTTTCTTACTTTAAACTCAACTAGCTACACTTAAATATTAAAGACATGTCTCTTGTCATTCTTCTGGAATAGTGTAGGTGTCTCTAGAAGCTGTGTGCCAATTAAAAAGAAGTCGCGTAACAATACAGCAACTCCTACCGTCCACTCCTGATTATTACAGTTGCTTTTAAGTTATTTTGCAATTTTATTCCAGTAGGTGTCAGTGCTGAGTTCAGGGGAAAAAAATCGTTTTTCCTAGTGCAAAATTTTAATTAGAAGAATGTATAAAGGTTCAGACGACGAAGAAGAAACATCATTTATTTCTTAAAAGTTGAAAATTCTTTTTTGGAGGCTCAAAAGAGACAGGGTCTCGCTATGTTGCCCAGGCTGGAGTACAGTGGCTATTCACAGGCGCGATCCCACTACTGATCAGCACGGGAGTTTTGACCTGCTCCGTTTCCGACCTGGGCCGGTTCACCCCTCCTTAGGCAACCTGGTGGTCCCCCGCTCCCGGGAGGTCACCATATTGATGCCGAACTTAGTGCGGACACCCGATCGGCATAGCGCACTGCAGCCCAGAACTCCTGAGCTCAAGCGATCCTCCAGCCTCAGCCTCCCGAGTAGCTGGGATTACAGGCGCGCGCCACCGCGCCCGGCGGCGGCAAACCTGCGCAAGACAACACTTGAGGCTGAGGTATGGTGACGTCATCAGCTGTGCCCGCCTTGAATACTTGCAAGCCTCTCTCCGCCCCTGCGACCCCCGTGGACACATTGCGCACGCGCCATTTATCAGCACTGCCTTCTGGGTAAGCTGTGTCCTAAAATTTTGAAGAGCGCATGCGTACGCTCCCTCCTTCCTTTTACCTCGTTGCAGACGAGAAAGCAACATGGGTCACCAGCAGCTCTACTGGAGCCATCCGAGAAAATTCGGCCAGGGTTCTCGTTCTTGGTGAGAAACAGAATGTGGTTGTTTGGAAGGGTTGCTTTGGGGCGCGACACTGCTTGAAATATAATGTAGAGGACCCACGGGCGGCGCGTGCGGGGAGACGGAATCGGAGAGGTGGCTGCCGCCATTAACAGGCCTCCGATGGGTCCGTGGAGACCTGCAGTGCTAATGGTGGCCCCCCGGAATGCCGATATTTTACTTTCTGTGACTAGCGGTAACGCCGTTTCTTTTTGCAGCCGGGTCTGCTCAAACCGGCACGGTCTGATCCGGAAATACGGCCTCAATATGTGCCGCCAGTGTTTCCGCCAGTATGCGAAGGACATCGGCTTCATTAAGGTACGCTGGCGGACGCCATGGTCTCCTGTTTCAGGGAGGGCCCGACAAGCTGGTGGTTCGGTGTCGGTGTTTGATCAATGCAGTTTTCTCTTTCAGCAGCAGGGCTCTTCCTTTGTAGCGGACAACACAGTTTAGAGGCTCGGCAGTCATCGTAATAGGATTGAGGGAGATGTGAAGGCGTGGAAAAGTAGTTTTTCTAATACCTTTTTACCCACTTCTATTAGTTTTAGCTGCTATATGTAATGTTGGATAAACATTACTTTTCAGAAGTTGCTAAAATGAAACATTAGGTCACTAATCATATCTTGTTAATTTTCGGCAAAATAAGTGCCTTCACCGCTGCCTTAAAATAACTGAATAGGGTCATGTGGTGGAATGACCTTGAGGTTTGGGGCCAGATAGACCTTTTTAGGATTCAGAGGTCTGTCATTTAATAGTCTTAGGACTTTGGTCAGGTCACTCAAAGTTAAGTTTTTCCTGTGAAAAATGAATAGTAGGGTTGTTGCAAACATTATACGTGACGGTTTCTTGGCTTCTAAAAGTCACTTAAATGTTAGTTTAAGTTGAAGATTAATTTCTAACTGGCTCTTTGAGATATAAAATTTTGTCACCACCTTTTTATTAGTAATTAGAATGCAACAATGTTGAGTAGAGCGTATTTGTTTAAATTAGAAGTTCTTATGTTGAAGTGTTACCGCGGGTATAATTTGTTAATGTAATAGCGGAGATGAATTGTTAATGTGCAATTTCTGTGACAAAGTATCTTAAGCTTAAAGTTTTGACTTTGACCAAATACCTAGGAAATACATGTTTAGTGTTACGGAAGTTGAAATAACTCAGTATCACAGATGGGAGAATGGACTCAAATCTGCCAGTTTTGTGTCCTATTTCTCAGAGATTAAGAATAAATGAATTGATTTATGTTTATGAATGTCTCATAGAATAGTGTCTGGCACACAATGAATAACAAAATATTAGCTGTGTAATTAGTTACTACTTAATGACCGTCCTGAGCTTTTGGTAAGAATCATTTTTTGAAGCAATGTTTTTCTACTGGGAAATTTCTTTGATGGTAGAAGTGGATATCCCAATACAAAAATTGAGTTACAAATCAAGCTGAGGTTCATTGAGCAGCTTGTAGTAGGTGTTCAGTAAATATTTAAGGTATTTAGATCTGGATTACTACTTTGGGTGGGTCAGATTTCCAGTTTAAACCTCATTCTACAATGAACCATTTCTTTCTGAGAATAAAATGGTGATATTTAAGGCATTTTGAATTAATTAATTTTCTTTTTTTTTTTTCCCCCAGTTGGACTAACCGAACTTCCTTAAATGGCTCATCCAGCACTCAACCTTAGGCCGAAATAATACTAGCTCTTTGTATATAAAATAAAAGTTTTCAAAACTTCAATTATGAGTGAAATCTTTTAAAATTTTACTTTTCAGGATTCAACTTAAAAATATGTATTTTCCCTGACTTATGCGAAAGTATTCATGCTGAACTCTTGCAGTGTCAGTTTTAGCTTTATACTGCAAAAAAGCCATTTTTTGTTAAGGTGCCCACTATGTATAGCAGCATCCAGCATGTAACCTGAGACAAATTGGACTCTTGAGTAGTTGCTGTCATTAAGATCTGCTTTTGAGCATTTACCTAGTGTTTAGTAGTCCTGGCTTTTGGGGTAATTCACCAATTTACAAGAAAGCTTGTAAATTTCTCAACGTGTTTGGGTGAGGTGATTAAAAGTGAAATGGGTCTTACAAACAAAAGTAGCTTTTAGTGGGGCAAGGTTTAACACAAAAGTCTATCAGAATCGGCAGCATGAAAGCTGAGCTAGTCAGCTAACACACAAGTCAAAATGACTTCTGAAGAGGAAGACTGGATTTGTTGAAGGATTAGGTGTGGGAGAGAACCAAGAGTGATTCTAAGGATTTTGGCCCGAGCAACTGGAAGGGTTACTCTTGAGCCAGGACTGAAAAGTTAGCTTGGTTTAGGGAAGAAAGTGTTGAGTTTCAGGCATATTGAATTAAAAATGCTTATTAGACATTTGTGTTAAGCTCTGAAGTAGATGTTCATCTGGAATTGACAGGAGCCTATCCTGGGCTCCCGCTGGGCTTGCTGTTGCTGGGGTATCTTGCAGTGGGTGGTGTGAAATTGTCACTGAATAACCTGGAGAAAGAAATGGCAACCCACTCCAGTATTCCTGCCTGGAGAATTCCATAGACAGGAGCCTGGTGTGGGGTCACAAAGAGACAAGACAGTGACTAATAATCCTGAACTGAACTATGACAAGATAGACTTGGCTGGTTTTTCTCAGGTTATGAGTAGTATCTGCTGTTCGGGGATCTCATTCTGACTGGGTGAGATCTTAGCCCTAAAGTCAAGAGACTGATAAACATGGAGAAGGCTGTTACGGGTTATTCCCAAGAGCAGGTAAGATGAAGATAGAAGGGAAAGCAAAAAAGTGTTAGAAAACTTCAAAAATGGTTGAACACAGTGTAAGACTTGAAAGGAGCTCATGGAGGTGAGGGACCCTGAAACTTAGGGCTCAAGAGCTTCATGGTAAATTCAGCTCTTACTGCCCCGGAGTCACAAGAGTACATGGTAATTCTGTGGTGGACTTCTAATGAAATTTTAACTCTGGGAAAGTAGGGAACAGGTTTCAAACAGGATAAGCAAGTAGATAGAATTTTGGGAGAGGAGATGAAACAGGAAAGTTACAGATAAGAGTGGCTGGGTAAGAAGCAATACCAGCTGAGCAAGTGTAAAAAATTTTAGGTGAAGAGGAGAGGCCTAAACAGTGATTTAAGTAAATGAAGTGATATGTTTGGGTATGAGAGCTGGGGGAAGACGGACACTGCTCTAGTTGGATAGTCCTGGGTAAATGCTCCTGTAAGAATTGTGTGTGGAAGGGAACATTCTCTAGCCAGTCCTGGCCCTGTGGTGTGGTGGATAGGAAGGCTGGTGTGGGCAGATGGTCTTTTCTATTCAGAGCTCGGTAGTTTACTGCTAAAGATTGTTTTAAAACGTATGTGCCCCAACATTGTATATCAACTATGACAACAACAAAAAAATGTATGTGTGACACTTTATGCTAAGTGCTTTTATGTGTATTATCTTTTTTGAGTCTCAATCTATGTGGATTGATATATCCACATTGTGGATATCCACATTTGTGGGTATCATTACAAAGCTAGAGATGAAGCAGTTTTTGCAAAGAAGTCTTAAGTTAGAATGGTGTCAAGACTGGAACTTGAGACTGACATCAGTGCTAATATTAATACCCACAGCACACTTAAGGTTGAAAGACTGTACCTCTGGTCCCCAAAGATGAATTTACATGAAAGGAAGTACTATTTTAAGGTTGAAAGACTACTTTGTCCTCAGAGGATGAATTTACATGATAAGTTATCTTCATATTTACCACAGCATGTAGTGTTACACATTGTGTATTAATAGTAGATGCTGAACTGTTGGAAGAGTTGAATTAAATTTGCTAGTAAAAGGTTGATAATTTTTTTTTTTTTTAACCACACTTTGCAAGTGGGATGTTAATTCCCTGACTAGGGATTGAGCCTGGGGCCTTGGCAGTGAGAGCTTGGAGTCTTAACGACTGGACCACCAGGTAAGTCCAAGCTCAATAATGTTATGGCAAAACATAATAGATTGTACGGGAGAGGTTTAAATTACCATTAAAGAGTAACAGTGTCAGACTTTTATTTTTCTGGGCTCCAAAATCACTGCAGATGGTGACTGCAGCCATGAAATTAAAAGACACTTACTTCTTGGAAGAAAAGTTATGACCAACCTAGATAGCATGTTGAAAAGCAGAGACATTACTTTGCCAACAAAGGTTTGTTTAGTCAAGGCTATGGTTTTTCCAGTGGTCATGTATAGATGTGAGAGTTGGACTGTGAAGAAAGCTGAGCGCCGAAGAATTGATGCTTTTGAACTGTGGTGTTGGAGAAGACTTGAGAGTCCCATGGACTGCAAGGAGACCCAACCAGTCCATTCTAAAGAAAATCAGTCCTGGGTGTTCTTTGGAAGGAATGATGCTAAAGCTGAAACTCCAGTACTTTGGCCACCTGATGCAAAGAGTTGACTCATTGGAAAAGACTGATGCTGGGAGGGATTAGGGGCAGGAGGAGAAAGGGACGACAGAGGATCAGATGAGTGGATGGCATCACCGACTCAATGGATGTTGAATTTGAGTGAACTCCAGGAGTTGGTGAGTTGGTCCAACTCTTTTTGACCACATGAAGGTCTCCCTGTCCATCATCAACTCCTGGAGTCCACCCAAACCCATGTCCATTGTGTTAGTGATGCCATCCACACATCTGATCCTCTGTTGTCCCTTTCTCCTCCTGCCCCCAATCCCTCTCAGCATCAGAGTCTTTTCCAATGAGTTAGCTCTTCACTTGAGGTGGCCAAAGTACTGGAGTTTAAGCGTTAGCATCCTTTCAAAGAACACCCAGGACTGATCTCCTTCAGAATGGACTGGTTGGATCTCCTTGCAGTCCTTGGGACTCTCAAGAGTCTTCTCCAACACCACAGTTCAAAAACATCAATTCTTTGGCGCTTAGCTTTCTTCACAGTCCAACTCTCACATCCATGCATAGTCTTAGGTTGAATTACTGAGTTTTGGCTGAATGGGACCTGTTAAAGGACCTGTTGAAGAATTTACTTAACTCATTAATGAAACCAGTAAGATTTTTCTACCAGTTCAAAGGAGAATTGAAAGCATCACAATAGGTGAATCAAGGATTTTTATAATTAATTTATAAATAAATGTAAAACTGGATTTTTTTTTTAACAGAGAAGGGAAATCAGTTTTCCACCAGACGAATGTGCGTGGGTAAATGTGTGTGGACAATGTGCATGTCTGTATCACTTATGTATAACTTGGAATGTTGTAAAATAGCTCTTAACACAAAAGCTCAGAGTTCTTTACCTGAAAAGTGTGCAGGCAAAGATTGAAGTTCCATGAAAAACAGCTAGTAATCTTTTGGTCCATTTTGAAGTCTTTCACAGTAGTTTCCATAGACTTAACGCTTTTACCTAAAATTGATACAACTTTTTAAGTGAATGCTGTATCAGGCACTGTTCTTAATGCTTTACTTAAATTAACTCCTTTAATAAAACAACTCTGTGAGGCATAATCCCCATTTACAGATGAGGCAAGTCAGGCACAAAGAAGACCTATCCAAGAAAGCACAGTGAGATTCAAACCACCAGTAGGATGTCTTGAGAACTCTTGCTCTTACTGTTAAATTCTAAATGTCCAACAGTTAGAGAAAACTTTGGTAAATATTGGTAGTCTACAAAATTGCCCACAGAAATTTTTCAATAAAAGTGGAAATTGTATATATGGTACAAATTTATTATGTTAAAAAAATGCATAGAAAAAAACATGCTAGTATGTTATCAGTGATTACCTTTGGGTCACAGAGTTACAGGTGATTTGCTCTGAAGCATCAGATTAAGATTTGTTTTAGAGGTAGGGTATCCAGTGGTGCAGTTTAGAGTGTCCCAGGTAACAACTTTTCCTAATTAGGCTTCTGCTCCTCCCCATACATCTGATTCTATCTTTAGATTGCTCTGAGAGCAAGTTCTTGTTATTTCCTTCCACTGATTTCCACCCATTGATATTGATTCTATGTGGTCCTATATAAAACAAATATAATCTTTCTTCTGCAAGAAAACTGGTTAGTTATTTAGGCATGAGGATTTTCATCTTCTGAAACCTTATTTCAGGCAAAACCATTCCTGGTTATTTGAACTGTTCCTTATAGGATCTGATTTAAGGGCCATCTTTGGTGTTCTCTGATTTCCACTCCAGCTGGATCCTAACAGTGCCCAGCATAGCATGTTTCATAGGGCAGGCATGCAGAAAAAAATACAATGAATCAATGAGCGGATTTGGTAAATGACTTTAATTTGGTTGGCCATCATTATTTTTTCACTTTTTGTGGACCCTTTTTACTGTTTCAGAAAGACCAGAGACCCTGGCCTTCAACATCTATCTACATGGCTAATGCCCCTGATAATTTTAAATTAGCTTGCTCTTCATAACCTCTGTCTGAGACATGGTTCTTGTTGAAAACTATCTTTAAAAATTGGTACCCTAGAGAATTGGGCTTTTGGGTAGGCAGAACAAAGCTGTTCTAGTGGAATGACTAAGGGTAAAACAAGGTGTTCGAATTTCTTCAATATCCACAAAAATTGAAAAAGGGAAAAAAGAGAAGGGTGAGCTACTAGATATTTCTCGAGGGTTAATCTAGAAAATTAAAGGCTCAGTTTGTTGATATCACTGTGTATTTACATGGGTAGAAATCAAAGCTATATAGGGGCCAAAGATTAGATTATTGGCTGTGCTTGCTCCAGGTGTCCTCTGTCTATAAGAGCTTTAAAAGAATTGAGATTGAAATTGACAAATTTATCTAGATGGGCTAATTAGCATATAATGTCTCAATTTAAAGTCATTTGGTTAATGAGAAAGTAAAGCAGGGCTGGCTTTGTTTTTACTGAAAATCGTTTTAAATTCAGACTACTATGTTCATCAGTGCTGACCACTCCCTTGAGCTAATTCCAGACGACCTTCTGAGTTCTGTAAACAGATGCTGGATTCCCCAACAGAAGAATTGAAAGCCTTTAGACCCACAATGCCCCACCCTCTCCTCCCAATCCCTCACATTGTTCCTATTAGTCCGCTTATCCCCTAAACATCTTATCTGCTTGCAAAGAAATCCCTAACCTCCCTAAACTGTTTCAGAACCACTGATCATGGGGCAAGGACTAAAATATCTCTGGTTCTCAGAGTGGCTGCTGAGGTCCTCAACTGGACCCCATCCTAAGTTCAAAGGATACATTTCGGGAAGCTGTCCTCCTGGCCAAAATGGCCAACATTCCCTTTACCTTGGAATGTCCGCTGTTGATCACTTTCCTGGACTTGTTCGTCAGCAGATCCGTAGGAGATCATCAGAGAAAGAGAACCAGTCATGGCTTTCTTGACAGAAGAGAAGCCATTTTTGGCTAAGCCATTTTGTGATCTAAGCCTGGCTACAATGCTTGTCCTTGAACAGTCTTTATCCTTAACAGACTTGGTAATAATGATCTTAGGAGAACAAAAGGACAAACTTCCAGGCAAGAGAAATAACAGTAACACAGATAACAAGTCAGTTGTAAAGACTCCTGGTTCTATTTCAATGGTAAAAACTAAAGCACTGTCTGGAGCTACCTTGTAGAATTTAAATCCCCCCTTGGATGCCAGCTACCAGATTCAGCTGGAATCGAATGGATGATGCTGCTGACCTTTTCTGGGTGACCCCTGACCAATACTTTGATGTCCTTGGTCAACTCACTTAGTTGCTCAGCAGACTGCCATTCAGCTGTTTCACTGTAATGTTATTGTTGTCATTTAGTCTGTCAGTCATGTGTGACTCTTTTGCAATCCCATAGACTATAGCCCTCAAGGTTTCTCTGTCCATGGGACTTTCCCAGGCAAGAATACTGGAGTGGGTTGCTATTTCCATCTCCAGGGGATCTTCCCGACCCAGGGATAAAACACATGCCTTCTGCACTGACAGGTGATTTTTTTTTTTTTTTTTTTTAACCACTGAGCCACCAGTGAAGCCTGTAAAACCTTTATTAATTCTATTAGGGGACCACTGACTGAAACCACTTCCCCTGACCCAGCAAGAGAGTAACCTCTTGTGTGTATGTGTTAGCTTACAACAGTGTTGCAGGGAAAAGCCAATTCTGACTCCCATTTGGAACTGTTTCTTTTACTTGCTTTCCACTGCTTTTAAAAATTATAATAATAACATACTGGCCTGCCTCAGAGAATCCTGCCCCTCGGCCTGACTGTTAAACTGAAGTGCCTTGGTTCAGAAACCTATCCACCTGTAGATGGCAAAAAGGAAGAAATTAACACATCCTCTGCCTGAGGCTTGCCATTCTAGGAAATATTTGCAAGATTAATGACTTTTTTCCTTTGTTTCCTCACCTGCCTGCGTCTTGATCTATAAAAGAACCTGGCATCCAAGACCCCAATAAGATGGTTATTTTGAGACATTCGTTTGCTACCTTCTTAGGCAAGCTCAGGAGCAACAGGAGTCGTCGTAAGGAATGTGGAACTAATAAGCTGCCACCAACTGGAAGTTACTGGGGAAAGGTCAAAAGGAGAGAAGAAACACCAGCCCATATATTTCACCAACCTCCCAGAATCTTTTTCTCTGGCATCGAAAGGAGCAATGTGTGTGCCACCGGGAAGGATGCTGAGATCAGAGTGATTGGCCAGAGACAACCCAGAAACTAACCCTATTACTGTAAACCCGAGATTGTCAGTCGCATGACACTGCAGTCCTGGGTTCTCCCTGCTCTCCACCCAGGTGCCCCTTCCCAGGAAAGCCTCTTGCTTTGTCAGTATATGTGTCTCCTTGGACAATTCATTTCTGAGTATTAGACAAGAGCCCACTCTTGGATCCTCCTTCCTGCAACAATTTAGATAACCTTAGAACTTAACGGTGTTAACAAAAGGAAAGGGAGGAATGAATTTCTGTCAACAGGGACTGTGACTAGAGTTGCTGAGGTCCCAGTGAAAGCGGGGAGACTGAAGAAGTACCTGGAGAGATGAGGGGAGAGATTAGTGTTAAGAGAAACATCAGCCTTTTTTTCTGCTTATATGTAACAATGATTCTGGGGCAGGATCTCATTGGCTTCTTGAAACATATTTTAAGACAGGTACATATTCAGGAGCTACTGTGTATAACTTCTTACTGTGTATAATCCAGATTTCAGAATAGGATTACTGTAGGTATGTTTATCGGAGAAGGCAGTGGCAGCCCACTCCAGTACTCTTGCCTGGGAAATCCCATGGGCGGAGGAGTCTGGTAGGCTACAGTCCATGGGGTCCCTAAGAGTCTGAGTGACTTCACTTTCACTTTTCACTTTCACGCATTGGAGAAGGAAATGGCAACCCACTCCAGTGTTCTTGCCTGAAGAATCCCAGGGACAGAGGAGCCTGGTGGGCTTCCATCTATGGGGTCTCACAGAGTCGGACATGACTGACGCAACTTAGCAGCAGCAGCAGCAGGTATGTTTATGGTTTTAGATGTTGCAGCAATGAAAGGAAAAAACAGTCTTGCTTAATAAAGTTGTAAAGAGTGTTAAGTACCAGTAGCCTCATGCACATTATACAACCCAATAATAATTATGCTGATCGTGTAAACAGGTTCCCTGTGTAGACTAGCTGAGCCTCCACTGCCAAACATCAAGAATTAACAGCAGGAGCTAGAAAAATCAATAAGCCTTTACCCAGGGAACCAAAGATACGTAGGTTACTAAAACTGTTAATAGTTGCCCATAAAGAGTAATGTCCCATTATGTTAATGCTAAAGGAGGTTTTGTTTTATTTCCTAAATAATAAAAAGATTACATAATAAAGGACTAGTTGACAAAGCAATAAACATTCATGGCAGCAACGGCAAATCAATAAAAGCATCAAATAAGAAAAAATGGAACCTGTTTCTTGGCATTCCAGTTAGTTGCATTTCATGGACTGAGTCTGGTTTATCTTGTGGTCTCTCTTCACATACCCACAAATCCCATTTTAAGATGACAGTGGTGCATCTGTTTGTCCTTTGATGCTAATTAACTCCTTCCATTCACTCAGATTAAGTGGGGATGGCTAGCACAGATGATACATTCAGTCCATCATGAAAAGAATACGTTTTCACAAACGTATTCATATTTGGAACTTTTTGGGTAAGTAATCTTAAACACAATTTCCTTTAAAGTTTTCTCCGTGATCAGGAGTCTTCATTATCTGATTCCTGAGTATCCTAGCTTCTTTATTACCAAGGGAGCACCTCATGGAGATGACTGCTCCTCATTTGGAGCTTTCATTATAGGTTTTCTAAATAACCTTATCTCTTGTTAATGATTTTAATTTGTTCCTGAAAACACTGCCACTAGGTTAAAAGCTGTTAAATAAAATTTTTTTCATTAGTTTTATTAGGAAAAAAATATGGTGTGTTCCATTGCCCCACAAGGTCCTCAAGTAATTTTCACAAATACAAAATTTACCAAAATATACAAAATATACCAATTAAGTAGTGGGGAAATAAAAAAGCTTATAGAAGTAATAATAATTGGAAAGTGTTTTGATACCAACCAGTATACTAAAATTTAATTCTGTTATTAACTAAGATTGAAGGCAGGAGGAGAAGGGGATGACAGAGGATAAGATGGTTGAATGGCATCACCGACTCGATGGACATGAGTTTGAGCAAGCTCCAGGAGCTGGTGATGTACAGGGAAGCCTGGCATGCTGCGGTCCGTGGGGTCACAAAGTGTTGGACACCACTGAGCAACTGAACTGAACTAAACTAGAGTTAGCACACACCTCACAAGTTAAAAGTCATGGGTCCACAGCCGGACTGCCCCACCTTCTGATGCTACAAGTCCCCAGGCTACCTGCAGGATATTTCAGTGCAATGCTTTGTGGGAAAGTGNGAACTGAACTAAACTAACTAGAGTTAGCACACACCTCACAAGTTAAAAGTCATGGGTCCACAGCCAGACTGCCCCACCTGATGCTACAAGTCCCCAGGCTACCTGCAGGATATTTCAGTGCAATGCTTTGGGGGAAAGAGACAAAAGTCTGTCAAACTTCTTGATAGAAATTGGAGCTTAAGTGCATAGCCTCTGCACAGGGTACTAGATTCTGAGACCTAATTGTGCCATGTGGATGCCTGAGTCAAGAGAAGTATCCTTGGGTCTGCCTGGAACTAGTAGATCATACAATTCCTCCACTGTTGGGCAAGACAGAAGCTAAGCCCTCCCAGGAAGTGAGGGAGAGAAAGGCAGAGACAGAAGTGGAGATGGAGGAGTTGGGAGGTACAATTTGTGAGGCTCATTTCTTGAGAGCCTGTAAAGTAGGATGGATCAGCATCTAATACAGCTGTGGCAACCTCCATGCAAGTGTATGCCTCAGAATCTCTCCTTGCAAGTTCAACTTCTCTTTCTTTGATTTTATATTTATGTGGAAAATAGCTGGTTTACAGTGTTGCCTAATCACCCCAAATAACCCTTCCCACCTGAGTGAAAATTCTACTCTTCTTTTTTATTTTATCTTTGACTGTGCTGGGTCTCTGTTGCTGCATGGACTTTTCTCTAGGTGCACTGAGCACAGGCTGCTCTCTAGTGGTGCACTGGCTTCTCACTGTGGTGGCTTCTCTCGTTGCGGAGCGTAGGATTTAGAAAGCTTGAGCTTCAGTAATTGCAGCTTGTGGTCTCAGTAGTTGCTGCTCTCGTGTTCTGAAGCACTAGTTGCTCCACTGCATGGGGGATCTTCCAAACCAGGGATCAAATCGGAGTTGCCTGCTTGGTCAAGTAGATTCTTTACCACTGAGCCATGAGGGAAGCCCTCCATTCTTAGTTTAAACACACTAATTGGTTAGTTATTTCCATAATAAAATGTCAATGAAATGTGGGTCCTTCTAGAGGACAGCAACCTCATCTATAAAATAAGCATAATAACCAGATTTACTTTATGGAACTGTTGCAAGTATCCAGTGAGTTAATGTGTGAAAGTGCACAGATTCTTGACTGTGGATGGTTTTGGGTGGTACAGGGCCTTAAAGACTGAATACTTGATGCAAGAATTACTCTAGGCATCTGAGGACCCTTGAGATGACTGAACACACTAGGAGCACACATCTCACTTTTGTTGGCCCATTGAATAGTCACCAAGAGTTGGAATGGTCATGGCTCCGAGGGTCTGAAGAGTGTATTGACTACTTGAGCTCTGCTGTTCCAGGGGTTAGAATATCAAAGCACTATGGAATAAGTGCCTTGTGTACCCAAACAGGTCACACTCTTTCTGGAGATCAGTACCCCGTTTCCATTGTTCTATGTATTTGAGAAGAATGAGTATTTTGCTGCTGTTGAATAGCATGTTCTATGTATATCTGTTAGGTTCATTTGGACTGCAATATGGTTCAAGTCCAATGTTTCCTTATTGATTTTTTGTGTGGATTATCTATCCATTATTGAAAGAGAGGTATTGAAGTCCCCCACTATTATTATGTTGTTGTCTATTTCTCCTTTCAGATCTGTTAGTATTGGCTTAATATATTTAGATGCTTCAATGTTAGGTGAGAATGTATTTAACATTATTGTATCTTCTTAATGAATTGACTCCTTTATCATATAATGACCTGTTGGGACTTCCCTGGCAGTACGGTGGTTAAGACATTGTGCTCCCAGTGCAGGGGACGTGGGCTGGGTCCCTGGTTGGGGAACTAAGATCTTGCATACTGTGTGGCACAGCCTAAAATATAAAAAAACTAAAAATTATATAATGACCTTTGTATTTCTTTCTCTCTCTTTTAACTTAAAAGTTAATTAATATATAAGGTCAGAGAGTCTGAAGCCACAGACAAGAAAATGTCTTACATTACTGTGGGGTAGGGAACATCTTTAGTGAAAATATCTGTTACCACTGATGCTCAGAACTGGATGCCAGAAATTCCACTGCTGCTACCCCTCAAGGAACACAGTGATGGTGGGGTGGAGATAGAGGTGAGGATGAGTGTTAGGATTAGAAAGTCCTGGCTTCAAGTCTATAACTGTAGTCAATCCAGTGAAGAAAGATATGCTCATACATGCTTTCATTCATTCATTTCACAAATATATATGAACTGCCTCATTAGTGCAAGCAACTATGTTAAGTACCAGGGATAAAGTGATGGTAAAAAGAAAGAATGTTCACAGTTCTTGCTGTCATGATGCTTAGAGGCTACTGGATAAGATAGAGCTAGTAAGCCAGTGTGGAGAATGACAGAGGCAGAGTTCTGCCGAGGAGCGTAGTGTTGAGAAGGGAGCAGAGGAGGAGGTTGTGTGTCCTGTCTCCTGTCTGCAGTAGTGTTCCTCCAGGACCTTTAGCTTCAGACTTGTAAGATTCCCTCTCCACTAAATCACTGATGTCTCTGTTGCTGCCTTTGGGCTCCTTCTTTGGTCTTGTGGCTGGGCAGCTAGGAGGCTCGTAGGCCTGTGGGTTGCAGCCCAACACTCCTGCTCTACTAGGCATCTGGAGAGGGAGCTGACCTTACCGTTGGGGATTTTCCTTGCAAATGTAAACGTTTCTTACAAAAGGTAAACTCCTACTTGGTTTTCAAAGAGTCTGCTATCTCTTACAAAATAATGAGGGTGGCAAATTCTGTTTCCCATTGAAGGCAGGAGAAGGGGACGACAGAGGATGAGATGGTTGGATGGCATCACTGACTCAATGGACATGAGTTTGAACAAGCTCTGGGAGTTGGTGATGGACAGGGAAGCCTGGTGTGCTGTAGTCCATGGGGTCACAAAGAGTCAGACAGAACTGAGCGACTGAACTGAGCTGAGCTGAGAGTAGCTTAGGTGTAGCAAGTTTAAAGAAACTGTTGTTGTAGAACATACACAGACTACTACAAAGCAGTTTCTCTTTTCAACTAAATTTAGAGGATTTAGTCAACAGATGGATGCTTGGCGTTTTGTATGGTGGCTTTTCATGTTAACTTCACTCACTTTAAGTCTTAAAATCTGCATTCCAGATTTACAAAAGAGGGAATGCTCTTCCATTCTTTTGTTTTTTTTTTTTCCAAGCAGAAATCGCAACAGGCTCAGTTCTCTCTCACCACCTTGTAGACTGACCTTTCTGACAAGGATGTCTTCCTGTTGAAGAGACAGCATGCTTCTTGTTCGTGCTGTGTGTGTGATCACTGAACGGTTGCTAAGTACTCTAAAACAATGCATTTTAAACCGAAGCAGCGCTTAGCACTAATATGCCCCAGGATAGTCTCATGAACAGCCATATAGTCTTAGGAAGCTAGATGGCAGAGTAATCACACAGTTAAAGGCTTTATGTGGGGTTGGAGAGACGATAAACCGTGTCTTCATCAAAAAAAAAAAAAAGAAAAAAGAAAAAGAAATTCCTGTTTCCCTGTCTGAATGATAGAAAAGAGGCAGTTGAATGTGATGTTTAGGAGGGTTAAGAGGTTTAGGAGCAACAGTTTTTTCCAGGTTACTGAGATATAATTGACATATAACATTGTGTATTTGTAAAGTTTGCAGTGTTTGATACAATATATTTACATATTGCAAAATTATTACCACTCACCATAGCATTAACTAACACCTCCATCACAGAAACACCCTATCAGGTAATTACCTGCTTGTTTGGTGGTAAAATTGTTTAAGATTAGTCTCTTAGCAACATTCAGTGTATGATACAGTATTATTAGCTATAGTCACCATGCTGTACATTAGATTCCTAGAACTTGTTAATATTATAACAGAGTTTGTACCCTCTGGCCGTGATCTCCTCATTTCTCCCACCCCTACTCCCTGGTAACCACCAGCCTACTTTATTTTTAAGAGGAACAATTTTTTTTCTTTTATTGAAGTAGAGTTGCTATACAATATTATATGTTACAAGTGTACATATAGTGATTCACTTTTTGAAGGTTATACTTCATTTATAGTTATTATAAAATATTGGTTATAGTCCCTGTGTTGTACAATATATCCTTGTAGCTAATTTTATATCTAATAGTTTGTAGTTCTTAATGCCCTACCCCTCTTTTGCCCCTGCCCCACTCTTTCTCCACTGATAACCCCTAGTTTGTCAGGCAAATGTGATAACCACTACACTACGGAAACCTGCCTTAACCCCTAGTTTGTAAGAGGAACAATTTTCAAGGTTAAAAAAAATCAGGAAAATTGTCCCCTATGACAGGAATTTGATTATCATAACCAACTTCATGCAAAAGGGTTCTTTAACCCTTTTGTGGGGTTATCAGTGGGGTAAGGGGTGTATTAGAAGCATGGAGTTGGCATGAGCCTGGATGAAGAGTGTCTTCCAAGCCCTTTTAATGATTACCCTGTTATTTAGGCTTCTCCTCCTTGTGGTCTCACCTGTAAAGTATACATCAACTCCTTTAAATTATGATTAAATAGGTTTCATTGCTCAATCATGTCCCATTCTTTGCGACCCCATGGAATGTAGCCTGCCAGGTTCCTCTGTGTATGGAATTCTCCAGGCAAGAATACTGGAGTGGGTAGCCATTCCTTCTTCAGGTATCTTCCTGACCCAGATTGAACCCGGGTCTCTTACACTGCAGGCAGATTCTTTATCACCAGGGGAAGCCCTTAACTTATGATGCTAAGTAACAAATGCAAATGACTTAAATACCTAAGACAATTGATTAAAAGGTTATGCAACCAAGGAAGAATATAATAGGGTAATATGTGCCTGGAACTGTGGAGTCACCAAGCTTCCAATCCTCAGGCTTATGACCTCAGCCCAGTTATAGAGTTTCATTGTCTCATTTTTCTTATTAGTAAAAATGGAGCTTACGGGTAAAAACATCTTAGAAGCAGACAAGATAGGAAAGTTGCCCAAGCTGAATCCATCCACCGAGTTGGAGATTATAGGACTTAAGGCTCAGAAGCACGTTCTGCATCCCCCTGCCGAGGTGGGCAGAGGGTGGCCAGGAAGGAGCAGCCAGTTCCAGTGGCCTCAGACCCAATGACTGGTGAGTCTGCTATAAAAACCTTGAAAGCAGACATCTTCATCTTTGTATCCCAGGTCCTAGTGTGTGTCATTGCAGGTGCATAATGGGTGTGTGTTGACCTGTATGTATGAATGCCCCAGGAAGAGATATTCTTTCTATTTTAATGACTGTGTTGAGATGGGATAAGAAGTATTAATATGAGAGAATCTGGGGACTTTCCATCCTGCACCCTGGAGTCCATCAAGAGGATTCTGCAAGGTTCAACTTGGGTTCTTTATCTCCCTATGTGGTGATGTATATCTGTGTGTTTATGTGTGTGTGTTGGTTATAAACTAGGCATTTGTATTCACTTGCTTGGATTGCCATAACAGAATACCTCAAACTGGGTGTCTTCAATAAGAAAAATTTGCTTTTTCACAGTTCTGGAGGCTGGAGTCCCTAGATCAAGGAGCCAGCAGGGTTGGTTTCTAGTGAGGTTTCTTCTCCTGGCTTGCAGACAGTGCCTCCTCATTGCGTCCTCACATGTTCTTTCCTCTGCATTGCCTGTACTCCTGGTGTTCTCTTCTTGTTGGATTGGAGCCCCACCCTTATGACCTCTTTTAATCTTAAATACCTCCCTCAATGTCCTGTCTCTAAATACAGTCCCATTGGGGGCCAGAGCTTCAACCTAGGAATTTTGCGCATGTGGCATACAATTTAGTCCATGACAACCCTCTTCAACACTCTTTGAGGAACTGGAGGAAATATCTTTAAAATTATTCTTACTACTAAACACTGTACTTGTTTGATCATGGCACAGTTACAGGGCTGGGCCAAGTGAATCCACAACTTTACTAGAGTCACGAAGTAACTTAACTAGCAGAGCTGCCTGCAAACATACCAGCAAACCTGGTAGAGGTGATCCTGGAACACAAATTCTCTTAATTTTGTTTGAAGTTCAAAGCTAGTTGATCACTTCTGGGGCTCATTCCACACTGGTCTTTTTGATTCCTTTCTTCCCAATAAAGGGAGACCCAGGTTCAGGCCCTGGGTTGGGAAGATCCCCTGGAGAAGGGAATGGCAGTCCTCTCCAATCTTCTTGCCTGGAGAATCCCATGGACAGAGGAGCCTGGAGGGCTACAGTCCATGAGGTTGCAAAGATTTGGACATGATTGAGCAGCTAACACGTTCACTTTTCCCAATAAAACCCAGAAAATGTGGCTTAGCACTGTGTGCATTTGTAGATTGCTCATCAATGTGTGGAACTGTGTTCACATATTCAGCCTCAGTCTCTACTTAGAGCAGAAAGAACTTTTCAGGAATCAGCAAGCAAGTGGGGAGAGATTTCCCTGGGCGACCCCTGAAATCACCCTTGGTCTCTTTTTAATACTGACGTTGAAAATACCCCTTATTTGTCTTGTTGCTCAGGGCCAGGAAGAGAGGCAAAGGGATGTGTCTCCACTCTAGGAGGCACCCCTAGTTTGTGAGGGCTGATAGAAACCCACTCCCGGGTCTTGGGCACAGATTACATGGTAGGACTTCTCTCTCTCCTGGTTTCTCCTCCTTGGTGTTTATAGCCAGCTCTCTTTTTCAACAACTTTATTAACTTTACCTCAATATTTGTGTGGTTTTAAAAATTGAGACTCCCAGGTGTTTATTTTGTAATTTCCAGCCAGTTGACCTTACCTTACTTAGAATCTAATGTCTTTTATCTAATTACTTTTTTTTTAACTGTAGAATCCTCTTGCCACCTTTTCAGAACACATCTACATATTTTATGTTATTTCCATTTCTGATAATTTTACTGATAAATCTGTGTGGGAACTGAATCTTCTTTATTAATAAGAACAGCTCTAGAAGGTATAAAGGGAGCCCTGAGGAAAACGAGACTCCCGTTTGGACCCTAAATTTAGCCAGCATTCCTCTTTGTAGTGTTATTCAGTGGTATTTATTTACGTTGTTTTAAATTTCAGCATCTTCATTACTAGGCCTGGGTGGAAGTCTGATAAAATATTGATAACAATGCACAGTGTCAGCAAATAAAGCCTGCTTGGGTTAAATAACAGCAGGCAAAGAAGGGGACTAGTTCCCCATGAGTGGCAGAGACAGATGGAGCTGTGGGCATTCAGTGAGGGAGACAGTGTTGTAGGCTGGCGCAGTGGCACTCTGCAGAGGAGGGAGGCCCTACTGGGGCCTTTCGGGATCTGCAGCAAGGAAGGAAGTGGTGGGGTGGGGATGGCGGGGACAAAGGGCTGCAGAGGGAAGAAGCTAGGGTAGCTCGGAAGAGGAACTGAAACCCCGTGAACAGTAATTCTATTGTAACAGTGCATTCCTGGAGGCCATATCTGCGCCTGGCGCACCTGTAAACATACTGCATATTGTCTTTTTAAAATATATATGTATATAAATTTTATAATTTATTTGTTTTGGCCGGGCTGGGTCTTTGTTGCTCTGCGGGCTTTTCTTCGGTTGTGGCGAGGGGAGGCTGCTTCTCTCTGGGGTGTGTGGGCTTCTCAGTGGAGTGGCTTCTTTTGTCTTAGAGCTCTGGCTCTAAGCATGTGGGCTCCGTAGCCACAGCTCCCCGGCTCTGGAGCACGGGCTCACTAGTTGAGGCGCAGGGCCTTAGCTGCTGTGCCGCACGTGGAATCTTCCTGAATCCGGGCTTGAACCCACGTCCATTGGCAGGTGGATTCTTTACCACTGAGCCACCAGGGAAGCCCCTATATACTGTCTTACTGCATGCTGACCTGTGACCTTGGCAGGCAGTTAACAAGATCCTCCCGAGAAATGAAGCACAGAGAGGTTCTGAAGCCCATGTTCTGAACCACCAACAGTCCCTCCATGGAAAAGGGGGTGCAGGCCAGGTTGGTGGGAGATGAAGCATCCTGGATTTACAATACTGGGGAATTCGGTGTCTTAGGAAAGTGAGAAGATGTTGTTCAGAATTTCAGTAACCTTGGTCCACAGTAGTTCCGGACTGCGCTGGCCAGACAATTCAGAGCCGATTTTTAGGGCGGCAGCACAGTGGAGAACGAGTTCTCACTCAGCAGGCAGCTATTCTCGGGAAAATGAAAACAGAACGACTCCACAGTGGTTTCCTCAAAATACTGCTGAAGCGTTTTCTGGGGGGAACTATCTCCCAGGTGAAAGGAGGCAGAGAGGGAGTAAAAGGAAACCCTGAGAGCAGCCGGAGGGAAGGCAGAAATAATAACACCAGCCACAGGCGACGAAGGGAGGTGGGCCGGCATGCTGAAAGCACAGGGATATTGTTATGGTTCTAATCAAAGAGACAGCAAATGTCGGAGAGAAGAATTTCCTGCTAATAAAAGGTCTGCTATGACTGAGGAGTTGACAGTGGCTGAGAAACAGGGTTCTTTAGGAGACGTGGCAGCTGAAAGGAATTCCCCTTTTCTCTTTGGGCAGTACTTTACAGTGGGCCAAGGGCTTTTTCTCTCTGTAATCTGTTTGACATCAGTGCGGTGAAGCATGGCATTGTCAACCCTGTGTGACAAATAAGGAAGAAAGTTGCAAAAGAGAAAGGTCTTATCTGAGTTCCTGTGGCTGCTTAGATGGAGCTGAGAGCAGAACTTGGATCAGCCCTGTTAGCCTTCAGCACCCTCTTCTGTCAGGAGGATGAGCAGGGTCATCCCAGAGTAAAGGAAACTTGGGGAAAGAAGCTTCTGAGCCACCTCGGAAAAGTTGAGAGCCCTGGGGACTCTATTCGCGTCTAATGACTTTGGAAAGTTTCTTTGAAATCCTTCCAGTTAAGACTGAATATACAGGAACATCTTATTAATTTATATTCAGGTGACCAGAAAAAGCAATCTTCAATACAAAGAATCTGAATTATCTGATACCCTTGTTCCAGCAGGAGAAGAGTAAAGCATTCATTCTGGATTTTTTTTTTAAAGACTGATTATTTGCCTTTGCTCTCTTTCTGCAAGGAAAGGCTTTTCTGTTTTCTCTCTCTCCTTCATAGTGACACTTTGCATTTGCTTTAAAGACACTGGGTTTCTACTGGCAGTGCTCCCTCTAATAGCAGAGCCACCTCACTAAGCGTAGGGATCTGGTTTCACCACTGAGTTTCCTGTAGATTATGATACTTATTTTGGCTTTTCCCATACCACTATGGTGAGATTTGTGTTCTCCAATTTCATTTTCTGATGCTCTTCATACATATAGGTTACTCCATCTCATTCTGTCCATAGTCTTGGTGTTTCTCCCTTACTTTTCTATCAAACCACTGCTATCTGGAATTTTATCATCTTTACACGTGGTCAGCTATCAATTGCTGTGTAACAGATTGCCCTAGATTTGGCAGCTTAAAGCAACAAACATTTCTAGGTCATAGTTTCTGTGGGTCAAGAATCCAGACACTGGCTCCTGATCTCTTGTGCGGTTGCAGTTAACTGGTCGGCCAGGGCTGCAAACATGTGAAGAGCCGGAGGGTCCATTTTCAAGATGTCTCATGGGGGTTGTTGGCAGCAGCTACAGCTTCTTGTCATGTGAACATTTTTGTAGGGCTTCCTCAGTAGTACAGGATCAAGGACAAAGAAGGAGGCGGTGAGAGCACCCCAGATGGAAACTCCAGTCTTTATATAACCTACTATTGGAAGAGACATCCTATCACTTCTGCTTTAATCTATTCAATAGATGTGATCCAATAAGTCCAGTCCATACTCAATCAGAGAGAAATTAAACTCGACCTCCATTAGAGTCCTTAATGTTGGGACCTAACAAACGCATGATAGGCTTCAGGGACTAAGGTAGGACTCACGGGAAAAGCTGAGTCATTGCCCAGTGAGGTCATCCCCGCAGATGCCAGGACTTGTGTAATCAGCATNGGTTTCCTCAAAATACTGCTGAAGCGTTTTCTGGGGGGAACTATCTCCCAGGTGAAAGGAGGCAGAGAGGGAGTAAAAGGAAACTCTGAGAGCAGCCGGAGGGAAGGCAGAAATAATAACACCAGCCACAGGCGACGAAGGGAGGTGGGCCGGCATGCTGAAAGCACAGGGATATTGTTATGGTTCTAATCAAAGAGACAGCAAATGTCGGAGAGAAGAATTTCCTGCTAATAAAAGGTCTGCTATGACTGAGGAGTTGACAGTGGCTGAGAAACAGGGTTCTTTAGGAGACGTGGCAGCTGAAAGGAATTCCCCTTTTCTCTTTGGGCAGTACTTTACAGTGGGCCAAGGGCTTTTTCTCTCTGTAATCTGTTTGACATCAGTGCGGTGAAGCATGGCATTGTCAACCCTGTGTGACAAATAAGGAAGAAAGTTGCAAAAGAGAAAGGTCTTATCTGAGTTCCTGTGGCTGCTTAGATGGAGCTGAGAGCAGAACTTGGATCAGCCCTGTTAGCCTTCAGCACCCTCTTCTGTCAGGAGGATGAGCAGGGTCATCCCAGAGTAAAGGAAACTTGGGGAAAGAAGCTTCTGAGCCACCTCGGAAAAGTTGAGAGCCCTGGGGACTCTATTCGCGTCTAATGACTTTGGAAAGTTTCTTTGAAATCCTTCCAGTTAAGACTGAATATACAGGAACATCTTATTAATTTATATTCAGGTGACCAGAAAAAGCAATCTTCAATACAAAGAATCTGAATTATCTGATACCCTTGTTCCAGCAGGAGAAGAGTAAAGCATTCATTCTGGGTTTTTTTTTTTAAANCCAGTTAAGACTGAATATACAGGAACATCTTATTAATTTATATTCAGGTGACCAGAAAAAGCAATCTTCAATACAAAGAATCTGAATTATCTGATACCCTTGTTCCAGCAGGAGAAGAGTAAAGCATTCATTCTGGATTTTTTTTTTAAAGACTGATTATTTGCCTTTGCTCTCTTTCTGCAAGGAAAGGCTTTTCTGTTTTCTCTCTCTCCTTCATAGTGACACTTTGCATTTGCTTTAAAGACACTGGGTTTCTACTGGCAGTGCTCCCTCTAATAGCAGAGCCACCTCACTAAGCGTAGGGATCTGGTTTCACCACTGAGTTTCCTGTAGATTATGATACTTATTTTGGCTTTTCCCATACCACTATGGTGAGATTTGTGTTCTCCAATTTCATTTTCTGATGCTCTTCATACACATAGGTTACTCCATCTCATTCTGTCCATAGTCTTGGTGTTTCTCCCTTACTTTTCTATCAAACCACTGCTATCTGGAATTTTATCATCTTTACACGTGGTCAGCTATCAATTGCTGTGTAACAGATTGCCCTAGATTTGGCAGCTTAAAGCAACAAACATTTCTAGGTCATAGTTTCTGTGGGTCAAGAATCCAGACACTGGCTCCTGATCTCTTGTGAGGTTGCAGTTAACTGGTCGGCCAGGGCTGCAAACATGTGAAGAGCCGGAGGGTCCATTTTCAAGATGTCTCATGGGGGTTGTTGGCAGCAGCTACAGCTTCTTGTCATGTGAACATTTTTGTAGGGCTTCCTCAGTAGTACAGGATCAAGGACAAAGAAGGAGGCGGTGAGAGCACCCCAGATGGAAACTCCAGTCTTTATATAACCTACTATTGGAAGAGACATCCTATCACTTCTGCTTTAATCTATTCAGTAGATGTGATCCAATAAGTCCAGTCCATACTCAATCAGAGAGAAATTAAACTCGACCTCCATTAGAGTCCTTAATGTTGGGACCTAACAAATGCATGATAGGCTTCAGGGACTAAGGTAGGACTCACGGGAAAAGCTGAGTCATTGCCCAGTGAGGTCATCCCCGCAGATGCCAGGACTTGTGTAATCAGCATACTCCCCGTAACCTGGTTTGAGTTTATCAGGATGTAAAAGACATCCCCCTACAGCCAATAAAGATTAGCCATTAGTAAATACCAGGAAACCCCTGCAGCCAATCAGCCCTTGCCAACTCCCTGTCTTTGTTCTAAACCTATAAATACTGCTGTGACTCTGGGCTTGGGGCTCTTGCTCCACTCCACTGCGTTGAATGTGGTGGGGGCCCTAGCTCGAGCTAGAAATAAATTCCCTTTTTGCATTTGCATTGCTGTGGATATCTTGTTTTCTCAGTTTTGGGGACTTGGACTGTGGGCATAACACTTAATATATTGAGAGAGTTGTTTTTTGTGGGGGTGTGGTGGGGGTGGGGAGGGGTGCACCACCTTAGTTGCCCCATCAGGGATGGAACTCAGGCCCTGGCAGTGAAAGTGCCAAGTCCTAACCACCAGACAGCCAGCGAATTCCCAGTCATGGTTGTTTTAAATTCCCATTTGATCATTTCAACATCTTTGCCATATCTGAGTTTGGTTCCGATGCTTTCTCTCTTCAAACTGGTTTTTTTTTTTTTTTTCATGTTATTACATCTTGTAATTTTTTGTTCAAAGTGGGATGTAAGGAACTCCAGGGAATAGTCCTTCGGGGATGTGGTGGTAAGTTTCTTTGTGGGGGCAGAGGAAGTGTTCTACAGTCCTAGGATTAGGTATCAGCCTCTTAGTGAGCCTGTGCCCCAGGACTGTGGACTTCACAAGTGCCCCACCATCTTAGCTGGGACAGGATGGCCAGAGGGACTAGGGTTGGGCATTTCCCTTCTGCTGGGTTAGTTAGGCTCTGATAAAACCCCAATAATTTAGGATCTGGTAAAATAATTTCTCTTGAGGGCAGGCTCTGTTAGAATAGGATACTCTGATAATTTCAAAATGGTTACTTTCCCCCTCCCCATGCAGGAAGCACCAGGGTTTTTTTTTTGTTTTTTTTTTCCATTTCTTCACTGGAAGAACCTGGAAGAGCTCCTGGAAGTAAAACTCATAGAATCCACTCCCCCCGCCTCCCCCACATCCAATGATTGGGTCCACCTGGAATTTTCATCTCTCAGATTTATCCACACTGAGCTTCCAGCAATTTGTCAATTACAGTTCAGGTTTTCTTACCCCAGCAACTGTTTCTGTGGAGCCTTCTGCCTGTGGATTTCTGCTCTAGTATGTTGTAATTCTCAGTATCCCCCTGTCTGTCTCTCCAGTTTTAGGGGTGTTACCTTGTAACCTCAATTCTGCCAGATCTAAGTCGAGCTGCTGATTTTTCAGTTTGTTTAGCTTTTTACTTGTTAGAATAGAGGGATGTCTTTTTAAAAAAAAATTATTGATGTATAATTGTTTACAATGCTGTCTTAACTTCTGCTGTACAGCAGAGTGATCCAGTCATACACATAGATATTATTTTTTCACATAATTTCCAAACTCCCAATCCATCCTCCCCACTCCCTGCCTGCAACCACAGTCTGTTTGCTATGTCTATCATATGGGATTCGTCTTTCTCTTTCTGACTTATTTCACTTTGTTTGACACTCTCTAGGTCCATCCATGTTGCTGCAAATGGTATTCAAGAGGGAGAACTTTTAATCTTCATACATGTTAACTGCAAGCGAGGTTTTTTTCTTTAAACATTTTTTTTAATTTATTTTTTTCATTAGAATATAATTGCTCCACGATGCTATGCCAGTCTCCACTGTGTAACAGTGTGAATCAGCTATAAGCACACACATATCCTGTGCCTCCTGAGCCTTCCCAGTAATCTAGGGGTTTTGTAACATCATTATTGTGATTATCATGTGACTGTGTTTTCTGGCCCATTTTCTATTCAGTGTTACTGAGAAATTACTACATGCCGCACTGTTTCAAGTTCTCTTCTTGTATTATCAGCAACTTCGTGTGAGTAGTACTGAACTTAGTTTGGGCTCTATAAAAACAGTCTGCAGAAGCAATCTGTGTGCATGAGGTTTATTAAGAGAATGTTCTTAAGGAAAACTGGTAAGGACGAGAGGGAAGCAGAGTAAGAAAAGAGAAGGTACTACACAAGCATGGAATTTCAGGTGAACTATGGTCTCAGCGTGATGTCTGGGGGCTCTGGGGTGTAAACAGTACCTTGCCTCATTGCTAGGAATAGAGGAGGGCTTTTGTACCCTCGCCCCAGCTAGTCATTAGTTAAAAGCCATGATGAGGGCCCCCCTACTCTTTCCACTTTACAGATGAGAAACTTTAGGCACAGAGAAGTTCAATAATTTACTCAAGTTCACATGGCCAAAATCTGGTGGGCTTGTATTTGGGCTAGGCATTCTGGCTCTGTGGATATATTTTACACTGCATTTAAAAAATTTATCTATTTTTAGAAGTCTCTGCCTCCGTTGGCCAGCAGGCTACTTGAGGGGGAGGAATCAGGAGGAGTGTGTGGCCCCATGCCTGGCCCGCTGTGCTTCCCGGGCTTGTAAGTGATGGAGAACTCGCCCAGGTAGTGGCCAATCATCTCAGGCTTGATTTCCACCAGGTTGAAGGTCTTGCGGTTGTAGACGCCCAACATGCTGTCCAGCATCTGTGGCAGGAAGATCAGTTTGCGCAGGTGCGTCTTCACCACCTCGGGCTTCTCCAGGGGCAGCGCATCCTTCCTGGCCTTGCGCAGCTGCTTCAGCAGCCAGTCTCGCTTCCGCTGGGGGCCGCGGTTCAGCCGCCACTGCCGCCGCTCACCTTACAGCCGCATTGGCTGCACGTAGGACATGTCCAGGTTGTAGGACGCGGTCGAGATCCACGCCACGGTAGGTGAACTTGCGGATGGTCCGCTTCTAATTCTGTTCCACTTCCACCATCTTGTCAGCTCCTTGGAAAGGATCTGTACTGCATTTTAAAAAGGCATACTCAGGCACTTGTCAGATTTGACCTTCCTAAAGCTCTGTGAGGTAGTTGGGGCATTGATCATTATTCTAGAATTTCAAATGAGAAAATTGAAAGTTAGAGCTATGTTTTTAAAATACTCTAGGTCTTGGTCTTGTTCTGTCTCCGGGTAATGTCTTGCTCTCTTAAATCAACCAGCCTTTATTGCACTGACTGTATGATTACAATAGTAATCACCTGATTTAGAAGCACATCTCTTAATGGATACAGAGTATCTATCTATATTCTGCGCTGTTTGCTGTTCCTATTATTGAAACGGAAAACTTCATCTCTCCAATAGAGGAGGGGTCCTAGTTTCTACTTAGGTGTTATTTTAAATCACAGGCTGACTAGCTCTCAAATGAATGGATTTACTGCTTTGTAATTGCAAAGTAATAACAAGAACAGCATCCCATTGCTGAATTCCTGATTGCAGAAGAGTTAAAAATTGTGTAAAAAGAACTTATTCACGGAAACAACTCAGGATGTTATTGGGGAGAACATACAATTATTTATTATCTTCATTGAAGAAAAGGAATTATAAAGTAACAAAGAGGTAATTTTCAGCAAAAAATGAGGAAGGAGAAACTTGGGGAAAAGCTATTCCATTTAGGGAAAATTAACTTGAAATGGAGCTTCTAAAATCAGCATTTAGGCATTAGCTTCTCCCCAATCAACATTCAGAAAACTAAGATCATGGCATCCGGTCCCATCACTTCATGGCAAATAGATGGGGAAACAGTGGCTGACTTTATTTTTCTGGGCTCCAAAATCACTGCAGATAGTTATTGCAGCAATGAAATTAAAAGACGCTTACTCCTTGGAAGGAAAGTTATGACCAACCTTGACTGCATATTAAAAAGCAGAGACATTACTTTGTCAACAAAGGTCCATCTAGTCAAGGCTATGGTTTTTCCAGTAGTCATGTATGGATGTGAGAGTTTAAACCTGAGTGCTGAAGAACTGATGCTTTTGAACTGTGGTGTTGGAGAAGACTCTTGAGAGTCCCTTGGACTGCANAACCTTGACTGCATATTAAAAAGCAGAGACATTACTTTGTCAACAAAGGTCCATCTAGTCAAGGCTATGGTTTTTCCAGTAGTCATGTATGGATGTGAGAGTTTAAACCTGAGTGCTGAAGAACTGATGCTTTTGAACTGTGGTGTTGGAGAAGACTCTTGAGAGTCCCTTGGACTGCAAGGAGGTCCAACCAGTCCATCCTAAAGGAGATCAGTCCTGGGTATTCATTGGAGGGACTGATGTTGAAGCTGAAACTCCAATACTTTGGCCACCTCATGCGAAGAGCTGACTTATTTGAAAAGATGCTGATGCTGGGAAAGATTGGGGGCAGGAGGAGAAGGGGACGGCAGAGGATGAGATGGTTGGATGGCATCACTGACTCAATGGACATGGGCTTGGGTGGACTCTGGGAGTTGGTGATGGACAGGGAGGCCTGGCATGCTGCGGTTCATGGGGTTGCAAAGAGTCTGACATGACTGAGCAACTGAACTGAATCTCAGGAATATAAGAATGCAAACAGGACCAAGTTTGCACTGATACACTGAAATAGCACAAAGGACAAATGTGTGGTTTGCATTTGCTGCTTCTGTTTCTTATTCCTCAATTCCTTGTGAATCCTCCAAAGTCTGGTTTCTACCCAGTTATATGCAGTTGCCCCCAGATTCATTCTCTACTCTTTCCCTGCTGTTTGTATCAAGCCTACAAAGCCTTTCTGTGGCACGTGTATCTTGGTCTTTGTTTTGGCATGCTGGATTTTTAGTTATGGCACACAAACTCTTTTTTTTTTTGATGGAAGAATAATTGCTTTACAGAATTTTGTTGTTTTCTGTCAAACATCAACATGAGTCAGCCATGGCCCATGAAAGGAGCTGGCAGGAGACTAGGGTGGTTTCTCAGGCAGTGCTTCAGATTCTGTCATTTCCAGCTCAGTAGACCGCACCCTTTCCCTGTAGCCCCAGCTCATGGTAGACAGCCTCGGCTCCTGTCCTTTCCACCAAAAGTCCTGATTCTGGTTTCTGGCATCATCGTCTCCTTCTTTTGTTCTGTCAGGCCCAGGGGGGGCAAAAACTTCCTGGTATTGCCTCATTGTCCCTTTAGTGTCTCAGCTCTTCCATCACTTGGGTAACTAATTACTTTTATTGAGTTTCCTTTACTTGAATTGCCTCTCCTCAGGTTTTAATTATTTGTGCCACTTATAGCTCTGTTCTTGATCTCTACAGTTTTCTTTCCACATTGCTTTTACTCAGTGAAGTTACCAGTATCTCTGCCTCACTGGTATTTGCCTCTAGTACCATTTTTCTACCTGCCTAGAGGATGTCCCCACCTGGCAACGCTGCAGAACCTTTGAGATCCAGATGCCCACAGGTTATTTAGAAGACAGAGGTGATGGTCGGGGTGGGGAGCTCTTTGGCTCAGAGATATTTGGAGATTGAGCAATAGTGGTAGGGAATAACAATAAGTATAAATAATATTGTGGGTAAGTGACATGAACTTTCGATGATTTTTCTGCTTTCCACCTGCATGGCTCTAGTCCAGAACCTCAAGCTACATTGCTTACAGGGTTCCAGGCAGGTAACATGATTGAGTGAAGTGGGCTGGATGAAAGAAAAATGGTCTTTTGATTTATACCCTTTTGATACAGAAACACTTTGTGTGCATATTATAACACTGTGGGAATGCTCTTCCCTTCCATAAAGAAAATGTTCTCTTCCATTTTTCAGGAAAAATTCAGCCATCTTTTGTTTTTCCACCTTGGTAGAGACTTACAGGTTTTCCCTGCTATTCAAAAGTAGAGCATTCCTATGAAATCTTCTTTAAGCTGAAAGATGTAAGGCAAAGAAGCAATTGCCTTAAGACACATCTTGCTAATGGAGGCACAGGATAAACTGAGAAGACACGGATGCTCACAGACACAGCTCAGCTCTATGGTGGCCTGATGCTGAGACGCTGCATGTCATTCCGGAGGAGGGAGCTTAGTGGGCCTCTCTGGCTTCTCAGGGTGCGAGCTGATTCTCTTAAATGTTTAAGGACTCACTATAAAATTAATGTGGAACACTATTTTTGATTTTCATCTTTCTTTGGTAAAAGCAAAAACCGTTCTCTGATTTCTTTTGGTTGGTGAAAACAGGTACTAATGTACGTCTTTTATAAAAGTGAAGTGATAAAAAGTGAACTTTTGAAAAGCAGGGGATACCTATGGATCCAGAAAAGTACTTTTCTACTATAAGTAAACACCCCTGTTTACCTTGAACTTACACTGTGCTCTTTGTCAGTTATTTCTCTTTTCTCAAGTTTTATTTTTGTGTGTGTGTGTGTGTTATATGTCATAAGATATGTTTCATTAAAACTGGAAGAAAAAATATTGCAAATTTAAAAAGAAAGGAAGAGAGATTTCCCACCTTGCCTTGCCTCTAGTGGCTCGGTATGACCAAGTGGTTGAGCCTCGGCAACTGTGGCTATGTTGCGACAGAACACACTGTATAGCTTCTTCCCTAAGTTTCCAGCTGTGAATAACACCAGCAAAGCCCCTGTCAGGGCCTCAAGTGAAAGCAGAGCCACTGCCACTAGCACTGGGGCCTCCCTTTCCCCAGGCGGGGATGTGGCCTGGAGCGAGGCTGGGCCAGAGCCCCTAGCGGTTACCATGTCAGGGGCCGAGGCCAGGAACCTCAACGGAGGGCTGTGGAAGTTGGCATCCCCTGTGGTCCCCACCAGCAGTTCTTGTGACTTTTCACCAGATGATTTGGTTTGGACCAAGATGGAGGGTTACCCTTGGTGGCCTTGCCTGGTTTATAACCACTCTTTTGATGGAACATTCATTTGTGAGAAAGGAAAATCTGCCTGAGTTCATGTACAGTTTTTTGATAATAGCCCAACAAGGGGCTGGGTTAGCAGAAGGCTGTTAAAGCCATATACAGGTTCACATTCAAAGGAAGCCCAGAGAGGAGGTCATTTTTACAGTGCAAAACCTGAAATACTCAGAGCAATGCAATGTGCAGATGAAGCCTTGAATAAAGATAAGATTAAGAGGCTTGAGTTGGCAGTATGTGATGAGCCCTCAGAACCAGAGGAGGAAGAAGATGGAGGCAGGTGCCACTTATACATCAGATGAGAGTGAAGAGGAAAATGAAATTGAGAGTGAAGAGGAAGTGAGGCCAAAGGTGCAAAGATCCAGGTGAAGTAGCCGCAAAAAAAACCCCAAAAAAACACGAAGGGTCATATCGGACTCTGAGAATGACATTGGTGGCTCTGATGTGGAATTTAAGCCAGACGCTAAGGAGGAAGGAAGCAGTGATGAAATAAACAGTGGCATGGGGGACAGGGACAATGAAGGCCTGGACAGCCCTGTCAAAGCTGCTCCAAAGCGGAAGAGAATGGTAACTGGAAATGGTTCCCTTAAGAGGAAGAGTTCAAGGAAGGAAATGCCCTCAGTCACCAAGCGAGCAACTGACATGTCATCAGAAACCAAGGATACTTTGAGTGCTCTCTCTGCCCCTCAAAATTCTGAATCCCAAGCCCACATTAGTGGAGGATGTGATGACAGTAATTGCCCCACTGTCTCATGAAACTTTAGAGTGGCTTAAGGAGGAAAAGAGAAGCGATGTGCACAGGAGGCGGCCCGATCACCCTGATTTTGATGCATCCACACTCTATGTGCCTGAGGATTTCCTTAATTCCTGTACTCCTGGGATGAGGAAGTGGTTACAAATTAAAGTCTCAGAACTTTGATCTGGTCATCTTTTATAAAGTGGGGAAGTTTTATGAGCTGTACCACATGGATGCTCTTATTGGAACTAGGGCTGGTATTCATGAAAGGCAACTGGGCCCATTCTGGTCTCCCTGAAATTGTGTTAGGCCAATACTCAGATTCCCTGGTCCAGAAGGGCTATAAAGCAGCATGAGTGGAATAGACTGAGACCCCAGAAGTGATTGAGGCGTGATGCTGAAAAATGGCACACGTCTTAGTATGACAGAGTGGTGCGGAAGGAGATCTCTAGGGTCATTACCAAGGGTACACAGACCTACAGTGTGCTGGAAGGTGACCCCTCAGAGAACTTCAGTAAGTATCTTCTTAGCCTCAAAGAGAAAAGAGGAGTCTTCTGGCTACATTTGTGTGTATGGAATATGATTTGTTGATACCTCACTGGGGAGGTTCTTCATAGGTCGGTTTTCAGAAGATTGCCACTGTTCCAGGTTTAGGACTTTAGTGGCACACTATCCTCCAGTAGAAGTCTTATTTGAAAGAGGAAATCTCTCAACAGAAACTAAGATGATTCTCAAGAGTTTATTATCCTCTTCGATTCCCTGGTGGCTCAGACGGTAAACTGTCTGCCTGCAATGAGGGAGACCTGGGTTCGATCCCTGGGTTGGGAAGATCCCCTGGAGAAGGAAATGGCAACCCACCCCAGTACTCTTGCCTAGAAAATTCCTGGTGGGCTACAGTCCATGGGGTTGCAAAGAGTCAGACACGACTGAGCGACTTCGTCTTTGCCTTCTCTTCAGGAAGGTCTGATACCAGGCTCCCAGTTTTGGGATGCAGCCAAAACTTTGATAACTCTCCTTCAAGAAGGATATTTTACAGACAAGTTGAATGAGGATGGTAGAGTGATGCTACCCCAGGTACTTAAAGGTATGACCTCGGCGTCAGATTCTATTGGATTGACACCAGGAGAGAAGAGTGAATTGGCCCTCTCTGCTCTTAGTGGTTGTGTCTTCTACCTCAAAAAATGCCTTATTGACCAGGAGCTTTTATCAATGGCTAATTTTGAAGAGTATGTCCTCTTGGATTCTGACAGGGTCTATGCTACAATACCTGGTGCTGTCTTTGCTAAAGCCTATCAATGAATGGTGCCAGATGCTGTGACATTGAACAACTTTGAGATTTTTCTGAATGGAACAAATGGTTCTACTAAAGGGACCCTGTTAGAGAAGATTGATACTTGCCATACTCCCTTTGGTAAATGGCTTCTAAAGCAGCGGCTTTGTGTCCCACTCTGTAACCCTTGGGCTATCAGTGATTGTCTGGATGCCACAGAAGACCTAATGGTTGTGCCTAACAAAATCTCTGAGGTTTTAGACCTTCCAGATCTTGAAAGACTACTGAGTAAAATTCATAATGCTGGCTCTCTCCTCAAGAGCCAGAACCACCCCGATAGCCAGGCTATAATGTGTGAAGAAACCACATACAGCGGGAAAAAAAAAAAAAAAAAAAAGATTATTGATTTTCTTTTGGCTCTGGAAGGATTCAAAGTAATATGTAAAATCATAGGGATTATGGAAGAAGTCATTGAAGACTTTAAGTCTAAAATCCTTAAGCAGGTCCTTACTCTGCAGACAAAACATCCTGAAGGCCTCTTTCCTGATTTGACTTTAGAACTGAACTAATGGGACCTTTGACCATGAAAAGGCTCGAAAGACTGTACTGATTACTCCCAAAGCAGGATTTGACTCTGATTATGGTCAAGCTCTTGCTGAAATAAGATAAAATGAAAAGAGCCTCCTGGAATACTTGGAGAAACAGCACAGTTGAACTGGCTATAGGACCCTGGGGAATCGATAGGAATCGTTTCCTGTTGGAAATTCCAGAGAATTTAATCACCCATAATTTGCCAGAAGAATATGAGTTGAAATCCACCCAAAAGGGCTGTAAACAATACTGGACCAAAACAATTGAGAAGTTGGTTAATCTGAAAAATGCTGAAGAACAGAGAGACGTGTTATTAAAAGACTGCATGGGGTGACTGTTCTATACTTTTGATAAAAATTATAAGGACTGGCAGGCTGCTGAGTGTATCGCAGTGTTGGATGTCTTATCATGCCTGGCTAACTACAGTCAAGGGGGTGATGGTCCTATGTATCTTCCAGTAATTCTGTTGCCAGAAGAAGCTACTCCTCCCTTTCTAGGCCTTAAAGGATCATGGCTTCCCTGCATTACGAAGACTTTTTTTGGTGATGACTTAATTCCTAATGACATTCTAATAGGCTGTGAGGAAGAGAAGAAAGAAAATGGCAAAGCTTATTGTGTGCTTGTTACTGGGCCAAATACGGGAGGCAAGTTTACACTCATGAGACAGGCTGGCCTATTAGCTGTAATGGCCCAGATGGGCTGTTACGTAACGTTTGAAATGTGTAGGTTCACGCCAATTGATAAGAGTGTTTACTAGATCTGGTGCCTCAGACGGAATGTCAGGTGAAAGTACATTTTTTGTGGAATTGAGTGAAACTGCCAGTATACTTATACAAGCACATTCTCTGGTGCTTGTGGATGAATTAGGAAGAGGTACTGAAGTGTTTGATGGAGAAGGCAATGGCATCCCACTCCAGTACTCTTGCCTAGAAAATCCCATGGACGGAGGAGCCTGGTAGGCTGCAGTCCATGGGGTCACTAAGAGTCGGAAATGACTGAGTGACTTCACTTTCACGCATTGGAGAAGGAAATGGTAACCCACTCGTGTTCTTGCCTTGAGAATCCCAGGGATGGGGTGCATGGTGGGCTGCCGTCTATGGGGTCGCACAGGGCCAGACACGACTGAAGCAACTTAGCAACTGCAGTGTTTGATAGGACAGCAATAGCAAATGCAGTTGTTAAAGAACTTGCTGAGAATAGAAAGTGTCCTACGTTGTTTTCTACCCACTACCATTCACTAGTTGAAGATTATTCTCAATATGTTGCTGTGCACCTAGGGCACATGAAAATGAATGTGAAGATCCCAGCTAGGAGACTATTACCTTCCTCTATAAATTCATTAAAGAAGCCTGTCCTAAAAGCTGTGGCTTTAATGCAGCTAGGCTTGCAAATCTTCCAGAGGAGGTTATTCAAAAGAGACGTAGAAAAGCAAGAGAATTTGAGAAGATGACTCGGTCACTGCAATTGTTTCGGGAGGTTTGTCTGGCTAGTGAAAGGTTGACTACAGATGCTGAAGCTGTCCATAAGTTGCTGACTTTGAGGAATTATAGACATTAGAAGCTTTGAGTTCACTTTTGACAAAGGTGGTAAATTCAGACAACACTATGATCTAATAAACTTTATTTTTTTTTAATGAAAAGAAAGAAAGAAAATACTCCTCAGACTGATTGACACCTCCAGGCTGAAAACTCACTGTAGACCTCAGTGTTAGGCATGGAAGAAAAGGTGGTGGGGTCCGAGGAAATTTGGAGAAGGCATGCCCTGTCTAAAGGGGCTGCAGTTAGCTCCAGCTGAGCGTTGCCCTATAGGAAATGGGCCGAGTGTTGCTGGATCTTCCAATTTTTAAAGAAAGGCCAGAAATTATATTTCTTTGTGATATCTCTTGATTTGAAAACATTTGCTGTTTTTGATTTGAAAATATATATACCCATATGTTCTATGGGCCAAACAAAACCTGTCTACATTCTGAGTTTCCTGTGGGTTTGGTTTGTGACTTCTGGTTTAGTCCCAGTCTACATGCTACGTCTCACCTACTTCTTTAAAGAAGTGCCTCTGCTAAAGACACGTGCTGGAGTGTTAACAAAGCTCTTCATATACTTTGTTAACTCTGCTGGTGTGGGGCCCTAAATGGGAAACCTTAAAAAAGAATGGGCTAGCTTTGCGGTGGGAAGCTAAGATGGCGCCTACAGGAAGGAGTTGGGGCGTAGTCTGTCAAAGTTTTTGATTGGCTCTCCTAATTTCCGTGCACGTGGACAGCGCCTGATCACTATAGATTCCTGTTATAATGAAGGCACATGACGATTTGACCTCTAACGCGATTGGTGCAACTGAAGGCTGACCTTTAACACGATTGGTGCAACTGGAAACATAATGATTTGACCTTTAACTTGATTGGTAGAACTGTGGAAAGTCCCTCCCTGCTTGCCTATATAAGCTGGGAGCTTGTGGCAATAAAGTGGAACTGCTTAGACAGAACCCCTGTTGTCTCTCACTGGCTGCGGGGCTGGGTAGGCAGACAGCAGGCTCACCTCTCCTGGGGACCCCTCGGCTTTGCTGAGGGAAGTTCCACTGCCTCTTTCTGCAGAGCGCCCCCAGCATGCTGGATGTTTTTCGTTTCTTCCACCAGATCTGCTCCTCACACCTCTCCCTCATTTTTAAAAATAGTTTTTATTTATTTATTTAATTTTTGGCTGCGCTGGGTCTTTGTGGCTGTGCGTGGGTTTTTAGTTGCAGCGAGTGGGGGCTACACTCTGGTTGTGGTGGCTTCTCTTGTTGCGAAGCATGGGTTCTAAAGTACACGGGTTTCAGTGGTTGCGGCCTGTGGACTCTGGAGCACAGGCTCATAGGTTATGGTGCATAGTTTTAGTTGTCCCGAGGCAAGTGGAATATTCCTGGACCAGGGTGTGTCTTCTCCAATGGCAGGCGGATTCTTATTCACTGTATCACCAAAGAAGTCCCACACACCTCTCCTTTATTATCCCTGTCCTGGAAACTAATTTGTGTGTGTGTCTTGCATCCATAGCCTTTCTACTTGGTTTCCTGCTGCTTTTGGCCAATAAGAGGCATGGGGGGAGAGGAGAGAAAGGGAGGAGATCAAGGTCTCAAAGTAGATTATCTGCCTGGCTGGGCAGTGAAGGTCATTCCTCTTGGACTATGACTTTGGCTAAACTGAGGAAATTATGAGTTGAGTAATATTTCAACCTGCTACCCCAAAAAGCTAGATCTGCACCTCAGTAGTCATGGTCCTTGACAAGTCTTAACAGAGTTGCAGCTTCTTTCAGAGGTCTTTTAAAAAAATATTTATTTTTATTTATTTGTTTGGTTGTGCCAAGTCTTAGTTGTGGCATGTATATCTCAATCTTTGTTTCAGCATGCTGGATTTTTAGTTATGGCATGCAAATTCTTTTTTAATTTATTTTTTAATTGAAGGATAATTGCTTTACATAATTTTGTTGTTTTCTGTCAAACATCAACATGAATCAGCCATAGATCTACATATGTCCCCGCCCTCTTGAACCATCCTCCCATCTCCCTCCCCATCCCCCCATCTCCCTCCCCATCCCTCTCCTCTAGGTTGATACAGAGCCCCCTGTCTCTTATACACATCTNCCACACAGTCGAAGGCTTTGGCATAGTCAATAAAGCAGAAATAGATGTTTTTCTGGAACTCTCTTGCTTTTTCCATGATCCAGCGGATGTTGGCAATTTGATCTCTGGTTCCTCTGCCTTTTCTAAAACCAGCTTGAACATCAGGGAGTTCACGGTTCATGTATTGCTTGAAGCCTGGCTTGGAGAATTTTGAGCATTATTTTACTAGCATGTGAGATGAGTGCAATAATGGGCATAGTAGTCATTTTTATCTTTGTTCTAATCTTTATAGAAATGCTTTCCTTGGTTCCATATATATTTTATTACATTATATATTCCACCATCTGGCTTTACAAGGTTTTTATCTCAGATTTGAATGTTTCTATATTTTTGCTATTAATTAATGTTAATTACATTTGCATTAATTTAAAAATTATTAATTAGTTCCAAATATTGAACCATTCTTATATTCCCAGAATGAACCATTCTTAGGAATCATACATTATTCCATTATTACAGTTCTAGATTCATTGCTTTAATTTGGACCACTCTTTTAATATTAAAAATTACATATCTCTGGTGGCTCAGTGGTAAAGAATCTGCCTGTCAATGCAAGAGATGTGGGTTCAATCCCTGATTTGGGAAGATCCCCTGGAGAAGGATATAGGAACCCACTTCAGTATTTTTGCCTCGGAAATCCCATGGACAGAGGAGACTGGTGGGCCACAGACCATGGTGCCATAAAAGACTCAAACATGAATTAGTGGCTAAACAACAAAAACAATCAATGATTTTAAAATATTTGTACAAAAAAAAAGAAAAAATTTGTACCAGATGTCATCACACACAAAGTGATAATAGAAGTGGGTTTATACTTCAGAAAAATTTGTTCTCCATATAATTAATTCTAAAAGTATTAAAAAGTATCATCAAGTAGGATGCTTGTTTTATAATTTACATTAAACTATAAATTAAATATTATCAATCTAAAAATCAACATTCTTAAAAAAAAAAAAAAAGGACCGTATAGTGGTTGTCGATTCTTTACCTTCAGCCACTGTTATTGACTTCCAAAGTGGCAAAACAGGAAATCTGCTGAAATTAACTAAATCACTTTCAAAAATGATTCTTGAGCCAAATGAAAAGGGAATTTGGCATCACAGGCCTTCATTAATAGAGTTGTAACTAGAGAAGACATAGGCATTCTATATAACAGGCTGATGAAAAGCAAGTCCACTGACTACATATACTGCTATGTGCTGCTCCAATTAAAGTTTACTTGATCTGTATTTTACTTCTATTATTTACTTACAATAGTCTCTAAATGTCCCCCAAAGATGCTTAAACAGCTAAATTATATTGCAAAGGAAAATAAATTGATCAATGAAGACTATAAACAATAATATATATATAAATATTGCACGTGATTATCTCCTGTTCAATAATGATATGATTTGTGAGTGGTCTATATCAAAGTAGTCTTCCAATATAATAATATATAATTGTAGTTTTTATTTAATATTTCAAAGATAAGCTTAATAAGATTAAAATTATTAAAAATTACTTTAAATGTATTATATGGATCATCAAAAACTGAGTTGTAATTGCTTGCATATAAATTTTAGTTCCTGTTCTTGTTTTCCTGCCTTTACATATTTTGTTATATTATTTCTTAAATTATATCTTATAAAATTCCTATGTTGAAAGCTTAAAAACATAATAAAAAGACTACAGATTTACAAATTACATTTTGTCATCTGTTCTTAGATGAAATAATGTTCCCCTTACCACGATCTTGTTTAATTCCCTCTTGCACTTTTTATCATTTTTCACACCCCATTCCTGTCCCCCACCCAAAGAATCTTTCTTATTTACTTTGTAGTATTTCATTTTCTGTGTAAGTGCTAAGCGCTTAACTTTAATGTAGGTACTGGACTTGACAGCAATTAAAGCAAACAATTTCCACTCATCAAGGCTTGCCAAATTAGTCATTTGCCATCTGCCCCCTCATCTGGTTCTCCTTGAGGTCTTGCTGTGAATCTAGATACATTCACTCAGATTAAGAGGGACAGTGCAAACCTCCAACCTGGTAAAATGCCAGTGGGAGCTAAGTATGTAAATATTAGTAACCATCTTTCTTCCCTAGATTATCATGCTTTCAACTACCCCTTTTTATGTAATAAAAACCAGTCTGTTCGTAATGGCTTATAACTGTCAGACCTTTGCCATTCACTGTAATTAAAGTGGCAGTCAATGGAATTTTTTTTTTCCACTTAGAAATATCTTTAAAAAGGAATTAGACTATATGTTCCTAATATGAAGCTTTGATCACCTATCAGGCTGATATTTAAAGCACTGATAAAGACGAACGTTAATAAATGGACTTTGCCCTTTCTATTTGTAAAGGTTGCAGAGTGAAGCATTCTTTCTTATTCTTTGCATCAACAAATGCTTACTTGACTGATGACATGCAAAAAGCATTTTCTAATCACATTCAGTCAATGAATATGAGGAAAGGTCAAAACTGAGAAATAGCAAGAGGAAAACATGGTACTCCTGTGATTCACGTGCTCCTTTTTAAGGGTACTCTTCCCTTAAGGCATTCTTCAGCCTAAGGCTGTTCTAGGGCAATAAATGACTTCAGGCAAATGCACTAAGATGCCCCTTTTCTGGGTGGAAGAAATGCCATGGCAGAGCACATGGCTTGGCTACCAGCACATTGGCTACTTATTATTCCCATCTGTCCCTACTCCCTGTGCCTCTTTGCAGTGTTGAGCCTACTATAACAGCAAACAGAAGTCTTGGTCAACTCCACTCTCCTTGGTCATCTATCCAAACTTGCTCATTCAAGATTAAATTGTGTCTAAAAAAGTAACAATCCCTTCAAATCAAAAGAAAAGTGTGACAATGTTAGCTCCGGAATGAGAGGAAGTGACAGAGAAGACAACTAAGGATCCTTTAAGGTATCTTCAGACTAACTTCACTCAAAGCCAAATTTGAAATCACCTTCTAACAAAGTGCTTGGAAGTTTTGGAAGCCATTTCTTAGTACTGTAACTCTCTTGGATGACAGAAAAGCAACCATCCGATACTGAGAAAGTTAATTTTTAGCTAGGTTGATGAGGAGTCCAGGGCCCTCAAGTAGGAGAAAGGGGTCCTGGGCTCTCAAGGAGGAGAAAGTGACAAACTTTTTTTCTACATTGCGTTGTTTTAGTCACAAGAGATGCCTTTTCTTAAACTCTGAGTTGTTAGGACAAAAGTCTTTAAGACTAATTTTCTTTATATGCTTAGTTGCTCAGTCCTGTCCAACTCTTTGCAACCCCAGGAGCTGCAGCCTGCCAGGCTCCTCTGTCCATTGGGATTCTCTAGTCAATCAACAGATGAATGGATAAGCAAGCTGTGGTATATATACACAATGGAGTATTACTCTGCCATTTAAAAGAATAAATTTGAATCAGTTCTAATGAGATGGATGAAACTGGAGCCTATTATACAGAGTGAAGTAAGCAAGAAAGAAAAACACAAATACAGTATACTGACACATATATATGGAATTTAGAAAGATAGTAATGATGACCCTGTATGTGAGACAACAAAAGAGACACAGACTTAGAGAACGGACTTCTGGCCTCTGAGGGAGTAGGAGAGGGTGGGATGATTTGGGAGACTGGCATTGAAGCATATATACTATTATGTAAGAAACGAGGCGCCGGTCTATGTTTGATGCAGGATGCAGGATGCTTGGGGCTGGTGTACAGGGCTGATCCACAGAGAAGTTGTGGGGTGGTAGGTGGGAGGGGGATCCAGGATTAGGAGCTTGTGTACACCTGTGGTGGATTCATGTCGATGTATGGCAAAGCCAATAGAGTATTGTAAAGTAAAATTTAAAAAATAAATTAAAAAAAAAAAAAGAATACTGGAGAGGGTCACCATGTTCTCCAAGAGATCTTCCCAATCCAGGGATCGAATCCAGGTCTCCTGCATTGTAGGTGGACTCTTAATCATCTGAGCCACCAGGGAAGCCCCATCTTTCTTTGAGCCCAGAGCTAATGATTACACAACAAAACAACTCAACTTGCTCAAGGGTGTATTTTTCTTTAAGCTCTGTACCAATGATTATTTAAGAACAATTTATCTTGGTCAAGGACAGGTTTCTCCTTAACAAGAAGCTTCTGACTTATTTTGTTATCTTAAGGCTTATGTTGTGAGAGCAGATCTGATAAGAGGTTTCTATTTTTAGTTCTAATCTTGTTGATTTAAGATGTATGTTGTGGGAGTAGGTCTGGTAAAAGTATATAAGGCCTTGATAAAACTAGCAAGTGGGGCACACACTGTCCCCCTTCTGATGTGTATGTCACAAACTTTCTGTGTCCTTTTTCACTGTAATAAAACTTCTGCCACACAAAAGCTCTGAGTGATCAAGCCTGATCCCTGATCCCTAAGCTAAATCTTTGGAGATCATGAGTCCAACATAGTTGACGGTAAGCTATCAATATTGATTAGACTGCTGCTCCTGCTGCTAAGTCGCTTCAGTCGTGTCTGACTCTGTGCAACCCCACAAACTGCAGCCTACCAGGCTCCTCCGTCCCTGGGATTCTCCAGGCAAGAACACTGGAGTGGGTTGCCATTTCCTTCTCCAATACACGAAAGTGAAAAGTAAAAGTGAAGTCACTCAGTTGTGTCCAACTCTTCGTGACCCCATGGACTGCAGCCTACCAGGCTCCTCCATCCATGGGATTCTGCAGGCAAGAGTACTGGAGTGGGGTGCCATTGCCTTCTCCCATTGATTAGACTACATAATAAAATATATCATAATTTATTTTACACTGTTTTCTCAAAAGCTAATGCCTATTATTCTAAAAATGGCATTCTATAGCAGTAGTGAGGAGCAACCCAAGGAGTGGTGGCTGCACAGGCACAGGAGGGCCTAGAGGAGCTATCCCACATTGAAGGTCAGGAACAACGGCAATAAGGAGATACCCCTTGTCCAAGGTAAGGAGCAGCGGCTGTGCTTTGCTAGAGCAGCTGTGAAGAGATACCCCACGTCCAAGGTAAGAGAAACCCAAGTAAGATGGTAGGTGTTGCAAGAGGGCATCAGAGGGCAGACACACTGAAACCATTCTCACGGAAAACTAGTCAATCTAATCACACCAGAATCATAGCCTTGTCTAACTCAATGAAACCAAGCCATGTCAAGACGGGCGGGTAATGGTGGAGAGGTCTGACAGAATGTGGTCCACTGGAGAAGAGAATGGCAAGCCACTTCAGTATTCTTGCCTTGAGAACCCCATGAACAGTGTGAAAAGATAAAATGATAGGATACCAAAAGAGAAACTCCCCAGGTCATTAGGTGCCCAATATGCTACTTGAGATCAGTGGAGAAGCAACTCCAGAAAGAATGAAGGGATGGAGTCAAAGCAAAAACAATACCCAGGTATGCATGTGACTGGTGATAGAAGCAAGGTCTGATGCTGTAAAGAGCAATATTGCATAGGAACCTGGAATGTCAGGTCCATGAATCAAGGCAAATTGGAAGTGGTCAAATAAGAGATGGCATGGGTGAACGTCGATGTTCTAGGAATCAGCAAACTAAAATGGACTGGAATGGGTGAATTTAACTCAGATGACCATTATATNTGCTGTAAAGAGCAATATTGCATAGGAACCTGGAATGTCAGGTCCATGAATCAAGGCAAATTGGAAGTGGTCAAACAAGAGCTGGCAAGGGTGGACGTTGACATTCTAGGAATCAGCAAACTAAAATGGACTGGAATGGGTGAATTTAACTCAGATGACCATTATATCTACTACTGCAGGCAGGAATCCCTCAGAAGAAATGGAGTAGCCATCATGGTCAACAAAAGAGTCCGAAATGCAGTACTTGGATGCAATCTCAAAAACAACAGAATGATCTCTGTTCATCTCCAAGGCAAACCACTCAATATCACAGTTATCCAAGTCTATGCCCCAACGAGTAATGCTGAAGAAGCTGAAGTTGAACGGTTTTATGAAGACCTACAAGACCTCTTAGAACTAACACCCAAAAAAGATTTCCTTTTCATTATAGGCGACTGGAATGCTAAAGAAGGAGGTCAAGAAACACCTGGAGTAACGGGCAAGTTGGCCTTGGAATACGGAATGAGGCAGGGCAAAGACTAAAATAGTTTTGCCAAGAAAATGCACTGGTCATAGCAAACACCCTCTTCCAACAACACAAGAGAAGACTCTACACATGGACATCACCAGATGGTCAACACCGAAATCAGATTGATTATATTCTATGCAGCCAAAGATGAAGAAGCTCTATACTGTCAACAAAAACAAGACCAGGAGCTGACTGTGGCTCAGATCATGTACATCATGATATCTATTCCCATCTGTGGTGAACAAACTGGCAATGAGTTAAGATTACAACCTACCTAGGACTGGTCACACTGGAGACCTTGGGGACACCCAACTCCAGTCTGGGGGTCCCAGGAGGTCGACCTGTCTTGACTTGCCTAGGAATCTGGTCTTTGAAAGGTTGTCACACCTCAAACTGCCCAGGGATCCGCCAGTCCAGGGGTCCCAGGAGGTCGACATGCCTTGACCTGCCCAGCGATTTGATCTGCAGGAGGCTGTCATTCCTCAGCTTGCCTAGGGATCTGTACCCTGATCCAGGGATGCCTGGCTGTCAGGTTGCAATAGTTCTGGGTAGGAAAAGATTCAAAAAGACTCACCCCTAAGGAAGTCCACCCATGGAAACTGAAAGAGGCCTATTAGTTTTTTCTTTTTCTCCCTGTCATCACTGTCTTTCAGATGGGAAATAACCAATCCACTTCCCGACAGACGCCCTTGAGATGCATCCTTGATAATTGGAAGCTGTTCCATCCTCTAACTCTAAGAAGTCACTAAAATTCTTTTGTGCCACTGCGTGGCCACAGTATTCTCTGGGGGACAAGGAACACTGGCCTGAGGGTGGGAGTTTAAATTACAATACCATTCTTCAGCTAGACTTATTCTGCAAAAGACAAGGGAAATGGACAGAGATCCCCGATGTCCAAATTTTCTTCCAACTGAGATATGAAGGATCTCTGTCTTAAGTATGGGATTGTTATATGCCCTAAAAGTGAGCCTACTAGGCAAATGGTGTTAGGCACAGACAACCAAGAGAAGGAACCCCGCCCCATGAAGACTCACCTCCCATAGCCCCCGAGTTGCCTGATGCTCCTTCCTTGTATCCAAACATGCCCCCATATCTGGGAGCACCCCCTCCACAAAAGCCAACTCGAGTATGTCCTGTAGTTGAAACTGGAGGAGAATTTGGATCAACCTGGGTGCATAAGCCCTTCTCCCTCTTAGAACTAAGACAGATCAAACAAGACCTGGGAAACTATACAGATGACTCAGGCAAATATATAGATCCATTCCAACACATTACCTTGGCCTTTGACTTGACGTGGAAGGACATCATGGTCATATTTAGTCAAACTTTATCTGACCCTGAGCATGCTAGGGTCTTAAAGGAAGCCTGAAGGTATTCTATGGGGCTTCACATGTCAAGCAGTAAATACCCAGTAGGGGAAACTGCAGTCCCCTCCTCAGATCCTAATTGAAATTAAAATGACCCTGAGCACATCTGGGAAAGGGATCACTTTCTGATTTTTGTGAAGGCAGGACTGAAAGCAGCCCAGCAAAAAGTAATCAGTTATGCCTGGGTCTTAGCAATAACTCAGGAGCCCAGCGAGAACCCCATTGCCTTTCTGGAAAGGCTAAAAGAGGCCCTCCAAAAGTTTACCAATCTGGATTTAGGCTCTTACGAGGGACAGGTGATTTTAAAGGACAAATTCCTGTCCCAATGTGCATCAGACTTTAGGATAAAGTTACAACAGCTATAGCAGCAGGACCCTGCTGTCTCTTTAGATGAAATGGTCCAGACAGCTACTAATACCTTTTATAACAGAGAATAGGAGAGGGAAGCCAAGGCCCAGGAAAGGGAGAAAAGAGATAAGGCATGCCCAGATGCTGGCTGCTCTCCAGGGAAGCCGTATGGCAAACCCCGAGTTATTGAAGGAAAAGGCACCAGGCAAATGCCTAATTTGTAGGCAGGTGGGGCATTGGGCCAAAGAGTGTCCAAACCATGACAAATCTCCTAAAACGGCTTGCTACAAATGCCATCAATTGGGACATTGGGCGGCAGTCTGCTCTTGGGACCCAAGAGCCTCAAGGTCAAGTGGTTCAACAGGACTGAAGTGGTCCACTCCATCCAGCCTCCTGTCATAGATAACCATCACAGGGCTGGAGCCAAGGGTGCAACTGGATGTGGCAGGTGGGTCTGAGAATTTCTTGATTGACACAGGGGCTACCTACTCTGTCCTGACCTCCTACTCTGGAGCCTTTTCCTCCCAAACTTGTACCATTTTGGGGTGCTGCAAGAAAAACAATTACTAAAAGATTCACCCAAGCACTTCTTTGTTGCTGGGATGGACAAATATTTTCCCACCAGTTTCTGGTGGTCCCTAAGTGTCCTACTCTCTTATTGGGAACCACCCTTGTGATGGGAAACTTTTCAGCCCCTAGAGCCCTAGAGCTTCTGGTTACTACTGAGGAACCCATTATACTCTCTCCAATAGAGAGGGACTAAAATCTATGGGAGGACAAAATTAACCCTCAGATGTGGGACCAGGGGACTCCTGGACGAGCCCACCAAGCTGAACCAGTCATGATTGTCCTCCAAGATCCCACTCGGTTTCTTAACTGGAAACAATATTCCCTCAAAAGAGAAACTCAGGAAGGACTACAGCCTCTAATAAATAAATTCCTTGCCTGTGGGCTATTGGTCCCCACCAATTTGCCATGTAACACCCTGATACTTGGTTCAAGATCTCTGGATCATAAATGAAGCTGTAGTCCCCCTCCGTCTCACAGTACCCAATCCCTATGTAATCTTGGGAGAAATCCCACCCAGTGCCAAGTGGTTTACAGTCTTGGATCTCAAAGATACATTCTTTTGCATACCACTGGCTAAAGAATCCCAATTTTTTTTTTGCCTTTGAGTGGGAGGCTTCAGGAGAAAAACACCAACAGATGACTTGGACAGTATTACCTCAGGGATTCAGAGATAGCCCCCATCTGTTTGGGCAGGCTGTTAGCCCGGATGTCTTAGATCTGGACTTGGGACCAAATGGGAAGATATTACAATATGTTGATGACCTACTAATCTGCTCTCCAGATGAGAAAAATGCCCAACAACATGCAATTCAGGTTTTAAACTTTTTGGCAGAGAGAGAATATAAAGTCTCCCCTGCTAAGGCACAGATGGTTGAGACATAGATCACTTACTTGGGAGTTCAGATTACACACGGTCCAGGAGGCTGTCCTCTGATCAAGTACAAGGAATCCTCCAGTTGTCCTCCGCCATGACTGGAAAACAATTGTGAGCTTTCCTGGGGCTAACTGGGTATTGTAGAATCTGGATACCCAACTGTGGTCTAATTGGCCCACCCTTATATGAAAGCTTGAAGGGACGTGATGATTCAATCCCACTGATGTGGGGAACTCCTCCAAAGAAGGCATCAGTTCAGCTCAGTCGCTCAGTCCTGTCCAACTCTTTGCGACCCCATGAATCGCAGCACGCCAGGCCTCCCTGTCCATCACCATCTTCCGGAGTTCACTCAGACTCGCGTCCATCGAGTCCGTGATGCCATCCAGCCATCTCATCCTCTGTTGTCCCCTTTTCCTGCCCCCAATCCTTCCCGGCATCAGAGTCTTTTCCAATGAGTCAACTCTTCTCATGAAGCTACACTAAAACAAGCCTTAACTCAAGCACCTTCCTTGAGGTTGCCAGACCCAGAAAAAGGATTCCAACTTTCAGTTCAGTTCAGTCACTCAGTCGTGTCTGACTCTTTGCGACCCCATGAACTACAGCATGCCAGGCCTCCCTGTCCATCACCAACTCCCGGAGTCCACCCAAGCCCATGTCCATTGTGTTGGTGATGCCATCCACCCATCTGATCCTCCGTCATTCCCATCACCTCCTGTCCTCAATCCTTCCCAGCATCATGGTCTTTTCAAATGAGTCAGCTCTCTGCATCAGGTGGCGAAAGTATTGGAGTTTCAGCTTCAACATCAGTCCTTCCAATGAACACCCAGGACTGATCTCCTTTAGGATGGACTGGTTGGATCTCCTTGCAGTCCAAGGGACTCTCAAGAGTCTTCTCCAACACCACAGTTCAAAAGCATCAATTCTTCGGCCCTCAGCTTTCTTTATAGTCCAATTCTCACATCCATACATGACTACTGGAAAAACCATAGCCTTGACTAGATGGACCTTTGTTGACAAAGTAATGTCTCTGCTTTTTAATATGCTGTCTAGGTTGGCCATAACTTTCCTTTCAAGGAGTAAGTGTCTTTTAATTTCATGGCTGCAATCACCATCTGCAGTGATTTTGGAGCCCAGAAAAGTAAAGTCAGCCACTGTTTCCCCATCTATTTGCCATGTCCACGCAAAAGAAGGAATAGCCTTGGGAGTGTTAACTCTAAGGTTGGGACCTGAGCCCCAGCCTGTAGTTTACTTATCCAAGAGGCTCGACCCAACTGCCTGAGGCTGGCCTCCCTGCTTTTGAAATCTTGCAGCTATTGCAATTCTGACAGAAGATGCTTTAAAACTATTTTGAGGGCAAAACTATTTTTGCCAGCCACCAAGTGAAGCAACTCCTAAATGGGAGAGGTCATTTTTGGATGTCTGATCAAAGAATCCTCAGATATCAAGTAGTGCTGATGGAAAATCCAGGCTTCACTATGTCTCCTTGTGATGTTCTTAACCCAGCCACCCTCCTGCCTACCCCTGAGGGCTCTCTCCCCTTTCACTCTTGCCTAGAAACCTTGGACCACTGGACAAAACCCTGAGAGGGATTGTCAGAAGATCCTCTGACCAGTCCTGAGGAAATCTGGTACACTGATGGAAGCAGCTTTGTCTTGGATGGAAAGAGAAGAGCTGGATATGCAGGAGTCTCCAATTTTGAGACCATAGAGGCTAAACCTTTGCCACCAGTTACTTCAGCTCAATTTGTTGAGCTCAGAGCCCTGACTTGAGATTTAGAGCTGGGAAAAGGAAAAAGAGTAGCCATTTACACTGACTCCAAGTATGCCTTTCTGGGGCTACATGCACATGTTGCCATTTGGAAAGAAAGAGGCCACTTGACCACCTGAGGGTCCCTAATCAAATATGGCGATCAAGTCCTTAGGCTCTTGGAGGCAGTCCATCTGCCTGCTGAGGTTTCAGTCTCCCACTGTAAAGGACCCCAAAAAGGGAGCACGGAAGTGGCACGAGGGAACCAAGCAGCCAATCAGGCAGCTAAGAGAGCAGCACTACAGAGCAATGACCTAATATAGGGGGTGCCACCTTAGTTCCACAGACTAATTTGCCAGAAACTCCTTCAGATACTGAAAGTGAGACTCTTAAAGCTAAGAGTGAGGGCTTTCAAGATCATATGGGGTGGTTCCAAAAGGAGGGACTCCTTTTTCTGTCTGGGAGCCTCCAGTGGAAGTTGGTTAACTCCTTACATGCCACCACTCATTTAGGAGAAAAGGCCCTCCAAAGGTTACTAGAAAGGTCCTTCAGAGGAACAGGCCTCCAAACAACTATAAGGCAAGTGGTTTCCTCATGTCCCACTTGCCAGTTAAACAATCCCCAAGGAGCTTGAAGATCCCAGCTGGCCCAGCCTGTGCAACGATGTGGCACCTACCCAGGAGAGGACTGGCAGATGGACTTCACCCAGATGCCAGTTTCTCAAGGGTATAAATACCTATTAGTCATGATAGATACATTTACAGGATGGATTGAAGGCTTTTCCACTCGGACTGAGAAACTTGAGAAGATGGTAAAAAAAACTGCTCCATGAAATCATTCTGAGATTTGGTCTGCCCAGGTCATTAAAAAGTGACAATGGGACATCATTTTCTTCTAAGGTCACTAAAGCATTAGGCATTGCTTATTATCTCCATTGTGCCCAGAGGCCTCAGTCTTCAGGAAAAGTAGAAGGAACCAACCAATTTTTAAAATCAGCTATAAAAAGATAACCCAGGAGACCTCCCTGGGATGAAGGAGGCTTTACCAGTAGCTCTCCTCTGCACCCGTATTGTTCCCAAGGAACAGGTTGGTGTTAGTCCTTATGAGATGCTATATGGGAGACCTTTTGTTTACGTCAGTGATCTCTTCCTAGATCCAGAGTGGAGGCTCAAACCCTCCAGTCTTATACTGTGGCCATTGGACAATTCCAATGGGATATATGCTTGTGGGGAGTCAACCAGGACCCAAAAGATTCTGAAGAGTCATCACTATATGCTCCAGGGACTCAAGTTCTAATTAAAGTCTGGAAAGATGTGTCCCCAGAGGCTCAACTCTGGCCCACATGGAAGGGCCCCTACCCTGTAATACTTTCTATCCCCACAGCAGTCAAGGTATCAGGACATGACTCCTGGATTCACTACTCACAAGTCAAGCCATGGAAGAAGACAGAAGAGGACATTCAGTACACCTGTGAGCCCCTGGGAGATCTCAGATGCCTGTTCAGAACTACAAATGAATGCCATTCTAATGAACACCCCCCAAATTAAGTTTCTGGGGATAAAATTTTTCAGGAGAGCTCTAAAGAGCCAACACAGCTTGGTAGGGGTTGTACTCCAAAACAGACAGGAGATAGATCTCCTGATCCATGAACAAGGAGGGACTTGAGCCATCTTGAGTGAGACATGTTGTTTCTGGGTAAATATATCCAGCTAAGTTAAAGAAAGTCTCACAGTCCTCAAGAAAAACAATCAGACCCTACGGGATCTCAAAAAACAAGCTGGAGAGTTCTCGAGGTGGCTATAGTCTCTCTTTGGGGGATCCTCCTAGTGATGGGAAATTTGGAGTTGGCTAATGCTCCTACTAGTCCCAGTCATCACCATACTGATGCTGCTTATGATTGCCCCATGTATTATCAATTGTCTGACCTGTTTTGTCTCTGCCCAGGTCAATAAGCTACAAAATGCAGTGCTGGTTTAACAAGGATATATAAAACTACAGCTGACCACAGAAAATATCACTCACCCTTAGATGGATACCACTATAAGGACTCTGAGGCTTGTGACTAGCAAGAGGGGAAGGCCTGATGCCCCTTGCCATTCCAGTTCAGCAGGAAGTAGCCAGAGAGACCTCAATGTCCCTATGCTCAAAGAATTGGGCCAGCTATTTCTTGAGACGGGAATGTTAGGTAGTTAGAACACAAAAAAGAAGTCCAGAATGGTGGTGGCTAAAAAACAAAGAAGGGAACAACCTGTGAAAATAGAACAAAGGTAGGTTCTAGGACCAGAATGAGGACCTCAGGTAAAACAAACAGCACTCCTGGCTAGCCCAGTTTATATAGGGCAGGCCCAGGCAGAGAAGAAAAAACATATAAAAAAAAGGAGCCAAAATTGGGCTGGGGGCTTCTCTCCTCTTTGCGTCTTTTGGGTCGGCATGCCCTCACGCCTCCAGAATGTGTTTTCCTTTACTTTCTAAATAAAACTGAGCTGTAACACTGGTTCATTAGAGAGCTGTAACACTGGTCCATCCTACCCTTCAAATTTTTGTCTCAGTGACACAGAACCAAGGAAATTTCACACTCCTCTGACAATTCTTTTAAAGATTCTTTTCCCGTTTAGGTTATTACAGAATACTGAGCAGAGTTCCCTGTGCTATACGGTACGTCCTTGTTGGATATCTATTTTAAATATATCTGTGTATACATGTCCATCCCAGACTCTCAATCTACCCCTCCCCACCATTCCCCTCCAACCATCAATTCATTCTCTAAGTGTGTGAGTTTGTTTGTTTTGTAAATAAGTTCATTGTAAATAAATTCTGTTTTCTAAGTAAGTGAATTCGCTCAGTCGTGTCCAACTCGTTGCAACCCCATGGACTGTAGCCCACCAGGCTCCTCCGTCCATGGGATTCTCCAGGCAAGAATACTGGAGTGGGTTGCCATTTCCTTCTCCAGGGGATCTTCCCGACCCAGGATCGAACCCAGGTCTCCCGCATCGCAGGAAGACACTTTAACCTCTGAGCCACCATGGAAGCCCCTTTTGTACGTAAATTCATCATTTTTTAAGGTTCTGCATATAAGCAATGTCATGTGACATTTTTCTCTGACCTCCTTCACTTAGGTCATCCTTATTTCCTAAACAAGGAAACTGAGGAGTGGAACAGTCGTGCAAGGTCACACACACTTCGTGATGGAGCTGGGGTTTGGGCCGGGGCTAGCTGATTGTGAGTAGGAGACTGTACTTCAGGCCCTCAAGTCCACGTCATTGGCAGTGGCCAGCTCTGCACATCTGGCAGCCTTCAGATGGGTGTCCCGAGTGTCCTGCAGCCTGCAGGGCACAGCAGATGCTCAGGGAGTGTGGCTGCCTCGCTGCGATTTGTCTGTGCGGCTCCGCCCCCTCTATTGCTTCTATGGTCCCGCTACTCCTACCCTGTGAATGGCTCTGACATTAAATATTGGAAAGTNAAAAAAAGGAGCCAAAATTGGGCTGGGGGCTTCTCTCCTCTTTGCGTCTTTTGGGTCGGCATGCCCTCACGCCTCCAGAATGTGTTTTCCTTTACTTTCTAAATAAAACTGAGCTGTAACACTGGTTCATTAGAGAGCTGTAACACTGGTCCATCCTACCCTTCAAATTTTTGTCTCAGTGACACAGAACCAAGGAAATTTCACACTCCTCTGACAATTCTTTTAAAGATTCTTTTCCCGTTTAGGTTATTACAGAATACTGAGCAGAGTTCCCTGTGCTATACGGTACGTCCTTGTTGGATATCTATTTTAAATATATCTGTGTATACATGTCCATCCCAGACTCTCAATCTACCCCTCCCCACCATTCCCCTCCAACCATCAATTCATTCTCTAAGTGTGTGAGTTTGTTTGTTTTGTAAATAAGTTCATTGTAAATAAATTCTGTTTTCTAAGTAAGTGAATTCGCTCAGTCGTGTCCAACTCGTTGCAACCCCATGGACTGTAGCCCACCAGGCTCCTCCGTCCATGGGATTCTCCAGGCAAGAATACTGGAGTGGGTTGCCATTTCCTTCTCCAGGGGATCTTCCCGACCCAGGATCGAACCCAGGTCTCCCGCATCGCAGGAAGACACNTGCAACCCCATGGACTGTAGCCCACCAGGCTCCTCCGTCCATGGGATTCTCCAGGCAAGAATACTGGAGTGGGTTGCCATTTCCTTCTCCAGGGGATCTTCCCGACCCAGGATCGAACCCAGGTCTCCCGCATCGCAGGAAGACACTTTAACCTCTGAGCCACCATGGAAGCCCCTTTTGTACGTAAATTCATCATTTTTTAAGGTTCTGCATATAAGCAATGTCATGTGACATTTTTCTCTGACCTCCTTCAGTTAGGTCATCCTTATTTCCTAAACAAGGAAACTGAGGAGTGGAACAGTCGTGCAAGGTCACACACACTTCGTGATGGAGCTGGGGTTTGGGCCGGGGCTAGCTGATTGTGAGTAGGAGACTGTACTTCAGGCCCTCAAGTCCACGTCATTGGCAGTGGCCAGCTCTGCACATCTGGCAGCCTTCAGATGGGTGTCCCGAGTGTCCTGCAGCCTGCAGGGCACAGCAGATGCTCAGGGAGTGTGGCTGCCTCGCTGCGATTTGTCTGTGCGGCTCCGCCCCCTCTATTGCTTCTATGGTCCCGCTACTCCTACCCTGTGAATGGCTCTGACATTAAATATTGGAAAGTCAGAGACAGAGTGGGGAAGATTCTGAGAAAAGAAACAAAAGTGATTCAGGAAAGGAAGGGGTTGATGTATGTGGAAAGATAACAAGAGATATATTTATCTGACTGGGCTGGGTGACAGCTAAGAAAGGATGTGAACACCCAAGAGGGCAAAGAATGGGCTAGGACTGTCTTTTTTTGAGGTACTTTACAGCTCAAGCATCAATACCTCTGTCTCTGGTCTCATGCTGAAATTCAACAAGGATTTATTGAGTGTGGGAGGCTTTACTTTTGTATTCAATGTGTTTCCAGAGGCTGTGTCTTAAGCGGCTCAGTTGTAAGGTAAGAACCCGAGGGCATTGTGTTAGTGCCTTCCTCTGAGCTGATGCATTTTGGCATCATTGTTGGAAGTCATCAAATGAGTGGGATAAGGCAGAGGGACACGATTTTTATACATGAAAGAGGCCTGAAAGATCATCTAATGGTCATTTTCCACGAATGGAGACTGAAGCTCCAGGTAGTTATGTGATCTGTCCAGAGTCACATGGCAAAGTTGATGACAGGCAAAGCAGAAAGGCATCCTGATTAGAAAGTACAGTGCGCATGAAGTCTGTGGAAAAGAGCCAGGCCGATCACATTGGAGACATATTGAGGGACATCTCTCTACCAGGTCCAGTTCTAATATCTGAGATGTAGCCATGAACCAGACAGGCCAGGTTCCTGCCCTCATAGCACTTACACTGTCATAGAAATTATTATAGAGGTTGGCAGAATCCATGTTTAAACCCAGCTCTATCCAGCCAGTGACAGGAAGGGCTGTCACTGGTAGGACACTGGTGAGGTGAGGTGGGGGATCAGGAGAGAGCTCCTGTTCCTCCACTGTGATAAAAAGGGGATGGTGAGCACAGCATGGCTGGTTACTCTTCTCAGACTTACCAGTCACATGAGTTACTCTACCTCCTTGGGTTGAGTGCGTCTTTGGACAGAGAGAGGTCAGCAGTGTATCACACATGGGGCTCTCTCCTATGGAAGGAAACTTTATTTGGCCGTATCATACAGCATCATACATATGGGATCTTCGTTCCCTGATCAGGGATCGAACCTCTGACCCTTGCAGTGAAAGTGCAGAGTCTTTAACGACTGGAGTGCCGGGGAAGTCCCTGGGAGGAAACTTATTCTCTCCTCACTGGAAGAAATACAATAATCAAATGTACAAAGGTAAAATTTGCATTGTGGCAAGCCTCATAAGTGGGCATTCCTGGCAACTTAATTATCTATTGGTGGAAATTACAGTTGCTCCTTTGTTTTGTTCTTACAAAAATGTAGCAGTGAATATCCTGGGACATCTGGTAATAACATTTGCTAACTAGTGATAAGTAAATTTCTAGGAGCAGAGTTAATGGCTCAAAGAAAATGTGCATTTCAAATTTTGATAGCTATTGCTAAATTGCTCTCCAAGAACGTTGCACCGATCTGCATTCTCAACAGCAGCATCAGAATGAAGTTGCAGGTTCAAACGCTGGGCACGTAGTCTGTTTTAAATTATTCAGAGAGAACGTTTAATTTCTACAATATTGTATAAAGTGATAGCACATAAGTTTATAGAGTGTTTCTTGGGCGTTTTACTTAATATGATCTTATTTAACCCTCATTCCTCTGAGGAGGGTATTATGATTTCCATTTAAAATATGATGATATGGAGGGTAAGCAAGATTAAATTGCCCAGGGTCACAGAGTCACAAATGGCAGAGAAAGTTCGTAGTCCAAGCAGTCTGGTTCCTGTGGTTGTGCCACATAACACCCTTGCTGTGTGACACGGCTGATGCTGGGAGAGATTGGGGGCAGGAGGAGAAGGGGACAACAGAGGATGAGATGGTTGGATGGCATCACCGACACAGTGGACATGGGTTTGGGTGGACTCCAGGAGTTGATGATGGACAGGGAGGCTTGGCATGCTGCGGTTCATGGGGTCGCAAAGAGTCAGACACAACTGAGCGACTGAACTGACCTGAACTGTGTGACACAGTGATTTTGCAAAGAGAAGAGCGTAAGAAAAGGATGGTGCTGTGAAAGATGAATTCTCTTGAAAGAAGGTGCTGCTTTCATGTAAATGTTCCTTATAATGAGGCATCTGAAAGAATCATTGACAATGTGTGGTGTATATAAGGAGAACCGCTAAATAAAATGTTTTCTGAAGATTTGCATGAAACATCAGCTGGGTTTTGATGCTTGCTGGTTGTTTAAAATGTTTATTCATGTTGAACAATGTTTATTTATTGAAAGCATCATCTATTTAAATCAAATTATCTCCATAACTGAATATTTATATGGATGCTTTATTGAATATTCCTAAACATTTGCCCAAACCCACAAACGATTTATTCACAGTTATCAATGTTTACTTCTTTGGAGTAAAAAATTGCTTAAAAGGAACTTAAAAGCAAATTGGCATTTCTACCATTTGTGAACATCTGCAGTGCTTTCTGCACATTAGCTGCTAGATAGTTCTGCCTTAGAAAATAACTAAATATTCTAATTATTTATGTTCAATAAAATATTTAAAATTTACACAGCATCTCTTTTATTGTGTCATGTAGCAGCAGCAGCTCTTGGCTCTGGGACCCACTGGTAATAGATGGATTTTGAGATTTTTCAAACACCTCAGCTTTGTGCCAGCATTTAATTAGCTGAAACCCCATTTATTTCACTGTACACTCCAGCGCCATGAACATTAGGCCTTAAATAATCCTGGGCAGAACAGATGCCAGTATGAGCTATGAAGAAAGCAATAAACAAAGTGATGCGAGGCCTCATGGTTTTATTCACTGTACTGAAGGTTCCCAGGGACTAGATTTGGAAGCTTTACTCTTACCTGTAAAGGATCATTGACCCTTTGATGGATGGATGCAATTACACGCTTCTTTGGCTTCAGTGAAGATGAACGCTTCAGGAGTCTGGAGACCTCCGTGGGAAGCCTCGCCTGTGCAGAGGCGGGCCGGGCAGGGTGGGCACTGGATGGGGACCGCGAGGCCCTCTTTGGCTCTCTCATCCATGGTTCCATGTTCTGGTGACAGTCCCAAGGCTGAGAACGACTTGTGATGCTCCCTCTCTTCTGGGTGTGCCAGTTTGTTGTGGTGGTCTTAATGAGCACTGTCTTACTGTTTCTGAATTAGATGAGGGCCCAGGTTTGCCAGGGTTACACTCAGCACCCTCTCTTCCCAAACATGTGCACACATCTGGTATCAAAAAATGCTCAGTCTGGGTCCCACTGTTGAAGCAATGAAGGAAGATAGAAAGTGAGCCCGTCTGGGGCAAGCAGGTACACACTTGCCAGGAAAGTGGCTTCGAAGGCAGACTCTAGATGTCCTCGCCAGCCCTCTTCGCCTTCCCATTGCATTCCATGAGCCTCACATTGGGTGTAAGGATATATTTGCTCAAGGTAAAGTATGTTGAAATAGGAAAATAAACCAGAAAATAGGAAAAGGCTAACTTCAACCCTGTTAATCTCATGACCCTGCTCATCACCATCCTTTTCTCAAAGTTGTCTTTTCTCCTCTTCAATGTCTCTCCTTCTTCTGAAACCATTTAAAAATTGAAGTAGTTACTTGTTGTGATAGTTTTAGGTGAACAAAAAAGTGATGCAAATTTTTATCATTTTTTTTTCTGTTATGGGTTATTACAAGATAGGGAATATAGTTCCCTGTGCTATACAGTAGGTCTTGCTGTTTATTTTATATGTAGTAGTATGTATGGTATTCTTAATTTATACCCTCCCTCCACTCTCCCCTTTGGCAACCATAAGTTCTTCAACACTTCTTCAAAGTGCAAGGACATTTATGGGAGAAAAGTGAGGGGAACAAATCAGAAAAGTGTGGAATAGATGAAGAGTGAGAAGAAATAAACCAGATGATTTAGATTATGCCCAGCTGGAAATGCCACTGGGGTAGCAGCTGAGAATAGGTGTGGACAGGGGTGCCCATAACTCCCCAGCACTCACCTAGTAGTTGGAGGCTAGAGATGAAACAGTGGGGAGAGAAGTCTGGATTTTATCAGATTTTCCCCATTCCCTCCCAATTTGCTGTTAAACCATTATTCGTCTTATCCAGGGGGACAATGTGAGACCATTGCAAGGATGAAACAATATCATACACCCTTTCATCCTCTGGTGATGCTGGTGGTGGTGGGAGTGAATGCAGGCGGGACCTGCCCCTACTCTCCTGTCCTCTGCCTGGCTTTTCGCGGCTCCTGCCCCCGGTCCGTGATTGTTGTGGACAAGGGTCTTCACCTTAAGCCCTCCTCTGACCTGATTGGCTGCATCAGGTTCATGCATCTGATGGTGGAGGTCAGGCTTACTCCTCTGTACCTCACTCTGGGGGTCTGCTTATCGCTAACTCCATTTCTGGGACTGACTCTGTGATGTTTGGAAGACAGGTTGACTTGAAAAAACAGCTCTCTTAAAAGGAAGCTTTAACCAACATTCTCTTAGTCTTTTGTTTTTCTTAGCTATGAGTAAGTTGTTGACTGTAAGTCTAGAGAGAAAATGTTTTGACTTTGGGCTGAGGTTTAGGGATTTAGGTTAGTTAGGAAAAGTCACCTATATTTTCTTGGTTTTAGCTCATTGTTTCTTTGTTGTAATTTCACTTAATTCAATGCTCATAAAAATTAGGATATGCAAGAATATGCCTCGTAAAAAATAGATATCACCCCCCCACAGTTTGATATCTTGTTCTGTTGTTTTGCTTTATTGCCATATCAATAACTTAAAAAATAATTTTATGATAATGATGGTATCTAATCCACTACTGCTGTCCCAGAGAGTGTGGATCTGATGTTAGCTCAAGAGTAATAAATGTCACTTGGGATAGAACTAATGAATCATCACAAAGCTATCTTTGCATAATCATTTTATGGCAATCAGAAACAAACTTAATTTTGTCTTGACAGACATATTTGATGGTATGTCTTTTCTTATCAAAATTTCCATCTTTTTTCCATCCATTTCCACTGGCGTTGATATCTTACCCTAGTGTGTAGAACAGTGGCATTCCCTTAAAGAGAAAAGACTTATTTAATGAATAAATGAATTCTGGAAAGTTTTAGGGTGTAATAATGACATTTTACATCTGTCTAACTAGGGGATATTCCATTTTTTTTCAAAGTACTTATGATATCTTACCCTAGTGTGTAGAACAGTGGCATTCCCTTAAAGAGAAAAGATTTATTTAATGAATAAATGAATTCTGGAAAGTTTTAGGGTATAATGACATTTTACATCTGTCTAACTAGGGGATATTCCATTTTTTTTCAAAGTCCTTATATATTCTTCATCTCATTTGTTTCTCAAAAAAGTCCTATAAATTGATACACAATCTCTCCTATTTCTACGAATGAAAGAACTGCAGTTAAAAAATTGTGACAGGGAATTCCCTGGTTGTCCAGTGGTTAGGGGTCTGTGCTTTCGCTGCTAAGCCCCCAGGTTCAATCTTTGGTTAGAGAACTAAGACCCCACAAGCTGAGTGGTAAAAAAAAAAAAAAAAAAAAAAAAGTAACAAAAGTGGGACTAGATCTTCTTGTCCAGAGCACTGAAGTTTCATGTTGCACAAAACAGTATAAATTAATCTTTTCTGATTTTATTATTTTAGAGTTACACAAGTAATACACATAAATGCACTTTTGTTTTTTAAATATCAAGGAATACAGATGTGTAAAGAGCAAAATGTAAGTTCTCTTGTCCTGCAAACNAAAAAAAAAAAACAACAAAAAAAAAGTAACAAAAGTGGGACTAGATCTTCTTGTCCAGAGCACTGAAGTTTCATGTTGCACAAAACAGTATAAATTAATCTTTTCTGATTTTATTATTTTAGAGTTACACAAGTAATACACATAAATGCACTTTTGTTTTTTAAATATCAAGGAATACAGGTATGTAAAGAGCAAAATGTAAGTTCTCTTGTCCTGCAAACCACTCCTAGTTCTTCGCCCTGTTCACCTGGCCTCACCAATGGGTATGTATATTATATTCATTCTTTTATGCAACGACATCAAAAGGTATGTGCACGCACAAGCATTCAGGTAAATGGAATCTGATTTGCTTTATCACTTTACAGTCAGTATTGGAACATTGTCCAAAATTGGAACATTGTCCAGGTCAGCATTTAATTCTACCTCATTTTTAAACAACTGCTTAGATTTCTCAGCATATGGTCGTATCATAAATTAAAAAAATTCTATATTGATGGTTATATAAAGTTGTTTGAATTTTTGGGACTCCCCAGTGGTTAAGATTCTGCACTTCTACTGCAGGGGACGTAGGTTTGATCCCTGGTCATGGAACTGAGATCCTGCATGCTTCGTGGCACAGCCAAAAAAAAGGTTGCTTGAACTTTGAAGCTTAGAAATTTTATAAACAGTGATGCTGAATTTAACATCCTTGTACATGTATGCCAATTTTGTCAAATTCTTGCTTATTTCCAGCCTGGAACTGTTAAATTACAAAAAAAAAAAAGCTGTTTAAACCTATTTATATTGCAGGTTAGGTGGTTTTACCTTGCATCATAAGATTAAATGATAGTATATAGTAATTTAACTATGTCTTAAAACTAGGAGAGTTTTATGATTTAAGAGAGAGATAGCATTTTCGATTTTTCTTCCTCATACTTCATGGCAGATTCTGCTAAATTTCCCTCTCCTTAATATCATTCTCCTTCATGTTCCCTACTAGCACTGGTTTGGGGCAATAATGGAGCAATGTAAAACTAGCTTTTCCAAGCTCTTTTAGAAATAAGAGTGACTTTGTTCTAGGCAGTTAGACACAAGTCCAGGAAAACTATTCTCTTCCTGACAAATGGACAGATTCAGTTGGTACACATCATTTACCTCTAGCGTTTCCTCTTTCCTTTCTATGGGGGCTTCCCAGGTGTCTTGGTCATAAAGAACCCACCTGCCAATGCAGGAGACACAGGAGACTCGGATTCCATCCCTGGGTTGTGAAGATCCCTTAGAGGAGGAAATGGCAACCCACTCCAGTATTCTTGCCTGGAGACTCCCATGGACAGAAGAGCCTGGCAGGCTACAGTCCATGGGGTCGCAAAGAGTTGGATACGACTGAGCACACACACACTTCTCCTTTCTACTGCTGCCTGGAGGGAAGTCATCATGTGACCATGAGGACAAAGGCCACATACTAAAGAAGGAAGAGCCGGGGATTAGATGAAGCCTGAATCACTGGTGATTTCTTTGAGCATCTGGTCCAGCCATGGTTGGCCTGCTTCTGATTTCTGCTTCTATAAGAAAAATAAACCCTAATTTGTGAAGGCAATCAAGTCAGATTCCTGCTGCATACAGCTTAATACAATCTGAACAGAGTCTTATCTTAGTTACTGAACAAACATAACTCAGCCTAAGTGAGTGAGTGGTCTGAAGATTCCTATCTCTGACCTTCAAAATTGTGTGTTCTATGTCAGAGACTGTTTTTTTTTCCTAGTGAAGTATTCTTATTTATTGCTTTACATATAATTATATCTCTATATGTATATATCTAATTATTTTTTGAGCTATTATACAAAAGATTAAAAATATCCTGAGGATCATGACAGATATTTGTGTATGTTTAGTCGATATTTTTTTGTGTCCTTTGTCTTTGGCATTGGCTGTCTGTTTTATGAGAAACTGAATTTAAAACTTCTAATATGTGAGGTGTCTTTTCCTGAGAGACTCAGGAGGAAGACAGTGTCATTTGTTGTCTTTTTTTTTGGTTGTCTTTAGAGCATATAGAGTCGATTATTTTCTCCTGATGCCAGGTTTGAAAGGGGTGCTGTCAAACAGTAATAATGTAATATTGTTTTAAATAAATTTTGCATCAAAGTAAAAACATGTGGGAGAAACATCTTTTTCACTTTGTTAATGGGTCGAGTTTGTTTTCATTAAAAAAAAAAAAAAAGTTTGAAAGCTCTTGATAGTGTGCATTAAAGGGATTAACCCTCTGGAACCATGACCTTCCTGAGCCCCAGAGAGAGGGCTGTGAGTGTGTCTGAGCTGTCTGGGAATTGCTGGAGGATGGGGTGGGAATTGAACATGTCTGAGAAATTTTGGCATATATTATACATTTGGAAAATCAAGGTATATCAGCTTACTAGGGCTTCTGTAACCTACAGGTTGGGCCGCTTAAAACCATAGACATGAATTGTCTCATGACTAAAAACTAAAGACCAAAACGAAGGTGTCAGTAGGGCTGTGTTCCCTCTAAAGCCTGTAGGGGCCTCTTCCTCGCCTGTGGTGGTGGCCGGCAGCCTCTGGGATTTCCTTCTTATACATATGTCCCTCCACTCTGGTCTTCTTGTAGTGTTCTCCTGTGTCTCTTCACGCTGTCTTTCCTCTGGGCATGTCAGTCTCTGTGTCCAGATCCTCCCTTTTATAAAAACTCCGGTCTTATTGGATTAGAGCCCACCGCAATGACCTCAGTTTGACCATCCCTGTAAAGACTCTATTTCTAAAATGGTCCGGTGATGAGGTGCTTGGGCTGAGGACTTCAGTGTGTCTCTTTTGGGGGCATACAGTTCAACCCATGACAAAAGGTTTTCCGTGTCTAACTTGGAATAATCAGGAGTTTCTCACACATGTCCACTATTAACCTGAATTTTGGAGCAGGGAAGCAGAGTCGTAAATTTGATGTCATTTGTTGTCAGCACTTTCTCTCCTGGACAGTTGCCCTCCTAGATGTCATGTTCCATTTTGCCTCCTGTTAAAACTACTGCCTGGCCCTAATTAAGCTCCGTGTGGGCCTCTCATTCTAGTGATGCCCCTAGGATCTTGGCCTTTCCAGACCCCTCTCCATCAAGAGTGCTAGGTTTCAAGGAGTCGTTTTCATGGTCCCCTCCCTGCACTTGGGTTGGAGTAGTTCCATGAGGCTAAGTCCTTCCTTGCTACCCCTGAGATGGTTGCTGTCCATTCTCATAATGAGACCTTGCCATCTCTGGGCAGTTCCTCTTAAGCAAGGTGGTTGGTTTCTATCCACAATATCTGATTTCCACTCCCCTTCTTAGGGTATTGATCCCTTTCTTTGTCTACTGCCTTCTTTTCCAGTTCAGCAAAGTGTTTACCCTTTCCTGATAATGATTTCTTTTGGAGTGGCTATTGGTTTATCAAGGGGCTCTGGAGTTTTCTTCCAATTAGGCCTGGTCCCTGGGACCACAAAAAGCACATCCCTTTTCTCTGGAAGATGGCCTTAGCCTTAGAAATGCTGTAGCCAGAGAAAAAGGGAACACAGGTCTTGCAGCCCATCCTTGGAAAGATTGCCTTATCCCCCAGAATGGGCAGAATGACTTCTATATAAATATAGCAAAGAGGAAGATGAAGTGAGATTTCGTGTTAAAACTAGGTTGGATATTTGCCTCCTGTGATAGGCAAATTCTCTGGGCCAGTTTTGTTTGAGCAGACCCATTAATATACTTCATGGGCCATGATAGTGGCAACCGGGTTTGGTCATGGAGGTAGTCTCTGATGCAGACACATGGTAATTACTCATTAAGAAGTATTATATTTCCAAGCCCTAAAATAACTTTTAGTGAAGTTTTATGTTGTGAAAATTCCTGTTAGATAACTTGGCTAATTGTTACTTAACTGCCACAATAACAAACCACCACAAATATCAGAAACTGACTGTCTGTCAGTTCTGGAGGCTGGAAGTCTGAAGTTGACATCAGTTGGCAGAAGCCTAGGTGTCGGCAAGGCCCCACTCCCTTCAGAACTCTCTTCCAGCATCCGGGGTTGCTGGTCCTCCTTAACTTGTGACTGCATCACTCCATTCTGGTCTCCATGTCTCATTGCCTTCCCCTCTTCTGTCTGTGCCAAGTCTTCTTCTGCTTTGCTTTTTAAGGGTACTTGTTGTTATATCTGGGGATTCCCCAGTGGCTTAGCAGTAAAGAATCCACCTGCCATGCAGGAGACTCAAGAGGCATGGTTTCAATCCCTGGGTTGGAAAGATCCCTAGGAGGAAGACATGGCAACCCACTACAGTATTCTTGCCTGGAGAATCCCATGAACAGAGGAGCCTGNGGATGGCATCACAGACTCGATGGACGTGAATCTGAGTGAACTCCAGGAGTTGGTGATGGACAGGGAGGCGTGCTGCAATTCATGGGGTCACAAAGAGTCAGTCATGACTGAGTGACTGAACTGAAATGCATCTTTGAGATCCAAGACTGTGGGATTTCTGGGTGGGATTTCTCCCAAGATTACATAGGGTTTGGGTATTGTGGGATAGAGGGGGACTGCAGCTTCATTTATGATCTGGAGATCTTGAACCATTTGCCAGGTTCTGTCTTTTTACTGAGAGGAGATTGAGGTGTTAGATGGTAAACTGGTGGGGACCAATAGCCCACAAGCAAGGAATTTATTTATTAAAGGCTGTAGTCCCTCCCGAGCCTCTCTTTTGAGAGGGTATTGTTTCCAGTTAGAAAACCGAGTGGGATCTCAGAGGACAATGATGACTGGTTCAGTTTGGTGGGCTGGTCCAGGAATCCCTTGGTCCCACACCTGGGGGTTAATTTTGTCTTCCCATGGTTTTTGATCCCTCTCTATTGAAGGTGTAATGGGTTCNAGTTAGAAAACCGAGTGGGATCTCAGAGGACAATGATGACTGGTTCAGTTTGGTGGGCTGGTCCAGGAATCCCTTGGTCCCACACCTGGGGGTTAATTTTGTCTTCCCATGGTTTTTGATCCCTCTCTATTGAAGGTGTAATGGGTTCTTCAGTAGTAACCAGTAGAGCTCTAGGGGCTGAACAACTTCCCATCACAAGGGTGGTTCCCAGTTTAGTGAGTGTACCTCTTCCCAATAAGGGAGTAGGACACTCAGGGACCACCAGAAACTGGTGGGAAAATATTGGTCCATCCCAGCAACAAAGAAGTGCTCAGGTGAATCTTTTAGTAGTTGCTTTTCCTGTAGAACCCAAAATGGTACAGGTTTGGGAGGAGAAGGCTCCGGAGTAGGAGATCAAGACAGAGTAGGTAGCCCCTGTGTCAACCAAGAAATTCTCAGACCTACCTGCCACATCCAGTTGCATCATTGGCTCCAGCCCTGTGATGGTTATCTGTGATAGGCAGGCTGGCTGGAGCGGGCCACTTCAGTCCTCTTGAACCATCGTGAGGGTAGGCTTGGCACTTGACCTTGAGGCTCTTGGGTCCCGAGGGCAGAGTGCCGCCCAGTGTCCCAGTTGATGGCATTTGTGGCAAGCCATTCTAGGAGACTTGTCACGGTTTGGACACTCTTTGGCCCAATGCCCTGCCTATTTACAGATCAGGCATTTGTCTCGTGCCTTGTCCTTCAAGGACTCGGGGTTTGCCGTAGGGCTTCTCTGGAGGGCGGCCAGCATCTGGGCATGCCTTGTCTCTTTCTTTCTCTCCCTCTCCTGGGCCTTGGCCTCCTTCTTCTGTTCTCTGTTATAAAAGGTATCGGTGGCTGTCTGGACCATCTCATCTAAAGAGGCAGCAGGGTCCTGCTGTTGTAGCTGTTGTAACTTAATTCTGATATCTGATGCACATTGGGACAGGAATTTGTCCTTTAAAATCACCTGTCCCTCGTAAGAGTCTAAGTCCAGATTGGTAAACTTTTGGAGTGCCTCTTTTAGCCTTTCCAGAAAGGCAATGGGGTTCTCACTGGGCTCCCGAGTTACTGCTGAGACTGGGCACAGTCCCACAAGTAATAGGGTGGGACTTTTGTTTCCATTGGTGGACTTCCTTAGGGGTGAGTCTTTCTGAAGCCTATCCTACCCAGAACTGTTGCAACCTGAGAGCCAGGCATCCCCAGGTCAGGGTGCAGATCCCCAGGTAGGCTGAGGTGTGACAGCCTCCTAGAAATCGAATCCCTGTGCAGGTCAAGGCATGACAGCCTCCCGAGAATTGGGTCCCTCAGCAGGTCGAGGAGTGATGACCTCCTGGGACACCTGGGACTGGTAGATCCCTGATCAGGTTGAGGCGTGACAACATTTTGAGGACAAGATCCCTAGGCAGGTCAAGGCATGATGACTTCCTGGGACCCCTGGACTGGAGTTTGGGCGTCCCCAAGGTCTCCAGCATGATAAGTGCTGGGTAGAATTAAGGGGTTTGTAACTCACTGCTAGTTTGCCCACTATGGACAGGAATAGATACGATGTAAGCTGATCCTACCTAGTACTGTTGCAACCTGAGAGACAGGCGTCCCCGGGTAAGGGTGCAGATCCCCAGGCAGGCTGAGGCGTGACAGCCTCGTAGAGATAGAATCCCTGTGCAGGTCAAGGCATGACGGCCTCCTGAGAATTGGGTCCCTCGGCAGGTCGAGGAGTGATGACCTCCTGGGACCCCTGGGACTAATGGATCCCTGATCAGGTTGAGGTGTGACAATCTTTTGAGGACCAGATCTCTAGGGAGCTCGAGGAGTGATGACTTCCTGGNACGGCCTCCTGAGAATTGGGTCCCTCGGCAGGTCGAGGAGTGATGACCTCCTGGGACCCCTGGGACTAATGGATCCCTGATCAGGTTGAGGTGTGACAATCTTTTGAGGACCAGATCTCTAGGGAGCTCGAGGAGTGATGACTTCCTGGGATCCCTGGACTGGAGTTGGGCATCCCCAAGATCTCCAGTGTGACCAGTACTGGGTAGGATTAAGGGGTTGGATATTGTAGAGTATTTCCCTCCCAAGGCCAGCTATTTTCTGGTTGTCTCTCCAGAAAATTGTAGAGGCAACCTTGTGGGTCTGGATGAGGCTCAGGAAAAGATCATGAAACAGGAGGGAAGAGGGCAGAGTCGAACTTTTGAAAGAATGACATAGCACAAGGATATAATGTAAACCAATTAAAATCAGTTGGGTCCAAGGTGACAAGTCAAATTCAAGTAAACCCTAATCCCCAATGTATAAGCCAACAGACCCACCCAGAGGTGGCAGGACAGCTCCAAGTCACGGTCAAAAGAGGGAGGAGTGGGTGGTTCCCCAATGGCTGGGATGATCTTCTCACTCACTAGCATATGAATTTACCCCGCTCACAAAACCTAGCCAGACCGCATTCCATGGCCAGTACCCTGTAGAGTGGGCGCT